>VWYN01023487.1:0-53390 GCA_013400075.1 Hippolais icterina
ATATGTATATATAAAAATATACATGCACACATACTTATAGGAGGCTCTTGAAATGCATGTTTTTATAAGGAAAAATGCAAAGGTCTCCTATGATAATATGACCAAGTCCAGAAAACCACTACAGCCTTTTTCAGTCATTATTTTGCTGTTAATATAAGTCAAAGGGGGCATGAGGAAAGATTTTGCAAGGCATATGCAATAAAATGGAAATTTGAATTTGCAGCTGAGCAGGGTGATGTGTGACAACTGCCACAGGAGTGAGTGATGGGGAAATGGAGAGCAAGGAGAAATGAATGGCCTTTTACAAGGGCTGACACTCTCAGAAAAGCTTTTCATTTGCCTAATGGTTGTTATTGCAGCCTGGCAGGTGTTGGAGGTGTCCTGTACCACCCAAGAACCTGCCCCACAGGGAGGAAATCAAGGCAGAGGTGTCACTGCTGAAAAGCCAATCGTATTGTTGATTGAATTTTTTCAAATAATTTTTTTATATATAGGTTTTATTGGTTTTTTGCTTGGGGATATGTGTTTTCTTTTAATCAAAGTGCTCTTTAGATAGCTTAGATGAGGTGGTTTTCTTCATAAAAACTGCTTTTTGATTTTAACAGAATTAATAATGTAAAGCATCAGTCCATCCACAGTGATTCAGGCATTTGTTTTCCAGGTAATTTATCATAATTAGCTCTGGTTTAAATAGGCCTTTACCTGTAGATTGCTTTATATAGGGAGGCTTTTGACCCAGGTCTAACAAGAGGTTGCCTACCAGCAAAGAAACACTTATGGAAGCAAAAGGCACTGGTGATGAGCCCTTTGTTGTTTTCTGGCAAAAGATACTAATTTGCAGGCTACATGCCAGCTTATGAAAAAATTGGAATGATAAATTTTTTTTTAAAAATGAAACAGCAACAGGAATCTTTCTTCATGATAGCTTTAATCCTAAGGTATTATTACCTGAAAATGCAAAAGAGGAGACATCACCATCAATAAATTGATGAAAATTATCCAATTCAGGTAGCTTTTTAATTCCCCAAAATGTTCAGTGTGCTGTGCCTGTAGATATCTGCCTGCCCTTTAGGTGCACCCCTTTCTCGAAGTGCAAATTCTCAGTTGGTTTGATTTTCCTGTTTGATTTTTGACTCTCCTGTTTGCCTCTCAGAACCTGCCCAGCTTCTGCTGGAAGCTGTGGAAGGCTCTGTGCTGGCTGTGCCTGCTGCTTTCCTTTCCCATCATTGTTGGTGTTGTCAGAGCCCTCGAGATTTTCTTCACAAAGGGAGATACCTTTGCTAAGATATTTTAAACCCAGTTTATCATAATTAGCTCTGGTTTAAATAGGCCTTTACCTGTANGTTTAAATAGGCCTTTACCTGTAGATTTCTTTATATATGGTGGCTTTTGACTCAGGTCTAACAAGAGGTTGCCTACCAGCAAAGAAACACTTATGGAAGCAAAAGGCACTGGTGATGAGCCTTTCCTTTCCCATAGTTTTTTGTGTTGTCAGAGCCCCCAAGAATTTCTTCACAAAGGGAAATACCTTTGCTAAGTCATTTCAAACCCAGAGTTTATCCCTGCTCATCTGAATTTACAGTCAAGGTTTGTACTCCTCTTGCACTGGGCACAGTCTGCTTTGTGATTCTGATTCTTTCACTGTATCGATCCCTCCCTTCAAAACTACTTCTTTTAATGTATTTGTTTTTAAATTTTTCTTGCTTTCTGGTAGATAATGTGAATGAACATCAGCGTCCATCACTATTAGCAGTTCTTTCTTCAGTTGAATTTAAACATGATCTACAAAATGCCTCAGCTCTTGGGGTAGGAGCAGACATTATAGTTCCCAAAGTATAATTTTCACATCTGTCTGTTCCTTCACTTTCCTGACTTTTCCTTTTCCATTTTCCCACAAAGGTGGCTTTGCCAATGGCCTTTTACACAGCTTGACATTGGTGGCAGCCTTCCCACCCACCTTAAGCAGCTTTTGTTCTGGATCCCAAAATGAGACAATGATGAAACATGAGAGGAATATTTAAGGTGAAATCCACAATTTTGGGTAGAAATTCTGATGCAACCTGCTTAGCACTGTGAGTTCTGAAATAGAAAAAAAAGGAATGTCTTTCCAGTCTGACCCTGTGTATATATTGGTTTATGCTAAATTAATTCCATCCAGCATTCCTGTGTATGCAGTATAAGCTCAAAATGAACTCTGAAAAGAACTTAGGTAACTCTGTGAACAGAAATCACATTAATGAGGTGAATATTGTTCATGAGTTACACTTTACCTTTGCATTTGCTGTCCCAGTGCCTCATTTTTCTTTAGGATAAACCTTTCTGCTTCAAAATTAGAGATTTAGAGATTGTTCTTCATTAGCAGCTGGGCTCGGTGTCTGTGGTTACATCACCTTAGATCTGGAGCAGTCACATTGACTCCAGCTCAGGCTTGTGTGGGAGCTCTTTGTTGTCATTCTAGGAAATTCTTAATGATGAAAACTTGTTTTAATACTACACTTTTTTTATTATTAGACAGCCTGAGGCTTAGTCTGGGAAGTCAGTGTGTTGGATAGAGCTTTGAAATTCAAGAGAATTACATGCAGGAAATTAGAGAAATACATGAAAATCAGCCTGCTCTTACCATTTTCTAAGCAGTAGCTGAATTCAAATTAAGATATGGGTGCCCTTATTCTGAGCTTCTCTTGCAGCAGCCTCTAAATTTTTCTGCCTCAAACTTGAAGTAAGCTCCCCTTTAGATCTGGTATTTTTAAACACTGATCTATTTTATTGCAGTGATTTTAAGTTTGGTGAAAAGTACCTGATTTCTTTGGCTTCTGTGAGTGCAACCAAGAATGTTCCATCCAAGGAAATTTTTGACCTGCCAGTGTTGGTAAAAAACAAACAAACAAACAACTCCACAAAACCTCTTATTATGTAGTGGAAAGGATCAATAGATACGCTTCACAATGCTTCATTTGTTTCAGTGTTTCAGGGTGATAGTTTGCAGAATTCTGTTATAATGTAGACAGCAATAAATAAATTTTCTTGACTCAGAGCTCCAGTCTTAGGAAAAGAAAACAGATTTTTTTTTCTTGTTCAACAAGAGCCACACAAACGAACTTCTGCCATAATACATGGTCCAGTAAATGAGCGAGGAGTCAGAAATACAGATTGGAGAAAAAAAGGAATATTTACCCCAAATTCAAAGAGGGAGTCTGGGTCAAGTGTGAATTCTTCCCTTTCCCAGAATGTTCCTTCAGAAGCTGCTCCGGGTTGGTTTTGTCACATCCCAGAGCTCAGGAGCTCTGCAGGTGGGGAGAGACCTTTGAGCTGCCCTACAAGGACACTGCAATCTTGTTAAAGATGGTGCTTAAGCAAGAATTTCAACATAATTAATGAGAACAGGTCTGTTTGTGTCATGAACAGCAAATATTGGCCAGCTTTCTCCTACAAGGATTAACCTGACTTTCCCTGTACACTCATTTTTACTCAGAAATGGAAGTGACAGTTCTGCAGTGATTTGTCATGCAGATTTTTTTGACTGAGCTTTAGCACAAAGAGAAAATGTATGAGGAGTTTGTATTCTCCATCTCATAGGTAATGCTAGGAGGAAAGGTGTTTTAAGGTTGTTTGCGTTGATATTTGTAAAATGGAAATGTTTAAAAACAATTGTACATTAATTTAAAGAAATATTTTGTAAACATTTATAGAAGGAAAAATTTTTCTCAGATTTTGAACTATGGTCCTCTAGGGAGAAGAAGGAGAGAGTAGAAAGGAGGATTAAAATTTTGGTTACAAACTATTTTTAGTGGGGTAATTTCTGATAATTAAGGAAAGTAATTTAATTTCGAACTCAAGTCTCATCCATCAGAAATTCTGAGACTCCCATTATTCACGATGATTTTCCCAGCAGCAGAGCCATTGTTTAACTCCCCAAACAGACACGGGACTGTAACGAGCACAGTGTGCTCCATCCTAAACTTTGTCAGGAGTTATCAGAGAAAACACCAGCCCTGTCCTGCTGGAAAACAAAGGTGCTCAGCACACTCAGGACCCATCCTAACAGTGACACCTGTGAATGTTTGGAAAATAAAAACTGGGAGCGATAAACTGAATTTGATGCTCTTACATCTTGCAATGCAACTGAATCTTGTCTAGAGAATATCATCATCATCTCCTGGTAGGGAGGAATGCTGATATTCTTCTAATTTCCCCCTTTTTTCTTGTAGTCTATAGTCTGGAAATCTGAAAATCAGACAACTTGCCTGATTTATATCAGTCTGGAGGTTTTGATAAACACACTGAAATGTGATGACAAATTCCGTATATTAGGTGACATGTTGAGTTGGAGGTTTAATGGCTAAACACAAACAAACCAAAAATGATTTTCAGACTTTAACCTTGTTTCCCTCTTAGACCCTGCAGAATGTGGCATAACTTGGTCTTGACTTCACTATAGAGTTATTTGGATATTTAAAGGAGATAAATGTCCTGTGAAATGAGTCTTGCTGCTCGCTTCACTGAAATCAGCTGAGTTTGGGCACTGGTAAGAAGACAAAGTTCACCCCTTGTCATGGTGGGTGTGTGAACCTAGAGGAAATGGGGATGGAGGGATGTAAACAGCATGGGTTTCTTCTACATATGTGGCACTTTTATTAAGAAATATTTTAAAATGTAAGGATTTTATTTGTATGAATGGCTTTTTAAAAACATTTCTTGGTGGTCATGTCACCTCGTTCTTTTTTCCCTGGCATTTAGGAAGTCCAGGGAATAATAATCAGAACCATTTCCTGGAATTTGTCCTGGCAACCCCAGACCCATTGTAACAGAGCAATTTAAAACAAAGATGGCAATGCACAGAGCCTGATTACAACTCGTTAAATTAGCTGGTGCTTAGAGCAGTGCAGCCATGGCAACCAGGAGCAGAGTGGGCACCAGACCCCTGAACCTGGGCAGGGTTTGTGCCCTGCATTGACTTTGGTGCTGCCATAGCAACACTCCCACCTGCAGCAAAGGCACAGGATTTAAAGCCAGCACCAGCCAGCATCTCTTGGAACCCTGGGCACTGAGAATTTCAGGTTTTCTGTGCTCACAGGCACTGACCCCCAAGCAAACATTGCATTGATCTGAGGCTGTGGAACAGCTCCCAAAATTGAGTGACAGCACTGGGATTGTGGGTGTGGAGTTTGGATAGAAATGTGTGATATCACAGGGTGGAAAACTTAGAGAAGTGGACTATAGTAATATATATAAAGCAAGATGGAGGTTTTAGGGCATAGGCCCGTCCCACTTTTTCAACTTCTTCTTCATGGCTCTGGGTGGGATTTTGTAATTGGGTAGGAAAGTCTGCATTGAGGGCCATGGGTGGTTGGTTATTGGGTTAAANGTTTTGGACTATAGTAATATATATAAAGCAAGATGGAGGTTTTAGGGCAGAGGCCAGTCCTTCTTTTTCACCTTCTTCTTCATGGGTCTGGGTGGTATTTTGTAATTGGGTAGGAAAGTCTGCATTGTGGGCCAGGGGTGGTTGATTATTGGGTTAAAAGTAAAAATAATTTAGGTGTCATTTCTTAATTGCACAGTTTGTGCTTAGAAGGCCTTGTAGAGAGAGATAGGGGAGCCATTTTTAGTTTGTTAGGTAGAAGTGCTGTAGCACTCACGGTTTGTGAGATTGTGATATAGATAAGAATTAATAAACATCTGAATCCGAGCAAGAAATACCGTCTGAACATTTAATCCCAACTCTGGCAAAAAGAAGATAAAATGTGACAAGCCTCCACAAATTATAACTCTGAATTTCATAATCACTCCTAAAGACAGTGGGTGTCCAAGAGCCAGGAGAAGGAGGCAGGTCTTTCTAGCTGTCTGCAGCATGCAGTGGATGTTTATGGTGATAAAGAAAGGGAGTTTAGCTGGTGTGGGTGTGCATGGAGGTGGTTTTGTCCAGACTAAATACACATTCTATTTTTGCTGATGAGGACTGGTTTTTGCTTGATGAAAAAACACTGCTCAGACTGGTTGTTCTCCTTGAATAGATTGTGTTGAATATGCTGACATTACTTGGCAGCACTGTTCTGTGATGAGGTAAATATACCAGAAACCCTCAGGCTACAGTTCTGCACTTGTAAACACAGGTGTTCCTGTATAGTTTGAAGAATGATAAGTTAAAATGCAGTTTAGGGAAAGTAAGGAAGTTTGGTTCTGTAAATAAAAATCCCAGGGCAGAAGGCTGGCTTATATGTCTTGGAGTTCATGAAGCAACACAATTCTACCTGAAACAGACCTGGATTTCTCAGTAACCTGCTCAAAAACCTCATAACCATTTAAAGAAAAAAAAAATGTAATTGATGCAGAAAATCTCTGCAAATGGATATATTTAATCACGTTTTTAATTTCACAGGTTACAGAAATGGAAACCTGAGGTTTTCCTAATCTCAGCTGGTGTATTGATTTTGTTCATAAGGAGGTGGGGATGTGCCACAGCAGCTGCCCCATTCCCCTCTGTAGCCCTCTGCTCTAACTGGGAGGGATTTTTGTGGCCTCCCAGCACTGAGAGCTTGCTGGAGCTCAGGGTTTGTCAGGGTTTCCTTTTCCAACCCCACTACTCCATCACCTATATTTCACCTTCTCTACTAATGCCTTCCTGGGGACATTCCAAAGCGTTTAACACTCTGAATATAATACAACATTGAGTATCCTATGCTAATTTATTTTTCTACCATGCCCACTAAATTGCAAGTGCTTGAAGGTTGAGCCTTTATCATGAGGGTTTTAGGACAGAAAATGTTTTATGAGTAACATGTTTTGATTTTTAGTTCTTGAAGGAAAGACTAAAATGATAGAACTTTAAAAAAGTATATCACACCTGACAGTTGTTCATTATTAACGTATGAATGACCAGCTAGGAAAGTAAGTAGCATTTATAAAAATGTTATGTACTGAGAAGTTAATTAAAACGCTGTTGAATTTAATTGAAGGAAAAAAATGATATGAAACTCTGTGTTAAAAACTATTATGAAGTTTAGAGTAACGTGTGATCCTGGAGGCCTGGGGGGCAAATCAACAATTAGAAGCTAAATTAGAATAATTAGGTTTCTATTATGGCAAATGATACAGCAGAATTTCAAATTATCATCTGCTACTCTATGCCAAGGACAGAAATGGTTAAGAAAAGTACTGTGCTGGTTTGAAAGCAAAATCAGTGAGAGACTCCAAGTCAGAAACACAATTTAATAAGAGGAAAAGAAAAGAAGTAAAATAAAGTAAAATAAAATAAAGGCAATAGTACAAAAAGCCACTGACAGAGTCAGAACACAACCTGACCCCCTGTTAGTCAGGGTGGTGGCAGTAGTGCAGATGAAATGCTCTTGTCCAAGCAGTGATCCTGTAGAAAGGTCTGGCAGCTCTTGTCCTCTGTGAATCCAGTGGGTCAGGGCTCCCTGTGCTGTCCCAAATCCCAGATTCTCTCCAGGTGGGAATGCTTGGCTCCTCCCCCTGGGCGGAGCATCTCCCCATGGGCTGATCTCATTCTCTGAGCCCTGCAGGGGCTCCTTGCTGGCCCATGAAGCAGAGATGGCTCCCGCAGGGAGTTCCCCATGAGCCATGGGCACGGCATTGCTGGGCATGGACAGGAGAGAAGGGAAACACTGCCCCAGCTGGTTCCAGCAGCTCCTGGGGATGGGCATGGAACACAGACTGTGGGCACAGCTTGCACTGTAACCTAGGACAAGTACCTAGAAATAAGAAAGGTTTTTTTATTTCTGTCCTGTGTAAACATTTTGTTTCCATGATGGCTCTGCTTCTGCACATCTTACTGTTACTCGTTGCTGCAGCGATGTCCTTGTGCTGCTTTTAACCCTGCCCCTCTGTGCTGTGCAGGCTCATCCTTTGTGCAGAACACAAGATGTGAAATCTTTTAATTTGTGCTCTTTTAGAAATGGTGCCAAATGTCTTCAAATCACTTATTTAATTTTGAGTGGTGGCAAGAACAGATTGTTTTGTAGGGACTAAGGGAAAAAAATTAAACCTTCATGTTGTAGAGGATCTCTGTTGTTTTGTGCAAGTAGTTTTAAAAATGTTTCCACTTCCAGTCTTTACTCAGATATCCCACATTGCCATTTAAATATGTCTGAATTTCCTCAATACATGGGGGATGAAGGTGCTATAACACATATATTTATGCATTTTATTACATTTATATATTTCTACAATACAGCTGATCTCTCCACCTCATGTTAATTTGTGCCAAACCACTCCAAAATGGTTCCCAGTAACATAACACCATTGTTTCCTGAACAGACCTAGAATTAGGAAAAATAAATTTTGAAATTAATATATCTGAAATAGAATTCTGAAAAATATGTTTATTTAAATTTTAAAAGATGACTCCCCTCAAATATATAGAATATTTTTTAATTGCTGAGTGTATAAAATCTCTTTTCACCTCAAGCATACCACTGGGTGATAATCCTAGGATCTTTAGTCCAGGAGAAACAGTTCATTTTCAATCTGCTCTCCTTAAAATAAGTTGCTGTCAATTGAAAAGAGACATTTGTTTGCCAGTGATTCAGTTGCAATATTTTCACACCTAATTTTCAGCATAATTAGATAGAATTATAGATATGTGAATCTTTTATAGCTGGAGATAGTACAAGTTAACCTAACTAATTAATCTAAGCAGTAGGGTTTAATGTGATTATTTAAAATAGAAATTGTGACTACTCCAGTGACCTGTGGTACTTACAGGATGTATGTTGCAATCTGTATAAAAACCAGCAGTGGAGATTAAACTGCACACTGAATTTGCCTTAGGGACTGTCCAAGGAACTTTTAAAAATAGGTGGTTGGAAAGAAGAAATTTCTCTATTGGCTTTTGTGTATTGTTTTCCTTGTTAATGGAATCTGTTATTTGGTGAAATTCTTGAACGGTTCAGTGCTCCAACAGGAACTGAATTCTGCCCTGAACAAGGCAATGAGTTGAGCTATGGCTGTGGGGACAATTTTTTGCCAAAGACTTTATTGCTATTACAATAAAATATATTTATCTATGAGGCAGCACCAGAAAAAATAAAAATGAAACCAGAATTTTATGCAAACTTACAAGGCATGGACACTTTCCAGATGACACTATGATTCATTTCCAGCCTGCGCTGAGATGAAATATGTAGCTAGCACTCGAGGTTCAAATTTTAGAGCCTTCATTTTAATACAAGATCAAATATTTATTTTTATAACTGCTTGTAGTCTCTCTGTGTTTGGTGCCTTTCCAGATTTAATCAGATAAACCATCAGACAGGTGTACAAAATCTGTGTTACTTTGTCGTGCCTTTGCTGCAAACAATCGCAAGACAATTGTTAAAAACAAAAATAAGGTTACATTTTTCCTAATGAGATTGCAACCCAGTCTTGTGAGTAACATCAAAGATTAATATTAGGGCCAGTCTGTATCTGTGGTAATTATCACACCATTTTTTCCTCTTTTCTTGTAATCTTCTCATGTTCTTTTTTAATGCGGTTCTGCTCAAGTCAATTCAATTTCTCAGCAGAAAAAATGCATGAAGCAATGCTGAGTTACTTTGGATCTACTGACACATAGACTGGAAAACTCAATTTTCAAGTCAAATTTTTCAATCAGAAACACATGAGAAGAACAATAAATGAATTTCAAAACATCTTTATTTACAGAAAGGTAATAAAATATACATAAAAATTTTGAAGTGCCAAGTGGCTTTTGGGTTTTTCTTAGCCAAACGTGTACAAGCAGAGTGTGTTCTATCTGTGGCTGGAGAGAAGGATTGAAATACAGATTGGGAAAACAAAAAATCTAAGGGGAAGGTACAGGGAAGGCACATGGGCCTTTCTTTGTCATCTCCTGTACATGGGGTATGTTTTCTGAATGCATCCTCTCCATGATAATCTCTTTTTGTACAGTGCTGCCTGAAAAAATTGCCTTTACCCTGACTGTAAAATTAGGAAAAGATTTGAGAAAAGAAGTTGCTTGTAGGGATAGACTAAATCTCCCTGCAGGCCCTTTAGTTTATACTCTGCCACACCTGCAAACTCTTTTTCCCTTGCTGGAATGTGCCTTTTTTCACTGACTGAGAAATGGAGCGTGGCTGAACACAAGTAACAGCCTCTGAAAAGGGCTTTGCCCTGCCAGAAAGGGCTCCAGGTTCCTTTCCAACCCACGGTGAATTCAGGTGTTTTCTTTCTCTTGGCTGCACACTGTGATCCTGCTCATCTGCAGAGAAACAAGTTCTGAACATTCACCTTATTTTTTTTTTATTCTTTCTGATATTTTGGGCCATTAGCTGGTCTTCTCAGGAAGGAATAAAGTATTTCCTTCTTCCTTTATCCTTTTCTGTGGAGAGTGTGTTTCTCCTAACTAGGAGTTCTTGTGACTCATCCAGATACCCCATAATGAAAAAAAAATATATCTGCTCAGTGCAAGACATATAAACACCCAGTGCTTAGCAAATATTGTCTTCTGCCAGGTCTGCAGCAAGTTAACTTCAATTTCTACGGTGGTCTTATTGCTGCAGCCAAGCAGCTTTTAAGAAATAACTTCTACTCCTTCCTTTCACCAGAAAGAGTGGCAGCACACTCTTAATCCTCTCAGGGCTTTTGCAGGTTTTGAGCAGTCTGTGAGTTAATTCATTCTCAAGTTTCAAACTCCCAGAGTAAATCATGAACCTGCATCATGAAGATGATGGTTCTGCTGAGGAAACAGAGGCAGAATTAGTTGCTGTGCCATGTCAAGGTTGTGTGCATTGATCTGTTTGGTCTGTGCAAACTACATAAACTAAAAAGGGTGATGTAAAAAATGAAGTAGACTCATTTCCACTGATTTAATACTGTACTTTGCCCCAAATATTTTGTTTCTCAGAGGTTTCATATCAAAGATTCCTGGGAGGTTTAAAAGCTAAAAATGACAGCAAAAAAACCCTACTAAGGCTTAATGGTTTCCCCATCATATTTCTCTATGAGAAATGTAAGTGACAGCCTAGGAAAGTCTATTGCAAAGCAAAGTGTTTAAGAGACTGTGGCCAGCCACAAAGGTTAATGTCCAAGTTAAATAGCTGCTGAAAAGAGAAAAGTAGAGCAGCTTAATGGATTGAAAATTGGTTGTGGGGGGGAAAAAATGTAATCTTGAATGCAGCCTTGGAGAGAAGTTGGTATTATGTGTTCAGTGGAAACCTTGTTTCAGTAAAGTAGGGATGTGCTTGGCAAGTTCAGTTTAGAACAGATAAAGGTGTACAGAAGACACTGGAGAACATTTATGGGGTTGAGCTTATATTTTTGTTCAGAAGAGTTGCAAAGCCCAGATAAATATATTCAGAGGGGAGCTTCCAGAGAAACTGCTTGGCAATTATGAGCCTTGGAGTTGTGGTGATTCACAGAGTTCTTGGGGGAGGTACACAGACACACGCAGTTTCATAACATTTAAGCTTGGAATTGATAAGGAAAAATCCTATTAATGTGCAGAGTCAGAGTAATCCTATTAATTATATAAGCACTAATCCAATTAGTTTCGAAGTCCTCAAGACATTCCACCAACATTTTCACCAACCTCCACAGCACTGACATGAGAGACCACTGATGTTCCATTTTTGCTTCCCAAGGGTGAGAAAATTGGTACAGTTAAAATAGTGTTCTAAATGTTTTAACCCATAAAACTTAAAATGTTTCTTTTAGTGTGGTCCATTAGCATTAGTTTATTATCCATCCTGACCTGTTAATTGATAGTTTTCATGCTGCAGTGTCAATAAGTCAGAGATACCATAACAACCCGCGGGTTCTTTTGATTCACCAACTTCTTTCCCAACTGAAATTCCTTCAGACTTAACAGGAATTAGGCAGGACAATAATTAGTAGGATTGCATGTCACCACTTCTAATTGAGGCTGCCAACCCAAGGCACTGGAGAAGGAGGAAAAAGTAGGATTGAATCTCTGAGCTGACTGATTGCCAGAACTTCCAGCCACACACGAAGGTGCAGAGGAGAAATAAACCTCACACACACACGACTTTTTGATCTTGAGACTTTTGGAGCTTGAGAGTCCAAATGGATCGAACATTTCTGGGGTGCATCAGTGATTCTGTACAGAGTCCTGTAGGGGTTTTCATGTGAGTCAGAGCATGCTTGAAAATGAATTTTCAACGGGTTTCTTTGGCACACTACACCACGTAGAGGAAACTCTTCTTGCTCTCCAGCATTCCAGGAACTTGTGGGTGGTTCTTGTGTTTGATGTGACTAATGGTATTCTTAACTTCCCTCTATGATAAGTCCATAAGAATATTTTCCTGCTTTCTGAAGCTCTGTTTAATTTTGAGATGGTTTGTCTGAATCCAAGCTTTGAAATGACATTAAGAGGAAGGTGATAATTGCTTTGTTGCATGATACAGAGCAGAGCAGATTTTCTCTGATGATTCCTAGCTTTTCTGTGATTCAGGGATGTATTTAAGCAATGGCTCACATTCCAAAGTTTCTGTTGCTTGTTTGGCCATCTCTGTTTCTCCTGAGCTGTAGCAGTTGCAATTATGATTTATGTGCCTTTCTCAGGAGCTGCGTCCTCGGGGTGACTCTTCTGTGAGTGACCTGTGGTTGTGCCTGGGGATTGTGTTGTTTTCTGACAAGTTGAACATGTCCAGTGAGTGCAGCTACTCCTGCCTGTACAAGTGGCTCGGCTCTGCTGTTCCCAAACACTGTGATATCTCCCATTGCACTCTCTTTGAGGTGATTATTTATGCTTTCATAGTCACTGGTACTCCCCAGCCCTGTGAGGAATGTTTTAACTGCTCTACCTTTAATCTCCATTGCTTTGATGCAGGGATCTTTTATAGTGTCAATGACTTAGAGGAGTTTGTGGCTGCCCAGTGTCGATTTAACAGGTTCTTTTCCCTTGTCTCTTTCTCCTTGGACGGGCACATAATGTAAAAGCATCTCACAGGGTAAAAATGTTAGTTCTTGGCCTGGTATATCAGTGTACAGATGAAGTCAAGCAGATGTTTACATTAACATTTAATTGAATTTATAACAGGCTACCACATGTTACATACATTAGTTATAAGCATTAACCAAAATAAAAGAAAACATTATGCGTGTGCTCCAAGGAGCAGCGTGACATGAGGAGAAGATCCCTCAGCTCTTGAAATTGTGGCTGTTGATGGGATGAGAGGTGCAGGCCAGCTGTACCTGCTCATGCTTTTTTTCCCTTCCTGTTCCCATTGGAAAGGGGATTTGGCCTGTCAAAATTAACTTCCAGGCTTTCTGAGCCCATTATAGGGAAACTGAAGCCTTGACAAAATGAAGAATAATCCCAATGAGTCTCAGTGTATTTTGGAGAACTCTACAGGCAGGGTTGGATCTGAAGCTCTCTGGAGTTAACAGGAAATTTTCTGTTGGCACCACATGATTGTGGATGCCAAAAAATGTCTTCTGTCATTTATTTGAGAGCCACACAGACTACCTTGAGGGAGGATCCCATGGTGAGAACAGCAATAGGAAAAGCTGATTTTAGTGTTGTCTTCCAGCATACTGGGGGTGGGTTCCAGGCCCTGATTTCCATCTTAGCTGTGTTTCCAACATACCCCATCTAAAATTCCAGCCTGTGTGAAACAACTCCTCATCCAGTGACTCATTTATATTTACCCCTATACTCAAAAATTGCCAGCACATCTCTATAAGGTGGTGCTAAGCTTTTCTTGTTTCCTTTTCCTGTGTTGGAATTCTGTGTACTCACTGACTCTATTTTTGGCTTAAATAAACTTTAGGTTTAGCATTTCATAGGCCAAGGCAATTGGTTTATCTGACATCCCCAGGTTTGCTCAATATCAATTCAAATTCTACATTTTCCACTTCTGCTCTGTAGGTTCTCGAGAACGGGACTGTTCTCAAATAAGATTGTGAATCACTGCAACCAAACCCTAATGTCAGTCCATGAAATGCACTTATAAATGAAAATGTCAGAACCCTGAGACTTCTTGTCTGTACTTATTAATGTCCTGGGTGCTCACAGCACTCTCGGGATGGTATCTGTCGTGTAATTTAAAGTAAAAAATTGTATCATGTCAATAACAGCAGCGCTCCTCCTTTAGATAATGCACCTTTAGATAATTTACCTTTATTATCATGTCCATTGCTATGAGTTGTCAGCAGGAACTTTCCTCTCTGTCACTTCTGAAGGCTGACAATGAATTTTAGTGATTCAGGTAATGTGAAGGCAAAAGAGCACCTGGTAATAAGAAAATTATTAGAATTACTGGGCTGTCCACAACATGCATAGCAGCCATTCACCAGAATTATAACTGTTTGTAGGGAAACTCTGAGCAGTGCTTCATGCTTTGTCAGCTGAGCATTTTCTGTCTACAGGAAGACATAAATGCCTCTCATGCTGGTAGCAGACCATAACAAGAGATTATGTTCAGAAATAAGTGGGTTGGTGGTGTTTTATAATGCAGGTAATCTAGGAAATGTGAATTGTTAAATCTCATATTTCAATATCACATGCTGGGCACCAAACCTTAACTCAAGCAGGCTGGAAATGGATGAAAGTTTCCTCCCCATCATTATTATTTATGTGATCCAGTTTGGTTTTCTTCCTGTGTCTTGTTTGAGTTATGTTTATGCCAGAACAACCAAATTCACAAGAATTACTAAAGAAATCTTTGCCATAACCATGAATTAACATGATGCATTAGTTTGGATAAATGTGAATGATTCACTACCAGCAAATTTAAAACACATGACCTTTAATCAGATAACCTCACCAGTATCTCATGGATACCACGATTTTTGGAGTGACTGTTCAGTTTCACGACTCTCTGGCACTGAGAAACTCAAGAACTCCAGGAATATTTTACAGTCTGTCATATATTTTTGTCATTATGAAAAACCTTTTAAAGTAGAACCTCAAAGTAAAACATTTTGTTCCATGTCTGATGTTTGATAATGATTTTAAAATTATACTTCTCTGTTTATTTGCCATCATATTTGCTGCTCACCAAATCAATGTAATGTCCACAAAACCTTTTAATTTCAATTTGTCCTTTATATTTTACAAGGTAAAATTTTGTTTTTTAATTATTTTCCAATACACTCTCTTCTTGCCATAAAACAATTGTTTTCCTTAAATAACTGAATATAGTTTTTATTTATTTTCTGTATATTTAATAAACATAAAACTCACTGTAGCTGGAGAGGTCTGTGAAACTCAAAGTATTTATTTCTCTGTTTCCCTTTTAAGCTATGTTGAATATATTTTAATTTGTTTCTTTCCAACCTACATGATGATTCCCTATATTTCCTATTACTTTTGCCATCCATATATAATTTTTTGTGAAGCTCTTGTGTGAAAGTATGTAAGATCTCTTAGAAATCTTCTTGAAGTTCTGTTGAAGAGCAAATATGTTATTTTTGTGTTGCCCAAATTTTTTTTAAAAAAGGGAAGAGTTACTGGTTAATTGCAATCATCTGATATATTGCAAAAAAAAAAGGCAAGATGTAATGCAAATCTGCAAAGTGAGTCTTCATTCTACAAAGCACAATTATTAGAAGTGAAAGGGAGTATATTAATAAATCTGCAGATAAAATTGCAAAGACACTGAAGATGCAACACAGCTAATTTTGTTTACTCAATTAGTAGAAATGTGAATATGAAACGTATTCTAAGACTTAGAAAATGAGCATTTTATGGTCTTTGAATTGGGCATCTGGAGAAATTACACTGTATAATGAGATACTTTGGGTAATTTTCTGGTTCTTGGTCTTACACCATACAACTATTTGCTTAATAATCACACATAGATACAATGAAATCATATTGCTTATCTTTTCCTAGAGATGAAGTAATTCAGCTGCATTCCTGTGACTTCAAATTATGCCACTGATATCAAAGTTTAGATATGAGAGCTGATGGCTGGAAAAAGTACCTCTGCATCAGCAAGTAGAAAAAAACAGTAGGAAAAATTAAATTACTTACATTTTTCAATCCTGCAGTACCTACCAAGCTTCTTATTTTTAATTAAAAAAGATAAATCAGCATCATTATATTCCACTCTTTGTCTTTTCAAGCAAAACAAATAAAATAGTTGGAGCTACTATTTATATAATTAATTGAAGGCTGAAAATACCTAGTAGTTTCAAAGAGTGAACTAAATTACTAAGCAGCAGAGAGAATGATAGAAGTAAGGAAAAAGGTGTGATGTTTGTCTTAGAAAGAAGAGTTCCTGGATGTAAAAGGGAACTGAAGTGAAGGGTGGTCACCCTGTGTAGGACCTTCAATGAATTCAGGAGAGTTTAGGAACTGGAACTGCTGAATCAGTAAAAGCAATTTGTTACAGCTGATCTTATTGATTCATCCTGAAGTTTTTTTCTCCCTGCTGATAATTTGGTTTGAGGTAATTCCTCCTTACTCCCCATCAGGAAAGGCAGTTTGAGGTTCTAGGAACTCCCTCTCTGTGGTGCTGCAGATGCCTTGACTCACCACAGCAGCTGCCAGCTCGCTCCTGTCATCCTGCCAAGTGTGAATTCCTGCGGGAGCAGGGAAAGGGAACGCTGTTCCTAAAACTCCTATTATTTTTTTTTTTAATTTTTTTTTTTTCCCTCCTGTGCAGTGAAAAAAGTAATGAAATCTTGCTGGATCTGAAAGAAGGGGTTTGATCTTCGTTCCCAGGTGAGCAATGAGCTGAGAGACTGCACAAAGTCTGTAAAATCTGCCACAGAAGTTGGGTAAATTTACCTGGGCTGGAACATCTCAGAGCTGTCTGAGATGTGCCAGGGAGGTGGTTTTGTTCTGCTGTGTTATATTGGATAAGGGACTTGATGCCTTGGGAAGGCTGAGCTGGAACAGAGACTGGACAGAGCCAGAGAATAAAGCAGAGATTTATGGAAAGGCCTTTAGGGTACACCTTGGGCAGGACAGGGCCTGGCCAGGGCTACACCCAAGGTGGACCCAAAATGGGCACAAAATGNGAGCTCAAACTTAGGGCATCAGACTAAGAAAGCAAAACTTCCTTTAAAAATGCAATCACAGGATAATTCTAGGACATATTTCAGAGACAAACAGCCATAGAAAAAGAAAAAGAGAAAAGAAAAGTGAAAAGAAAAAGAGAAGCATCTTGTTGTGCATTCCTCAGGTGTTTTCTAGTAAATTGAAATTACCAAAAGAGAAACCTCAAATCAACGAGAAATAAACCACCCAAAACTAAAATAAAAACAAGCACCAGACTACAAGGAAGCAAATTATAGTCTCCCTCCAGATCTAGAAGCTGCCATGTCAGTCACTGATGTGAGAAGGACAGGTCTGCTGGAAAGATTGATGTCATGTTCCCATTCCACCTGAATTCCTCTTGCACAAAGCAGCTGTGCTCCCTCACTCAGGAGACTTCCCTGAGTTGGTCTTTTCCCTGAAAAAAGCTGCCAAAGTCAATCTTGTCAAGGAAATTACATACATATTTTTAAATATAATTTAGAAGCAAGTTTCTCCTGCATAATATAGATATGTAATATTTCCTTAAAAAACTTAGCAGGGTTACTTTAACTGAGAGATGAAACAAGAGAATCAAAACCAATCTGAATTTTTCAAGTCTGAATGTTGGAATTGTGTTTGTCCAGATCAATTGCTTGGGTTAAAATGACTGTGAAGTTCTCATTTTCTGTGCCACATTCTCCTCTGTGTTGCTTTCAAGGCAAATTTAAATGTTTTATACTTATTATAAAATGCTGATCTTCTATTTCACTATAGATCCACTAACCCACCATGTTTAATGATTTAACAATGGAGAGGTGATCTATTGCTTTCAGTGCTGAGCCAGTGATTTTTGAGGAGTCTTGAAGGCTTTGCTAAATGTCCATGAGTCTGTGTGTTGTTCACATCTGCATCTGCTGTGCAATTTCACAGCTGCATTCCTCAGGTGTGCCCTGCACCCATCCACACACCACTGCTCAATCTGCACTGGCACTGAGGGCTAAACTCGAGACTTGTGGAACTTTTCACCGTGTATGGAACCAATGTATTTCAGTAAGAGGGTTTAAAATTTCATTTTTGATCATGGGGTTCAGTACTAGAAGGAAAAGCAGATCCTGAGGAAGCTCACGTGACTCTGTGTAGACATGATTTTCAGCACCTGAGAGAATTTTAGCTGTGCTANTGCACCCATCCACACACCACTGCTCAATCTGCACTGGCACTGAGGGCTAAACTCCAGGCTTGTGGAACTTTTCACCGTGTATGGAACCAATGTATTTCAGTAAGAGGGTTTAAAATTTCATTTTTGATCATGGGGTTCAGTACTAGAAGGAAAAGCAGATCCTGGGGAAGTTCATGTGACTTTGTGTAGACATGATTTTCTGAGCCTGAGAGAATTTTAGCTGTGCTAGTTTCCCAAGGGAAACCTTTCAGCAGTTCTCTCTCTTCCCAAAACATATTTCTCCTTTTCTCAAAACATGTTAAGTAAACAGTGCTTTTTCCCATAACAAAACCTCTCCCAGGGCTTTTGTTTTCTATTTCTGTTACTTAACCAGTGGAGAGAGGTGTCAATCCTATGGACCAATGGCGTCCCCTTTTTAGCACAGCATGCTATAAAATAGAGTAAACTGTAAATAAAACCTTCATTCTTTTTCTTCTGCCTTTGGAAATTCTTAGAGTCAATTTATTTCGTGTCCTACGACGACAACTCTGTGTTGTCTGTTGTCTGACAAGGGTAGACAGGCAGAATCACCAAAAATCCCTTGTTTTAAATTGGCTGTGTCTAGGGCTTATCCTGTCAGTGGCAGCATTGACAGCAATAACCTAATTCTCATGGAATTATGTGCAATAAAGGTATTTTTTAGATTTTTCTTGGCCGTGCATTGTTCAGTTCCATCCATTGCACCAGTACCCTGGGTTACACCTGCCATGACAACAGACAATAGTCCTGGTGTTGTGGAAATACCACAAATTTTAATTATCAGGGAAAGTCCAACAACAATTGTCCTGACATTGGTGAAATCTGACTCGGTGGAGTTTTCTGGTGTGAACAGCTTTGGTAATGCAGAGAAATTTTGTATTATCAGTGCTTTGCATCTTGGAAGAGATTGATATTCCAGCCCTGCCTTACATTCCATTCTCATGTTTATAACACCTATGATTTAGTTTTTATTTGTGTTATTATATATTTGTGGTTCTCAGAATGATGCAAACTAATTTCCTGAGCCTGAAACTACAGCTTGTAAACAAGCCAGATATTTTAATATCTGTTACTGTTAAATGCATAATGAAGCTGCCCCCACATACAATGAAAAATTAATTTCTTATGTCTTTTAAAAATTACGTAGCAATGTTTCATGATGTATGGCACAGGAATTTCTNATAGCTGCTTCATTCCCAATACTTTTCTCATAGTAAGTGGAACAACCATTTATTTAGAAATTTACTTCCTGTAGCTGCAGTGAAGAATTGGTAGACTTTATTATGCAGCTAGCCAATATTCTTTTTTTTATTATTAAAATTATTATCCAGACATGCCCATTATTTTCTGGCTTGACAATTATTAACCTTTGTACAGATATACCGATGGTCCACAACAATAATTTTTTTTGCCTTAGAAAAATAGATCTGCACAGCTGAACAGTAGTTTTGATGGGTTTCTTTCCCTCGTGTAAAAATAAAGCCAAAGGAAGCCCAGGATGATGGATTAGGTTATAGTCAGGCATAGGAGAGGGATGGAAGCCCAGGAGTTCTGCTGCTGGGATGGATAATCCCGAGTGTCCCTGACACTGCTGGCAGAACATTCCCAACAGCATCCCAGGGAAGCTGAGGAGCAGAGCTGGGCTTGTCCTTGTTGTAGATATTTAGAGATATTATTAAAATTATGCTTTATAAAATATGGTTTAGGCCCTGCTACTCTTACTAAGCCAGAAGCTTATAACTCCCCATAAAGAAAAATTGTAAGAATGAACACAACAACCTGTTTTTAGAGAGAAAAATAAGTTTGCACCTGCATAAACCATGAATCTGTCCCATGAGAATCAGTGAAGAAAATACATAAACATATCTAGAGAGAGAAACTTTGCTAGACATATACAATAACCCTTACCAACCAATGACTTGAGTCTCACTGTATGGCTGCCCAGTTAGGTTTAGCACAGTGCTTCTGATATTTCCTATAAATATGAGCTTTGTGGATAAAGGATTGGCTTTTCTACATGAGAAAACTGAATCCTGTCTGCTTTCTCATTACAACAGTTCTGATGAGGCCACATGCAGAAGGGGAGGCAGCCCCAGATGGGACTTTTGGGAGAAATGGACACAAGAGTATGAAAAAGCAGGACAAGCTTCTTCCCCTGTCCCCCTGCTGAGGGCACGAGGCTGTGACAAAGAGAGTTTAAATGCATTTCCCTGATGTGTCATACCTTAGCAGGGTTGTATTAGACCATCTCACTGCCAGATTCATCTTCTCCCTGATGCTTTAAGTTTCATGGATTTCAGGTTCTGTGCTGCCCAGGGGTGCAGCTCTGAGCTCACAGTCAGTGTCACTCAGCTCTCTGCACACAGCAGGGACACAAAACAAATCCTTGTCCTGCTGCACACCAAGGACAACTTTCAGCCCAACAGCACAAACAAGGGTGGCTGGAGGGAGGAACAAGAAGGATGGGAGCTCACAGCCTGGAGCTGGGATTGGACAATTCAACCCCAATGTGCAAATGGACCAAAACTTATCAAAGTGTGAGACCTGGTGACCGTTTGTCCATTTTGTGTCCACTTTGGGTCCATTTTGTGCCCATTTTGGGTCCATTTTGTGACCATTTTGTGCCCATTTTGGGTCCACCTTGGGTGTAGCCCTGGCCAGGCCCTGTCCTGCCCAAGGTGCACCCTAAAGGCCTTTCAATAAATCTCTGCTTTATTCTCTGGCTCTGTCCAGTCTCTGTTCCAGCTCACCCTTCCCAAGGCATCCCCCCTGAGCTCACCCAGCTTCCCCCAGCCCTGCTCACTTTCAGACAGAACTTTCTGAAATTTGTGGCCATAACCACTACAATGCACACGTTGAATTTGCCACCTTTCCTTTCCTCCTGCTCTCCCTTCTTTTGGCCAAAACAACACTACACCCTGGCACTGTTATCTCCCACAAACTGGTTTTATTTCACTGTTTCTACTTGGTCTGATTTTGGCTGAAGAGCACAGTTCACTTCACTGTGTTTATTGAGTAGCCTGATAAGTACTTTGCAAGGGTTTATTTTCCTTCCTAAGAGAAAAGCTGTTCATTTGATCATGACACTCAAACTGGTGAAAATTGCTGGATTCACTAGTGTTTGTAGCAGCTGAAGCTATGACTCAGTACTTGTACTTTTAAATGCTATTTAGAAACACAGTTTATTTATAGCATCGACACAGAATGTCCATAAAGGATAATTATCAAAATGTAGTCTTCTCTTATCCTTCAGCTATATTACTGATACGAAATGTGTGGAAAATATTATCATTTAAAATCATATTTTACATGGAGAGTTATGTGATTGCCACCAAAAGGCTTTGCAGCAGTTTTTAATTTAGCCTTATGTATTTTTAACATGGCAGCTGGAGCACAGCATGCACACAGCATATTAATAGAGGAGACTTCTAGTCAGTTCTGTCTGCTCTTGCAAAGAAAAAAAGCAAGAAATAAGCAAAAAAATGTTTAAATTGCATGTTCTGGATAAAAGCAGCAGACACTGCCTGGCAAACTGGGGCAGTCTGTGGGGATTGTTTCGTTTTTCCATCTCTGATTTGTTTTTCAGGGGCTAGCTGGCTTTTTGTTTGTTTTCAATTAAACTGCTGTAGTGTGCATTGAGAGATCTGTTATTTATCTATCAAACAGAAAGTTGGGCTTGAAATGCAGCCCTACTCTAAACTCCATTTTTGGTTGCTCCTCACTTTGCAAACAAGAAGCCCTTTGGACTTGAAATGCCCTGCATTTGATCATAACATTTTGGTGCTTGTTTGTTTCTGCCAATCTGGGTCTTATTCAGCCTTTTTGAAGGTAGTGTTTAAAAACAAGCATGCACTAACTGATTAAGAAAGTGAAAATAAATGTTTTTTTTTTTTTTTATTTTATACTGGAAAAAAAGAGAAAATAATAGATATAGCTATTTTTAGGGCAAATAAACTCACAAGCTTTAAAATAATAAGTATTCAGCTCTCCCACTCTCATGGGAAAATCTCAGTGGGATTTTTCTGGTAGGCTTCCTTTTTCAAACTGAATTTTAGAATGTTTTTTTAGGTTTATAGGTGAGCTGGTACATGGAATTAGTTTTTGCAGCTTTTTTGATGAATAGAGTGGATGCAAAATGAGCTCTTAAACCTCAACTTCATCAAAGATTATTGAACTTCAAAGAAGTGTTAAAGACAATACTAAAACCACCATAAAACTGTGGGAAAAAGAGCTAATATTGTTTCTCATCAATCTTCTCTTATTGAAGAAATAAAAAGGAATCCAAATGGAAAATGCAAGCAGAACTCTTGGTCAACAAAGAATTTAAATTTGGGGAATGCAGGGTATAGCTGAATAAATATATTTCAGTTCTGGTTTAAATTTAACATCAATTTTCCTCCTAATTTTTAGCATACCAAATAATGAAAAGAGGGATTTGCAGAAGTCTTTTATTCAAAATATGGTTATGGACTTGAGAATCATAAATACTTCCTTTTCTTGTGATTTCCTCACAAATTCACTCCTTTTCTGCCATGTTGCAATTACACATTTTTCAGCTGTTTGACCTGTATTAGTCTGGTCTTGAGCAGCTGATTCTGTTTAAGTCCCTGCAGGGGACCTGCATTTTATTCCTGGCTTGGCACTAACAGACTGGCCAGATTGACAAGTTTTTATTCTTACTAGAAATAATAAACCTAAACTGTTTTTGTAAAGCACCTTTGAAAATTAACATATGAAAAAAAAAATGCTATATAGCATTAGGTGTGATTTATTTTGGCTTGTGATAGAGTTCCTTTGCAGGAGTGTGGTAAATCAGGGAAAGTCTGATTAAATGGACCTGCAGCACGACATCCTCTTTTCTTAAGCAAGCCAAGCTCCCCAAATGTAAATACATTAAATGTCACTCTCATTAAATACACATCATGGAACTGCTAAGGAGGATTAAGGAAGTGCAATAATCTTCATCTTACTTTGAATAACTGCTAATGGTCAATGTGACCTGGACTCAAATTTTTATTGAAGAAGGTAAGTAAAGAGAAAATTTTCCCTTTATGAGCTCAAGCTGCCTACCTTAAAGTTAATGACCTCCGAATCAACACTTGATGGTTTAGCACATAAGCAGTTTGGGCTGAGATGGAATCCTTTAAACACCTATTGACATTCTGAAGCTGTTTATGTGCTGACCTTTCATGACAGAATGAGTTCAGCCAGCACACAGGAGAATGTCAGAATCTGCTGCAGAAACTGACTGCAATTATGAGACTAGAAAAGGAAACAAAGGCCTGAGGCAATATTTCTAGATTGCAGAGTGGTGGGCAGATTATGGATACAGTACTCACTGCCGAGGTGACACGCAGGTACCCTTTGGAAAGGTCACACCTGCCTGAGCTGGGAGTGGTTTGGTTTGCAGCGATGGCAGAGACTCTTGCTGAAGTGATTTCTTTTTTTGTGATGGCAGGCACTGCCTGTGTGATATTCCTGAATACAGATGTACGAAAAGTAATATTTCTGGAAGTTGAATTGCTGTTTGGCAGACTTGATGGGGTGTTAAATAGGGTTCATAAAATTATGGTAATTTCCAGTCTGTTTTCTGTTCCGACTCTGTGTTGATTTTAAACTTGATCATCAGCTGGCACCAATTGTTTGTTAATGTGAACTCATTCAAGCTGAATCACCTTGTTTATACTTTGCAACATGTCATTTTATATAGATATTGCCATGTATTTTGATGTACTTGTACTCCTAGCAATGGCAAGAGTTTCTTCAAAAAATACAGTGAGGATATGTCAACAGCAATTGTTCAAATATGCAAATTCTCTGTTTGCTTTCTCTTCTCCATACTGGGCCAACTTAAATTCTGAAGAAACTCAGTGAATGAGAATCAGAGTTTTTCATTGCCCTGTTTCAAAGAGGGCAATGCAACCACTTTGCTTGTCAATTGTTGTTCTTAGGAAATCAGAAAATCAAGTGAATGTTCTCAAACTTCAGTGCCCCTTTTATTTGATTTGTGATCTGAGGGAAAGAAAGCCTTATAAGAACTGTAAGAAATGTATCAGATGAATGCTGCATCCTTCACAATTTTTCAAGTGCTTTTGATCTTGGTGGGGGTTTAGCAATGTAGTAGAAGATGGCAGGGCTCTGACAGCAATTATGTTGGAATTTTTGTATCAGGCACTGAGAAATGCATCCTCTTTGATTTACCTGATACTTGCACAGTGGATCTGATTAGAAGCTAAATTGTTTCTCTGCCAGCTCGGGGTACTCCAGGACAGCTGGGGTTACTCCTGGCTGGGAGCTCCCCTGAAGGACCATCCCAGCCTGTGTGCAGCTGCAGAGCCACAGAAGCTCAGCTAAGCAGGATTTTTAGCTTGGACACGCAGAAGGGATCTTGCCAGGACAAGATTCACATACACAAATTGTGGGAACAAAAGTTGGTTGGGATGGATGGAGATGAGAGATCTATGGAGTCAGGGATGGTTTTGGAGCGTGCAGTTTATTGCACAGGGCATGGGTGAAAGGGCCCTGCTACAAACTGCCAGCCACAGCTCAGAGCAGGTCTGAGAGGGTGAGAAGAGAGCGAAGAAGAGAAGGAGCAAGAGAAGAGAGAAGAGGAGAGAGAAGTTCCCATTACAATACATTCAATCTTCTTTTATACTGAATATTCTAATTTACACCAACCAGTCTAGTACAAGACACAAATCCTACAGCATTTACATACAGCCTATAAGAATCACTACATTACCATACTGTGTTATATTTTAAACCCTAAAAACGACTCTTTGGACCCCTCCTGCCGAGCTAGCAGGGTCTGCTCTGACCCTTGGACTCTTGGTAAGGAGAAGGGCATTGTTTCATTAAGGAGGATTGCTTTCAGCTGGCCATACCATTGTTTTCCAGTTGTTCAGTAACTAAAGCTCGGCATCTTAGACATCAAAACTTGCCTTCAACTCTATTTCACTTATATATTTCATATTCTCTAAAATAGCAGTCATATTTATAAGGCTTTCCTGTTTCATCTTCCCCAACACAAATGATCCCTCGTTTCCTTAACTCACATCAAGTGTATTTTGCAATGTCCAAGGATGTGAAAGGCCATGGCACAGCATCTTCAGTTTCCAGACAGAGCTGTCAGCTTCAGCACTCATTCCACTCTTGTGGCTGCAAACTTCTCCAAACAGCTGTAGGCACACTCAGGCTTTTATAGTCTTTTGGATTTTTAAACAACATTGATTTAATATAATCAGCTAAAACAAATCCACAGTGCTACCCTAGTGATATGAATAATACCTGAATTTCAAAAATAGAATATGTTCAGAATAGCTGAAATATTTTATGTTTCTAATGGGCTTTGAATGATGTTTTATTTATAGAACTAATCCCTGAAAAAGTTGGGCTTCTGAATTTTTTTTCTTTTTTTTTTTCCTCCTTAATAATTTCTGTTTCAGAATAATAGGAAGTCTCTGCAGGCAAGGTGCTTCTGGAGGATTATTTCACTGCTCAGGTGGCTGTATGCACTTGACCTCCAGTCCCATGTGACACATATTTGAAGAACAGACTTAATCCCCTGAAAATGCACTATTTGTTGTGTCTAATGCTTTGAATATCACCTGCCTTCCTGCTTTTCACACCGTGAGAATTGCATTTAACTCTTATTTTGCAGAAGGACAATACAGTCACAATGCCTACTGGAATTATTGTTTGATTCAGCAAATAGTGAGGACGATCATTTTATGGTGAACAGAATGAAGGTAGGATGAGGGCAAGGAACAAAGTTCTCAAGGTCAGATGGAGAATCTCCTCTCCTGCTGCTTTATGCTGCCAGAGGAACCAAAAGCACATGAAGGCAGCTCCCTTCCCTGCCCCAGTAATTCTGTGCAGACCCTCTGCCTCCGGGGAAGGGCCACAGTGGGGAATCATCACGGGGTGATGTTTGTGTTGGGAGGCAAATGGCAGCGGAGATTTCCTAACCAGAGAGTTTGCACAGCAGATTTTTATTCACAGAGTCGTTCTGCCTGCCCCTGTGTGACCCAAGCGCTGTATCAAGCCAGCTCAGGGGAGAGTGGATGTCACAGTTAAAGCTGAATTTCGGAGCCTGGAACACTCAGGCAGGGTGTAATGTTTGCTGAGGGACGCTGGTGCTTTGATTACACGTCGCAGGGGGGTTGTGCACACTGGCAGCCTGGAGGGTTGTGCCACACATCTCCTCCAAATGGGATCTGTGTGCGAGGACTCTGTAAAGGAAGGATGGCTCCCCAGCTGCCTCTGGACATTAGCTGATGGTTTTAAAGCATTCCTCCCCATCCTGAGAGCAGCAGTGCAGAACCACCTACTGAATCCTCTAGCACAGAAGAATCTCTTTCTCTGTGGAGGGAAATAAGTGTGAAACCAAGTGAGCAGTGAGAACAGCTGAATTCTCTGCTGCTGCTTCATATCAAAGTGTGCAGGGATTTTTCCCCTGTTTCTCCTAAGAGTGTCTCATACAGAAAGAGAATATTTTTTAAAAAATCAAATGCTGCATTACTGCAGTGAACATCAAACTTGCACCACTTGTTAATGTCTAGAACAAACCCCAAAGAACTTTTTGGGATATTCATCATGCCTGTATTGCTGTCATCCACCTGCTGGTATTGCAGCCCACAGGCCCCCTAAGTCCCATCAGCCTCTGTAAGACCAAACCAATTGCACTGAGGTAGGACAAATGATAACAGGGTAGCAAAAACTTGTGTGTTTTTAAGTTTGAAAGGACAGGTTTTCTGGTGTACTGGATGGCTGCAGTGAACCACTTAGAAGCAAAGTGAAAAAAAGGATTTTTTTGTCAGTTTGCCTTTGGGATGAGGTGTTTAGAAGCACAACTGCCTTTGGAGCCAGCCACAAGGAGTTATAAATCAAAATGCTGCTGGAGATGTTGGCTGTACATCTTTGCACTCAAATTACTGGACCCAGTTTATCTCACTGTGGTCCTGGGTTCTTTTGTTGAGGTTTTTCACCTCACTGCTTAAACATCCTTGCTCACATGTCGAACAGCATCTAATTAAGAGTCAAAATAAAATCTGTGAAGGGTTATAAAAGGGAAGTTTAAACTGGAATTCTGACTTTATAAAAGATTGCCTGCATATCCAGAACTTCACAGGTAATTGAGTTCAGACTCCTGCCCTTCGGTGCAGGGGAATCCTACAAGATGATGAGTTTGCTGCCAGTTGCTCTAAATCTTCCCAGATTTTATCTAGCATTATTTGCTGTCTTTACAACTGAAAAATATTGTGTGCAATACATTATTTTGCAAAAAGAAATCTAAAATAGGAATAGCAGAGAGGTATGGTGTTCAAGCATTCTTGCAGCTATTACTGCTACTTTATTAATTCATTTATAAGGAAAAAGATTAAATATTTATAAGGTTTATTCTGACTTGGTGTGCTGATATTAATCACACTGTCATGTGATAAGGTTGGAGCAGAAAACACATGCATCATGTACATGCAGCTCTCTGAAATTCTAATTTACTCTACCCAATAACTTAATACATATAATACATGGCATGTGAAAAACTGAAGTAGGAAAATGCGGTGATTGAAAAAACAAAAAGCAGCAGTTTCACCACCAAATCTGTGGGGATGATGCTGGGATACTTCTATTCCTATGGAGGCTGTTAGACACATTTATATGTTCTTGCCATCACCTCTGTGTTTCTGCAATAGAAGTGATTTTACGTATGATTTTAGTGACTTTACATATGATACCTCTTCTTTTTTCTCTTTGCTATGCCCGAATGCCAGCTCTAGCAAACTCTCAAGGTAACATTCCTGTAGTAACTGACTGTACTGAGATGCTGGAGGCCTTTGGCTTCATCCTTTGCCTTAGGCTGCAATGTAAGCTGTAACCAGCAGTGTGTGTTCTACCCCCAGCTGTTAAACCAGGCAGGGCAGGGTTCTTTATCCCTTCCAGGACCCACCCTCCCTCCAGGGGATCTCTGCTGTCCATGGGCCATCCAGGCTCACTGCAGGGCTGAGACAATGACATCATCCCATGGGAGATGCTCCGCCCAGGGGGAGGAGCCCAGCATTCCCACCTGGATAAAACCTGGGATTCAGAACAGCAGCACAGCCTGTGTGCACTGCATTCCCAGAGGGAGACCGGACCCATCTCACACCACTGGAGCTTCAGAGGGAAACTCCACCCTTGTACAGGATCATTGCTGCAACAGAACCACATCTGTCACTGCAGGAGGGCTGGATTGGACTGCACCAACACCCTGACCAACAGGGTGTCAGGTTGTATTCTGTCAGTGTTTTCTTTCTGTTTGCTTGGTTTTTACCACTACAAAATGTGGAGGGATATTACTGATAACCTCTTATCATTATGATTTTCGAATTGTGAGTTTATGTCTTACTTTGGCATTAGATTGTACTAGAAATTCAGTTCTACAGTTGGTTGATGCCAAAATTTTGACTTATCTAAATTATCTAAAATCTACACATTAATTCTTAAATCACCCTGTAAATTACTGTGCCACACAAAGGGACAGAGTTGAGGTTGGAGGTTATTAGAACAAGGGGCTCCTTAAACACATTCCCTTCAAATCAATATTTTTTAAACATTTTTTTCATTCTTCTTTGCACATCTCTAGGGATCAAATAATTTTGTCATCTCATCTTCCACCCAGTTCAGCTCTCTGGCTTGCTTTCAGTGCCAGCTTTCCTAATATATTGAGCTATTGTCATGATATCCCCTGGCTGGAGCCAGGCAAGACAGAGCTTTTTGCATATTGAGTTAGAAGAAGTTAACCTCAATTAGCTTAACAAGCATTTGTGCTTGAGCATCAGCTCTGGTGCAGGTTGGTGGCTGCTAAATCAGAGCTGTCCCCAGCTCTGCACGGCCTCAGGGCTCCTGCCAGTGAAATGCAGAAGGTGGCAGGCCAGTGTACCCAATAAAATAATCCCTCCCCATGTGAATTTGAGCAGGAAATTATGCCCATCATTCATTTGGAAAGCAAGGCAAGTTTTAAAGTGTGCTTTTCATCTCAGCAGCGATGTGGTTTAGAAATGAATCTACCTCAAACTAATGCTGGTCTGTGAGTAGAGTCTTTTGAGATTTCCTCCTCAGATTTTTAACCTTGTCCCTTTAATATGCTTGTCAGAGGTTCAGGATAGTTTATTGCAGTTACACAGGCCCTGCCCCAGTGTTTGTCCCCAGGCTGCAGGGTGACCCTGAGCAGGTCACTTGTGCTCCTGAACCTTCCTGTTCTTTTGTTAATGACAGTACCAAAGCTGACACTGCTCTAAGATCTGCAGAAAACTGGAGTTTTATTCAACAATTGAGTGATTCATGTCTTCTCCAATCCATCTGTATTGTATCTTTCCTTCTACAGCCTGCTTTTGTTTTTCTGTATGCACAAAATAAAATCTGATGGGATGGCAAGGGGCTCTGAGCAGCCCCTGACAGGCAGCTCAGGTCAGTGCTGACCTGGAGTCCTGGCATGGCATGAGTCAATGGACTTAAGCAACTGTGGGCCTGATGTTTCTGAGGCTGAGAGAATTTTTTAGCTTGCTAACAATTGCCACCTCTTTCCCAAGGGAAACTTCTCAACTAAGTCGTCTTTCTCAAAACAATTTTGTAAAAACAACGTTTCCTCTCATAACATTCTCTTGTCAGGTAGTGTTTTCTGTTTCTGTAGTTTAACCAATGGAATTAGAGAAGTGTCGTTCCTATGCACCAATCATATTCATTTTGTATCAGAATACCTTATAAAATAGCAGGAAAATAAATCATGAAAATAAAGAATGAAAAGCTTTATTTTCATTCTTTGCCTCTGAGAATCTTAGAGTTTCTTCATCTTTATTTCGTGTCCAACAGTGACAAGCAAACCCTTCCAAACCAGAGGATCACATACCAAAGGTGTATTTATTATTACCCTGAGAGATTCTCACACTGTTTATCAAGCTGACATATAATATCATATCAAGCTTCATATAATTTATCTCCAGGAGAATCTGCAGTTTGTGTAATGCCTGACTGACAAAACTCAGGGCTAAGCATGTGCTCAAGTTCTGTATTGGCCTAATTCCCAAGTCCTCTTGTTAGTCTTGGACTCAACCCTCAGCACTGAGGGTTAACATTTGTCCCTCAACCTCTTGTTTATCTGTTTGTTCTTGTATTTCATTACAGTAAATATTCCTAGTAACTCTGCCATCTGATGAAAAAATATTTGCTTTATGATTGTCTGAGAATAGCAAATGTGTTATGTATAATCACATTTGGGGGAATATAATTTGAGTTTAAGCAAGTTATTTTTCTCCCACAGCAGATGTATAATTCAATTAACATTAATGTTAAATCTAGATATCACTTTACCTCTGCTGCACCACACAGGTAATTACTTCCTGGTTGACTTAAATTTCTTTGTAGCTGCAGTGATGAAATTATTTTTAATTCACCTGGAGTACTAAGTTTTGTTTGTAGGACTAGTGGCTCCTCTGTCTGGTTCTGTACTTCTAGTGTTGAACTGCTTATGAAAATGGTTTGATTCCCTCTACTATAAATGATCTGTTGAAAAACAGTGTCAAAATGCACGGAGTAAAACACTCAGAGTTGAGGAATTATGACTCAGAATTGGACTCTCTGAACATTTTTGCCTGTTCCTAAAGGAGATGTCTATAACTCCAAACACAAGGATTCTCACAGCAGCTTTGGGGACTTACTCACCCTGGGCTAAGAATGAATGCGGGTGTCTGCATGCCCAGCTTGTTGAGCACTGAAACCAGCAGATATCAGTTAAAATCCAGCACTGGATCTTTGTGGTTTGTGTTGATTTTGACTGGGATGCACTTCATTTTCTTCACAGTAGCTGATGTGGGGCTGTGGTTTGGATTTTGGTTGAAAAAAGCATTGCTGATACAGAGATGTTTGTGACTTCTGAGCAGTTCTTACCCAAAGCCAAGGCCTTGCCTGCTCCTCGCCCACTCCACAAGGAGCTGGGAGGGGACACAGCCAGGACAGCTGACCCCAGCTGAGCCAGGGGATGTCCCAGACCATGTGGCACCACACTCAGCAGACAGGGCTGGGGAGGAGGAGGAAGGGGGACCTTTGGAGTGATGGTGTTTGTCTCCCCAAGTCACTGTCACAGGTGATGCAGCCCTGCTGTCCTGGGGATGGCTGAGCACCTGCCTGCCATGGGAAGTGGGGAATTAATTCCTTCTAGTTTGAGTGTTCCACCATCCCTGACAGAGGTGGGAGAGGTTTTGCACCTTTGTTTTTAATGCCCCAACTTTACATGAATTGGCATGTCTCTGTACATTGGTTTAAGCAAGTTTTTCTTGGGCCCCTTTTTGCTAGAACAGCTTGCTAGTCACATCTAATTCTGTTTGTTATTTTAATACAGCTCTTCTTAAAAGTTAATCTTTTAACTGACAAGATTTACTGGAGTGATACATTGATAAAAAGTCAGGGGCTCTGCCTGAGTTATTTTTATTTTTTTTTCTAGTATTCTCAGAAGTGCTTTCAAAATGGAGAGCTCCTTTTAAAATACCAATTGATATGTAAAAGCCACAAAATATACACTTCAAGGTAAAAACCCAGTTTATTCTCTGATAAATGGCCCTTTGGGGAAAATCAATTGCACTGCCTGGAGATAGAGTTTAATCATGTCTTTTGAAAGGTCAGATGAAAATGAAAGGTCATACTCAAATTTATTCCTTCTCAGAGGATGAATATTTTGTATCTCAAACTGGTTTTGGCCATACCTCTCTATGTGTGTGTACCTATACCTATGTATATATTTATGTATATAATATTTATATATACCCACTACCACCCCCAGGAATGCCCTCTTCAATGCTTTCTGTCAAAGCAATCTCATCTTCAGCTGCTCAGATTCATGATTAGTGACAAATTGAAGGAAATATGGATGTGTTCTTGTGGGGGCATAACAGGATGACAGATCTAGTGAGAGCTCCTATTTTTTTGCCTTAAAACTACCTAAAATTCTCTTTGAGGAAGAGAAATCAGAATGAGGAGAGAAAGTAACCTTGGGGCAGCTTTTTCATAGCAATTACAAATAATGCAAAATAAGTCCATTACCTAAGCCTAAAAGACCTAGATCCATCTAAAATTGATTCTGAGGATCCTTATTTGCAACAACCCCACGCTGTACTTTGCTGTGGAATGAAATTTTGATATCTCTGTCCCTTACCATGTAATAGAACATAAGGTTGTTCTTAATTGTTGCTCTAGGGGTAGGTTTGCAGATTTCCCTCTCAAATTTAATCTGTTCTTGCATGGAGAAAGAAACCAAATGCTGAAAAATGAGGAATGTTCACGTTTGGCGGTGTAAAAATCTCAACAGGAGAGGCTTGGGTTTAGCTTTTAAGGTCTCCAGATTCATGCTGCAGAGAATTTTCTTCAGTGCAGGCATGGTTAGGTGCTATTTAATGGTCTATTAAGTAAAAAGTCAAATACTAACAACAGTAGTCGCCTGTGGCCTTGAATTTATGATTTCCTTAAAATCTATAGCTCTGTGTAGGCTTTGATGAATGTTCGCCATGCTCACTGCCCCTGGAAGTGAATCCATTGACAAATTTGTGCAGAATGGAGGGGAAAGTTGCCCAACTAATGGCATTCCCACTCTTGCAGATCTTCAGTCAAAACCCATTTGTTTTTCTCTAGACTGCCAATTTCTTAAATGGGAGCAGCTTCTGAGAGTTTATACAATTCATGCCTAAAACCTGTACTTTATTGATAGGACTTGCCTCTTGTTCCCTGGCTTATGTTTGATAGTGGCTGTTTCGTCTGCTCTGGACCTGTGCTAACAAAGCACAGGAGCTGGGGTTGTTCAGCCTGGAGAAAAGGAGACTCAGGGGTGCCCTCATCACTCCCCACAGCTCCCTGAAAGGTGCCTGTGCTCAGCTGGGCTTGGGCTCTTTCTCCAGGCAGCACTGACAGAACCAGAGGACACAGCCTCAAGCTGTGCCAAGGGAAACACAGGCTGGATATCAGGGAAAAGTTTTTAATGGAAAGAATAACAAAGTACTGGAATGATCTGCCCAGGGAGGTGGTGGAGTTACCATCCCTGGATGTGTTTAAAGAAAGCCTGGATGTGGCACTGGGTGCCAGGGTTTAGTTGAGGTGTTGGGGCTGGGTTGGACTTGATGATTTTGAAGATCTCTTCCAACCTAGAAATTCTGTGATTCTGTGAAATTTATGCAAACTTTGCACTCAGTGCCAGTGGGGCTGACACTGGAAATCTAACAAGCTTGTGCATGGATTTCTTTACAGAGTTATTGTTTTCACTTGTACGAGAGCAGGCATCTTTTTGAAGATGGTGCCCACAAGCAAGATGTGCCACTTTGCATGTTGGGTTTGCAAGCTCAGCTCCTCTTGTGTCCATCCTCATTACTATTCATCTACACTGATTCTTAGACTGGAATGCAGAATTATTTGGATTTCTGGCTGTTTTCTTGCCCTCCTGTGTCACTGTGCACCAAGATAGGTTGGTGTAGGAAAGACCCCACAGAGCTGTTAAAATCCATCCCCTTGAGATGAGGGTACTGTCATTGTAGGACATGAAAGAAAGATGAAAGACTCCAAATATTTCAGAAGGCAATGAGCATAGAAAAAGCTTTATTGTCTAATTCTTACGACNCCTGTTAAAATCCATCCCCCTGAGATGAGGGTACTGTCATTGTAGGACATGAAAGAAAGATGAAAGACTCCAAATATTTCAGAAGGCAATGAGCATAGAAAAAGCTTTATTGTCTAATTCTTATGACCTACTTATAAGTTTTTTGATACAGATTTAACATGATTGGTGAATAGGAACGACACCTCTCTAATCCCACTGGTTAAACTGGAGAAACAGCAAAACACCACCTGGTAAAGTTTGTTTTGAGAAAGGAGATTTGTTTGCCAAGATTGTTTTGAGAAGAAGCTTTCTTGAGAAGTTTTCCCTTAGGAAAAAGTTTAGCAGCTGCTAGCAGGTTAAAATCTCTCGGAGCCAGAAATGTCAGGCCCACAGGTACAATGCTGTGATACAGTGGGGATGTGAGAGATTCTGTCCACTGAAACCTCTGAGCAGAATGCTAAACCTCAGTTCAAATGTTTAAATTCTAATGGTTTCATTAGAATTCCATGAGTCCTCTTCTCAAAGTTTGGAGCAGGAAAGCCCTTCAGCTTTCAGAGCAATCAGCAGACCTTGTCTCTCTCCCCTGACTGTGCAAATGGAAGCAAAGCAAGCGGCAGCAAGTAGAGATTCTGAGGGAAATGGAAGGCTGTTCTTTTATTGCTAGATTATTTTATTTAACATAAATATTCCCTGACTAATCAGGAGATGATTAAGGCATCCCAGATCACTGAAAACTTTTGTCATCATTATCATTTGTAGAATCTAACTGGATATAATTTCACAGAGAATTTTTTTTTCCCTTCACATAAAAAAGAAGCAATAAAGAACTCATCAACTAATCCAGCTAACACTTCATATTTCACTCCCAGACTGTTCTAGTAATCACTTATCATGTCATGCTTCATCCTCATGTAACTTAACCCCTTGGCAAAAAGAAATAATCCATTTCAGATTCAAAATCCTCCTGAAAGGAAGTGAACTTGCTCCAAAGAATGGTGAAATAATTAAAAAGGCTTCCCTTAGCCTTGATATGGGTTTTGGATTAGACCCTTTTTGGAGAAATTAAGTATTCATCTGATGAGACTATTTTGCTATAACATTGAACATAAGAACTGAAATAACTTAATAGTGATTCCTAAAGATCATCAAGGGTCAAGGTATTCAAAGGTTTTGCTGGGGCAGATTTTCCCTGGACAATTTTTAACACATTTGTAAATATCCATAAAAGGACCAGGATTTTTTTGTTTTGTTTTGTTTTGTTTTGTTTTTGTTCTCCCTGGTGGGGTTGCTTACTATCTTCTCTCTCTTGCAGCACCACTTGGAAAAGCTGGATGAAAGGTACGGGTGGGTGTTAAAAGGTTGGCTGGAGGCCAAGCTGAAATCAGATTTGATTTTATTTGGGGAAATAGTGCATGTTGGACACTTTAGATGTGCATTAACCACACAGGAGGAAACAGCTACAGATGTTGAGAGGTTAATTACTGCCAGTGAAACAAAACAGCAAAGGTGGTGTCAAATTAGCCTACCTGACTGTGCCTTATGAGCAACTGAAACACTGATATGGGTTGTGGAAAGTAGTTAAGTTTATAATCAGTCTTGATAAATTATATGATAATTATCTTAATAGTTACATTTAACCCAATGAGATTATTTAGGTGCATTTTGAAATTCAGTTTTATAATTCATTATCACCAAAAGTCACCATTTTCAGAGTAAAAATATCAGTCTGTTAAATACAAATTCCACTTTGGTGTTTTGGCCAGGATGAGGACACATATCCTGTTTTATGACAGAGGCACTCATGTCCAAGCCAGATGCACCAGACGTGGCAGAATCAATGTGTTTAATCTCAGAGATGTGATCCTGCACTCTGTGACATAACTGACCCTGCAGACATCTTCCCTTTAGGTTCTTCACACATCCACAGTCACATCAAGAACCACCCCACATGTAGATGTAAATCCAGCCATGCCCTGTTTAAATCCCTGTGGAGATTTCCTGGTGGAGATTCTCAGGGTGCACCAGGTAAAGGATCACAGACAATTCCAGCTGCTCATTCTTTAATTTGCACCCTCAGGAAGAGCTCCTACCCTCTTTCTGTACACTAATAGAGTGGCCAGAGGATTTGTGCAGGAAATGGGAGATCTGAATTGGTTTTCCTTGTCTGCCAGAAGGATTTAAAGCCATGGCTTCTCAGGACAGAGCTACATTAAATACACTTTGTGGGATATTCTGAAAGAAAAATGTGTGCTTCTGTCCATAGGGCAGGAAAGGAAGAGCTTCCAAGGAGATGTAATTTCTCACAGCACTGAGTAAAGGCTTCCCTCTCCTGTCTCTTACCCTCTATGCAATCACTTCTGTCAAAAGCTTTTCTTGATTTGCTAGAATGCAGCAATATCCAGCTCTTGGATTTTGGATGTTGCTCAAGGAGTTTAACTCTCACCTCAGTGCCTAACAGGATTTGCTACACCTTACTCTAATCCCCTACAACAGAAACGAATCTGCAACCAGCTCAGGTGACTTCAACCCATGACTAGATCTGCAATTAGTACATTTGCAGCAATTAGTAAAAGAGGAAATTTCTCAGCAAAGGTGTCAGACTGCTGTGTACATGATGCACATCCTGATGATTACAAGGAGCTAAAATGACCTTTGCATGGCAGACCACTGTTGATTCCAGCCCAAGCTCCTCCCAGATGATTTTGCACCGTGTGTGCTGGAAACTGTAGAACAAAGCTGTGCTCCTGCTCTGTGTCTGTCCCTCCTGTGAGCCCTCAGAGCTGGCTGACCTTTCCCACTCTCGGGTGGCAGGCATCCAGCTGTCCATCTCAGAGGCACGGCTTGTTTGATGTGACAAGGATGAACACACACAGAGAGGATCTTAATCTCAGAGGATGAGCCTTTACTCACTGTTGTCTCAACAAAAGCTTAGCAAGGGCTAGAGATTTACAACTGGACTGCACTGCTGACTTCATCAGGGAAGATGCATGAAGCTCTTGCAAGCTGTAATCTATGTGCAGTACAACCAAGGCACCAGGAGTTGCTTTGCTTTCTTTCAGAGCATCATGAGCATGGGAGCCTCCTTGATTGAAACAATCAGTGTGCCTGAGAGGTTCATGAAAAATAAAGCAGATTGGGAAACCACTTCTGAGATTCCAACAGCAAAATGGATGGGTGGCAAGAAGTCAGATTTTCTTTGCCTAAATTGCAATTCCCCATGAGTAAATGCTTGGATTTTTACATGCAGGACCTTAACCTCAGGTCACTGCATTCCTGCTGAGGAAACACGTACTATCTCAGTGTTAGGTTAATGGAACTATGAGCTTTTTGAAGCATGAATTGCATTTGCTGTTATCTGGCTGAAGTGCACTGTCCAGACAGATTTTTCTTGTGGTTAACCATCCTCCACTGCATAAAACACATTTTGATGTGCCTATATACTGTTTTGTGTTAATAGCTTTTTAATCACTTTGTTGAAAGAACTCTGTAACATCCCCTCAAAGTTCTGTTTCCTGTCAGCCAGTGAAATCATCTAATTTTCTGATAATTTAAGATATTCCACCACACATATTTCCCCTTCATCAAGGTTTAATTCTGTTAGGCTCCATTTACATGTACCTAATCTGACTAATTAGACAGGATGTCCTAATAGTCAAACTTCTGCAGAACTCAGGGGATAATTTAGGTCTGCAAAAAGGCTGTTATATCTCAATTTGTGATTCATTAAAACACCGGAATTTTGAAATCTTGCTTAATATCCCCTTTTTATCTTTGTACCACATATAACAAAATTAATCAAAGAGGATTTTTTTAATATCACTAAGAGGTATATTCTCTGTATTCCCTCTTCTGTGTCTTTTTCAAGTGTTGCATCCTGTTCATCCGATGACACTGCCAAGATTCTGACACAGAGGCACCTTGGGGTTGTCATGATGAAGTGGGAAGAAATTAAGAACTGCTGGAAATCTGGGAAAGAAAATGCAGCACAACTGGAAAGCATTGCAAGGTCAGGTTGCAGAAGGGTGATCCCACACGTGGGTGGAGGCAAGGGAAAGAAGATTGTTGCAGTGAGGGTGTCTGTGACAAACCTTTCGGTGCCCTGACTTGAGGGCAGAGGGTGGGGAGAAAATAATTAGAAGCGGTAAGGACGGTTGGCACCAGAAAAGGAACATTTTAATAGTGGATAGAAGGAAATAGGGACAGTGCCCCAAAACTGTGCACAGTATCCAGGAGAACTCTGTGGGGGAAGACCCAGAACTGAGGAAAACATCACAATTTATAGGGCAGGTCTGAAGGTAAGGGACCAATCAGAAACTCCAGCTGGGGCACATGACCATATTTGTACAGCATAACTGACCAATCAGAAAAACATAACCTTATATGGAACAGCTTCATTAACATGCAAACTCCCATGATCCTTTACTGCTCCCCACAACTACAAAGGGGTTTCCCATGGCCTTAGGTTTAGGGTTGCTTCAGCTTGGCCAGCTCCCACAGAAGCTGTTAAATTTGCTATCACATTTCTACCTGGACCAATAAAAGCAGCCTGTCTGTTCAAAGCAAAGTGGTCAGCACTGAAAACCTGGTGAAACCTTTTCCTCAGGTGAGGCACTGCGGGGTGAAGTCACTGCTGTTTGTGGAGGAAGGTGTGGAAAGGCTGAAAGTCATTTCAGAAGTACAGAGATGGCTGCTCTGGTGAATTCACTGGCATTTGTGCTCGGTGCTCTTTGTGTGCTGTCAGTCCCACGTTGCCTGAGGATTATTGGGATACCCTGATCAGCCACACAGGTACAGCTTACGTGTTTGTGGCAGTGTGAAAACAGGAGCTGGCAGAATAAAAGAACCGTGTAGGAAAGGTATTTCACTCGAGCAGATAGAGCATTGCTGTGCTTCACTGCTCAGCATGTAAAACATCTGTTAAATTCCTTTGTTTTCTGTGTCCTTGTTGACATTCTCAAAATTCTATTAGACAAGTGTATGCTAGTAAAATATTCCTTTTTGGTACTGTATACTGTAATTCAGTGCTTTCATTTGTTTTAGCAGCAGACAGAACAAAATAATTTTGAGCAGAATAATTTGATGTCCTCCAGTTGTCCTCTGCTGATATCTAAGCTATTGTGCTGAGGGGCTGAATACAAAAGGTAATTTTCAGATAGATACATCCCAGTAAACCTTACACAAAACTTCTTCGCATGTTTCCGGACTTGTCACCTCAAAACTTAGTTATATTTCAAAATGGATAGATCAGTTATTTCTACTTTTTTATTTACTGCTGCATGTGAGTATCTCTAAGTAAAATGGAGACATCATTTTGAGCTACAGTATGCTGTGCATGTGTATCTGCCTTGGTGAGTGTTTGCATGTACATAAATGCACTCTCTCTGTCTCTCTCCACCCCCAAAAACACACGCCATGTGCTTGTTCAGCCTGGAAAAAAACCCCAAGCAGATCTGTCATTTTGATGTGTTCATTGATTTAATTTAGTTGTAACTTGTCTTTTGGTGCTCTGGGGTAATTTGGAAAATTAAAGTGAAAAGTTCATGACATTTTATAATAGAATAAGGGAATTTTTAATTATTATTATTATTGTAGGAACACGGAAAGCTTGCTAAGATTGCTACTATTCTCGTTACAAAATGAAGGCCAAGTCATAAAAAGGTGTTGAGTGGATAGCTTAGGAAATAGGGAGCCTTTTCCAGAGCTGAGATTACGCTGCCACGTGACAGCCATTTCACATTGCTGAACTCTGTTCCCTCACCACAAATCACATCAACAAAACTTCCATTAAACAGGATTCCTGAAAGCAAGAAAGTGATTATTTGACAAAACCACATTTCTGTTTTCTAATAATTTGCACAGCATAAATATGTTTGAGTGTTTGGTTTGGTGTTTTTCACTTTTAGATGGATCCACGTTGAAAGAGCCATTGCTTTTCGCAGTGAGCAGAATCTGAGCAGAGTAGATATCTTCATGTCTTTGAGAAACTGAAATAACTTTGAAATCTCAGAATTTAAGCAGCACTGTGACACTGCAAGATCACGTGTAGCTTCTGAAGGTACCGAGATAAAAGATGGCTCTGGGACACTCCCTATGGTGAAAAAGGAGGGAACTTCTCTATCTGATGTGCAGAATGTACTTCAAGTACCCAGAATGTAACTCAATGTACCTCCTTGAGCAAAGTCTCAGCCAAAAGTGTAGTTTATACAGTCCTTTGAATATTCTAATGGCTTTCATGGTTATACAGTGGGTGAAAAAGAGGTGAGGAAAGAATGAAAAGACTTTCTTTTATTTGCTTCTCATGTACCAGCTTCTTGCTTTGACTTTTCCCCAGGATTAATGCAGCTAAACATGATCATTTTACCACTTGGTTCTCCACGTGATTTTGTGTATGATCAGCAAAAGCTTTTTTTTTTTTCTTTCTTTTTATTCTTTGGCTTTGATCTTTTATGATCAAACCCAGAAAAGATAAGTGCGTAGAAGATGCATTGCTCACAGGATCAGAAGTGTATGAAATTGGGAATAATCCTTTAGCCAAGAGTTACTTCAAACAAATTGTGTGTGGCAGGTAAAGCTGAGTCAAAAGAGGTTGCTTGTAAAGGGGAATGCATGTGACCCCATTTTGGGTCCAAACCTTCACAAAAGCAGAGAATGGCAGAAATGCTGTCAGCCATGGAAATTGATACTCACAGAAATGACAAATGCCACATAGATGGAGGAAAAATATTTCCTGGACACAAATAGAAAATATAAACTGTAAAAGATGTATTGAGTGAAGCATTCACTGTGGAGTAATTGTCCAGTGCTACTGTGACTGCTGGTTGTCTTTGTAACTTCAGATTATTTCTGTTAAGCCTGCAGATAGATATAGACAATATCTATAGGGTTGGTAAGCTTGCTATCACAGAAAATTTTCTGATGTGGACTAAATGTCAACAAGATAAGCGTATTCAGTTTATTTCCAATTTCAAAGTTTGATAAAGACAACCAAATCAAGAAAGCAACCAACAGAGATGCAGTCAAAAGTTTTTCATCTTAGCTCAAAAAACATACAAAGCACAAAATTCAAAAGGGAGAAATATTTAGGAATGTTTATGAAATGGTGAAGTCATACTTTTCCTTCCTTGTTCTCACAGTAAGTACTTTGCATGTCTCCATAAATTTGAGAATGCCCTTATAGAACCAAAGACTAAAAGAGATTGGCATCAAAAGCTCTGGATTAATGCTTACCAACTGCTGAACCCAGCAGCACTGAAAGATTTGCTGTTGTAGTTTGACTTGAATGGTTATGTCAGTTCCCATCAATAGCACAAATGCTTGTGCAGCGTGAGCTTCAACATGAACCAGAAGGAGGAACATTGTTTATTGGGGCTATCCAAAAGCCATTCCTGTGGAGGAGGCAAGAAAGAACAGCTGTTACCTTTCCTGGAGAACTTCTGTTCCTCTGCATCCATGTCAGGGAACAGGGAATTCCTCTGAATTTGCTGCCTGGAGCATAAGCACGAGAGGCAGAGGGGAATAGGGCAGGAATGGGGCAAGGATTGGCAGGCACCTTGGCTCTCTCTCTGCCAGACCATTGACAATGAGAGATGAATAAAATCACCACTTTCTCAGCTGCTTTTCCCGGGAAAAAACTGAAGCATTCATCAAGTGTGTGTCAGCTCCATCCTTTGGAAGAAGACACCTGAAATTGTTGGATGTTTCTGTTCTCTGCTGGTGTGTGCATCTGCCTGTTTCCATCCTAGTGCAGACAGGGCAGATTAAAGATGAAACCTAACCAGCATAGTTACATTTCAACTTTACAAACGTAAATAGAATCTTAGAATAGAATATTCTCTATAGAATCAGAGAATGGCTTTGGTTGTTAGGGACCTCAAAGATCATCCAATCCCCCTGCTATGTGCAGGGACACATTCCATTCCAGGTTGCTCCAAGCCTCATCCTGTCCTTGAACCCTTCCAGGGATGGAGCAGCCACAACTTCTCAGGGAAACCTGTGCAAGGTCCTCACAACCTTCAAAGGAAAGAATTTCTTCCTGGTATCTAATCTAAACCTGCCCTCTGAGGGTTTTAACCATCCCTCCTTGTCCTGTCACTACATGTCCTTGTAAATAATGTCTGTCCATCTTTCCTGCAGGTAGTGAAGGCTGCAGTTGGGGCACCCCTGGTCCCCTCCATGGCCTCCTCTGGACTTGCTCCAGCAGCTCCGTGTCCTTCCCGTGCTGTGACCCCAGAGTTGGATGCTGCACTGCAGGTGAGGGCTCATGAGTCTGGAGGGGCACAATCCCCTCCCTCCCTGGTATTTTCCTGCAGCCCAGGACACATTTGGGGCTTTCAGGGCTGTGAGTACCCACGGCTGGGTCACGTCCAGCTTCTCATACACCAGCACCCCCAAACCCTTTTCTGCAGGGCTGCTCTGCATCTGCCCCTCTCCCAGCCTGGTTTTACTCTCTTAATCTGAGTTTATCTCTGTCATATTTTCCCCATCTCTGGCAATTAATATGGTTTAGTTTAGATTTTGGATAATCAGCACCCTTAAAGCCACACAGTAATTTTTTCTAGTTGTTATCAGCCTTACAAGCAGGATGAAACAGTGGCTGCAGCAAGCTGCCCTTGGACAGCAGCTGGGGTGAGACTGATGGACGTCTGTGTGTCTGATCACCAGGGCCCAGACCCTGCAAAAGGCTCCTCAACTGCAGTGGGAACAGAGAGTATTCCAGAGCATGGAGACTTCCCTGAATTTGTATTAAGATATCATTTACCACTTTGCTACTCACTGCTGAGCAAAATGAAAAGCCTAGCAACAAATTTCAGCTGATTTCAAAAAGGCACAGCTCCAGTTTTCCTCTGAAGTATTTTACTGACTCTCTACCAGAGTAGGCCTACTGATTCTTTACTGGCATTCACCCAATTAGTATGCAGAAATTAACACTAATTAGAGAGCTCCAGGAGCTTGATCTTGCTGTTGTTCACAGAGCAGTCTCTGTTCTATTTAAGCAATGCTACAAGGGGTTCATGTGGAGCTGAAAACGTCTCCCAGCTGCAGCACAGTGCAAGTCAAAGGTAGCTGCTCTGTGTGCAACACCTGGTTTTGTGGAACGTGCATTTTATGGGACAAGCACATCGATGAATCTCCAGGAACTGATGCAATGTTTGTAATGGACAGGGAATAATGTGACTTGGTGGGAAGCACACTGAGTTGGATGATGGGACAGGTCTGGGTGCAGTCCAAAGCTCTGTCTCCAATATACGTGGTGAACCCTAGGCAGGAGATCATGTCCTCCATATGTCTCAGTTTGCACATGCCAGCTTTTGCTTGTGAAGAGCTTAGAGAAGCATTTAATTGCATTAGGAGTAGATATTTTTTATATTGGAATATAGCAAACACATAATGCTTTATATAATTTGAGCTATGGACTTTTTCTCTTCATTTCCAGGAATTACGAGTTTGGTTGTTGGGGGTTTTTTTTGTTTGTTTGTTTGTTTATAGTTTTCTATGAATTTGGGTTTGCTTGGGGTTTTTGGAGATTTTTGGTTTTTGCTTGTAATTTGTATAATTTTGATTTTTTTTTAAAGTCTGATGGCTAACATCTAAAAATGCAATTTTTAAAAAACTTAATATCATCTTAACCATGGTCATTTTGTTTTCATTATGTATAGCTCCTATCTTAGAGATTTTTTTATTTTTCTTTCTATAAGTTGGAAGGACCTAATTTAATTAGAGACAGAACTTAGAGAGAAAGCCTTTCTCAGAGCAACGTGATTAAATTATTTGGATTCCTCACATGTGTTCTGCCCTTTAGAAGGAGTGTGTACTGTATTAATAAAGACCAGGATGCCAGAACATGCTGTAAAGACCTTTTCTTCCCCACAAAGTCTTGCATGAAAGACTCTGAACCCACTCTACAGCCAGGAAATATGGTTTAAGTGTAATTATTTCAAGCTTAGTTGCTTTGTCAGAAAGAAAAAAGACATGTCCCTTGCCTTTAGTACATGCAGTGCCTCAATGCGTTTACAAGGCTGAAGAACATTTTGTGTTCCTCAGTGGTGCCAGTTTGTACCTGCTGCCTCTTCCCACCTGAGCAACAATAAATCAGTCATCTGAAATGTCACCAGTGGGTGGATCAGTAGGTGTTCAAAGAAGGGTTCACGTCCTTGCAGGTGTCAGAGCTGCAAAGGAAAGTTCCTCACTGAGGAGTGGTTCAGCACTGGAGCAGCCTGATCAGGGACAGGGAACCTCAAGGGCAGCGAGGCTGGAGAGGGGCTGGGAACACAAACCCTGTGAGGAACGGCTGAGGGAGCTGGGCTTGTTCAGCCTGGAGAAAAGGAGACTCAGGGGTGCCCTCATCACTCCCCACAGCTCCCTGAAAGGTGCCTGTGCTCAGCTGGGCTTGGGCTCTTTCTCCAGGCAGCACTGACAGAACCAGAGGACACAGCCTCGAGCTGTGCCAAGGGAAACATAGGTTGGATATTAGGAAAAATGTTTTTACAGAAAGGGTGATAAAGAACTGGAATGGTCTGCCCGGGGAGGTGGTGGAGTCACCACCCCTGGATGTGTTTAAACAAAGCCTGGATGTGGCACTGGGTGCCAGGGTTTAGTTGAGGTGTTGGGGTTGAGTTGGACTCAATGATCTTGGAGGTCCCCTCCAGCCTGGTGGTTCTGTGAATTCTCTGAATTCTGTGAAAGTTCTGGTTTAGTGGGTGTGTCTCTTCAGTCAAAGGATGGACTGGAAGATCTTGAAAATTTTTTCCAGCCTTTAAGATTCCACGGCTTGTATTCCATGTGCTTGCCCCATTCTTGTCCTCTTTTCTTGCAGCCTCGGGGAGCCCCTGTTGCGTGGGGGGACTGAGCTAAATCCTGCAGTGAGGCTGTTGTGCTCCAGGGGTGGGTGCAGAGAGCCCAGTCCTTGTGCTGCTCATTCCCAGTGCCCTGGGAGCCCCCAGCCCCGTGTGTGGCTGTAACTGGACTGAGTTTACAAGCTGAATGCAGTGGGCAGGGAGCCACGCTGGCGTGGCTGTGCAGCTTCCAGCCTGGAGCTGGGTTGTGATCCACAAGGCTGAGCCTGGCAGTGCTAACCTTGGACTGCCTGCTCCCTTTCATCTGCATTCCTTGTCCTTTGGCAGGCTGGGGAAGGCAGTAATGGACCAGCAGTGCTTGGTGTGCATTTGGAAGGTGCCTTTTCTGAGCATGATGCATGGGAAATGCTTATTTCCTCCCTCTCCTCCCTTTTAAAATATAAAAAAACCCTGAAAAACAAAAGAATGAGGTTCTGCATAGTCCTGAAAACTCATGTAAATACATGAAATTGTTTGCTGTTTATCCATGAGAAATCTGATATGCCAGATCTATATAAAGAGAAATTGTAACAGAAGAGTCGCTTATTATGATCTAAGGGAATAAATGGGGTTAAAAATAAGGATACAAATTAAAATGCAATATGGTTGAAAAATGATGGGCATGTTTTGGCATGTAAACCCTTCATCAGTTTGGATAGCTACTTCTTGTTCAGATTTGGCGATAACTTTTGTGCCTGAAAATGTCTGTGTTTCTGTAGTAACATCAGCTGGTCCAAGATGAAATCACAGTACGAGAATATTCAAAACTTTTAGTGCAGAATAAGCCTGCCTTCACAGACATAATGACAGCTTGTTTCAACTTGGATACAGCTGGCTGGGGTATTAGACTTCAAGGCTAAGCCAAGCTAGAATATTTTGAATATTGGGATGAAATTTGTTAGTTTGGACTGCAGAATGAGTTAAAGTATAACCCACAGAGAATTTTGCTTCTTTCCCCTACTGTCTGGGGAAAGATAAACCAGTTCTATTCTGATCTGAAGATAATGACATGTGCAGATTTAGGTGAGCACTTCTGGTGATATTCTAATTTGCATCAGCTGGGCTCAACTGTGCTCTTATGAATTCTTTTACATTCAACTTTTCTATTCACTGGATTCCTCACAGAAATGTTGTGTTTTATAGAAGTTTTAAAGAAAAAAATGAAACAAGCACCTGCATTTTCACCCATCCCTGACAGAGACAAGGTACATCTTTTATGTGAGCTGAACCTGTGCCCTTCCCTCTTTCTGCACCTGCTTGTGGTGTGATCTGACAGCAGTGCCTGATATTCCTGTGTGTGGGTGAAAAAATGGGTGTAATGGAACAGAACTGATAGGGCAATATCCTTCAAAGTTCTTCATACCCGTTGGATTGGTGTGAATTATTGTGGTATCACAAACCAACACCCTGCAGCTTGATCTAGGAGACATCGCTGGGGGATGTTCAGCCCTGTTTAAACCCACCAATTCCTGTGATATCTTCAACAAATATGAATGTGAAAGGTTCAAATCTTTAAGTGTATTCAACACTAGAGAAAATAAGTGCAGAAATGATTATGATTCTATTCATTCTTAGAAATTCTTGACTATTGTCACAATTAAATTTGACTATACTTAAGTATTGGACTAAATGAGCTGAATTTAATCTAATCTTTTCAAGTCCCTGGAATTTGTTCTCAAAACATGAGAGTGTTTATCACAATTGTTTTTCCTTTGTAGTGCTCTTCATTACCTTTTGTGGCATTCTGCTTTTTACATAGTCTAAATCCCTTTATAAGTATCAAAATTCATTTCAACACACCAGAGAAGCAGCAGTAAGAAATATGTGCTCGTTTTATGATATACAATTGTGCAAGTCTCACTTCTTTATAAAATATTGGTAAATTAAATAGAAGCACTTGGTGTACAGAAAATAGGACAGCCCAAACCCTTGTTGTTTTGACACCTTTTGTCTTTGAAGGACTAAACTGTTGTTGCTTCTACTCATGGACATTGAAAGCTCTTCTGTGCTGTCTGGTCCAGCAATCACACATCCCTCAACCTCCAGCTGATTGCATTTGGCTTCAAACAACGCAGTTCCTGGAGTGTTCCCCATGGAGCAGGATCCTGTCCCAGGACAGCCCAGCCAGACTGGTGCAGAGCTCGTGGGTGTCCTGGTTTGCAAGGACAGGTGTCTGCTAAGGAAGGTAGGAGCTTCCCTTGAAATGGAGAATAGAAACCCCCTCCCTCCAAATTGTTTTAATTTTGAAATTAAGGGGCTCTCAGCCAAAGATATGGGAATAGGATTCACAGTTCTTTACTAGAAAAATTAAAATAAAAATGTAGTAGTACAAAAAAAAAGAGGCAAAGAAACAAAAAAAGAAAACCCTGACAGAGTCAGAACACAGCCTGACACGCTGTTGCTCAGGGTGTTGGTGCAGTCCAATCCAGCCCTCCTGCAGTGACAGATGTGGTTCTGTTGCAGCAATGATCCTGTACAAGGGTGGAGTTTCCCTCTGAAGCTCCAGTGGTGTGAGATGGGTCCGGTCTCCTCTGGGAATGCAGTGCACACAGGCTGTGCTGCTGTTCTGAATCCCAGGTTTTATCCAGGTGGGAATGCTGGGCTCCTCCCCCTGGGCGGAGCATCTCCCATGGGATGATGTCATTGTATCAGCCCTGCAGTGAGCCTGGATGGCCCATGGACAGCAGAGATCCCCTGGAGGGAGGGTGGGTCCTGGAAGGGATAAAGAACCCTGCCCTGCCTGGTTTGACAGCTGGGGATAGAACACACACTGCTGGTTCCATCTTGCATTGCAGCCTAGGACAGTGGGGCTGGGAAGGCTCTGGGGTCTGAAGGCCCCAGGGGCTGCAGCCCTGTGCCCACCCACCAGTGGGGTTCATCTCTGCTTTGATGCTTTGGGTTTAGTTCGGTTGTAAATGCTTGAATGTCCAAGGAGACCTTCAACCAGACACCGGTCAGTGATTTATTTATTCTAGAACATGAGATTATTGCTTGAAATTTGGAGTGCTATGTGGATTTTCATTTCTTCTTGACCTATGTAAAATCCCAATCAGTCACCTAGAGGGGAAAAGTTCCTTTCCTAGTTAGAGCTGCATGTTGACATCAATTAAGCAGGACGAGGACCTTTAACCAGGCCTCTGTGAAGGTGAGAATAATGAATATTCAATCTAACCTTCAAAGATGTGAGTGGGAAGACCCTTAAAGAAGTTGCAGTCAGCTGCACCATCCATAATTTTTCAGATCAACATTGCATGGATCACAGTTAAATTCATTGCTATTCTCTGTCCTGTCTCTCAAAGCCTCCAGTTACAGATAGCTACAGTTAGATTGCACTCCTCCTGCAATAATTAGTTTTTCTTTTAAGGGCCATGTATTACCCTTCAGGTTTAAATTGCATGAGGATGGCTGCAATCCCTCTAATGATTGATACCAAGCTCCTCACAGTTGCAGTGGGTTAATAAAGAGTAACATGAGCAGATATAAGCCATGGTTATAAACAGTGAGTGTATTACAAGCTCACCTTCGAGCAATCAACGGGGCACTAAGGAGAAAATATTCACGAGGCTGTGCCCTAAACTGATCTAGGCAGCCTTTCCCTTATTTTACAGTTGTAATTTATTCTGCAAATTATGTCCTTTGGCTAACAAAAAGCAGTGTGAGAGAGGAGGGGAGGTGGGAAGTGTCTGCCAGGATTCCCTTGTGATCCCTTCTTGGATTTTGTCAGAGTGGCAGAGTGCAGACAGAGCCCAGGCCCTTCTGCACATGGGGAGATAAACTGAGCATCTGCAGGATTTGCGCTGAGATAGACGTCACAAGTTGCCTGACAGAATTTCATCTGCTTTAGAACAGATGATTGTAACCGTGAGACAATTTTTAATCTTCTGTGATGGCAGATAAGGAGGAGTTGATGGAATGACCACTTTTCCCATGGAGTGACCATTTTTTTTTTGCCTTCACCTTCATTGCTTCTCTCAGTGTGATTACAAAGCTAATTAGTGGCAGCTTTCCTAAAAGACAGCAGCCCAGCCACAAAGGGACAGCCTGGCACTTGGCCAGGGCAATCTTTCAGGCAGGAGAAGAACAGAGCCACGTATTGTCATATTTTCCTGCGAGAGATGATGCGAGGCAGAGGAATTAAGAGCAGCATTTGGCTGCCTGTCCCAGACCCCTCAGACTTGGCCCTGCTGAGAATCCCAGGTTTGGATTCTCTCCTTCTTCCCCCTGGGGGCGGAGACAACAATCCCAACACGAAAGAATTAAACATCACATGGAAAAAAACACCCCAAAAACCCACAAAAAAAACCCCAAAAAAACAAAACAAAAAACCCCCCAAAAAAACCCCAAAGCAAACCAACAAACAAATAAAAAATCCACCAAAAAATCCCCCCAAAACAACCTGAGAAGTGTTGATGGAATTAGAGGCTTCTGTGATTATTTTGTTATTTTTAAACCCCAGAATTAGGGAGGAGCGGTGAGGTTTTCGGACGTGCGGGCGCTGCTGCGGACACCAGAGGGCGGGACGGCCCCGGTTGCGGGGATCCGGGATGCGATTCCAGCTTTTCCATGGAATTCCAGCGCAGCCGAGGCATCCCGCGAGATGCTCCGCTACGAAACGCTCTGTAAGGATTGTGGCGCCAGCCACGCGCTTAAAAAACTTAATTTTTTGGTTTTTTTTTTTATTATACAACTTGAAGCATCCTCCTGTATCTCGACACCTGGGTGGGACCAAAAGAGAGAGCTCATCTGAGCATCAGGGAGTTCTCACAGCTAAAGTTGTTTTGCAGCCTGGCCTCCCTCCCTCGTCCTTCGAGGCAGAACGGAGCTGTGCAGTGGAACTGCTGGCAATGCTCATGGCGATAGAATAAACTGATTTAAAGGAGTTTCTTAAATAGATGCTAATAATGAATATCACGGGGTTGTTCTCCAGTCTTGTATATTTGCTGAAGTGAGAAATGCTTTCACGTTATTGTCAGGATGCAGCTTTCCATGCAAAATCAATTCTGATGCTAACAGTAGCATTTAGCTGGTCTCAAAAGGCTGTTCCATTGTGTTTGTGAAGTCAATCCCTTATTGCTTGTCTGTAGAAATTCATACACAATATGCTGAAACGTTTGCAGATAAATATCTCAGTGTACATCATTGCATCTCTTATTATGGAAATTGCTGTGATCATTTAGATGCAATAGATTTGGGACTCTAGTTAGCAGCACAGTTTCTGTGGAATAAATGAAAGAACAATATTGATAGGTAAATTTGGTTCAGCAAAGTGAGGAGAATGGTGGAAAACCTAATAAAGCAAGGCTGTTCAATTAAAAAGCTAACAGTAAAGGACATAGCTACTTATGGGGAAAAAAACCCCACAAAATAAATTGAAGAAAATGTCAACAGTAGATGTTGACGTGCAAATTAAGTAATAAATAGGTTGAAAGGATTTTTGTTACTTATCTTGGTCTAAAAAAGCAAGTACATAAATGTAATTGACCACAGTTTAACCCACTTGCAGTTCACTGTTCAGTGTTTTTAAGATAAGCTATTTGAGTTGTAAAAGCAGAATGAGATAAATGTGACACTGCTTGCCTTAGTGGTATCTGAAACATAAAATGTCTGTCTTCAACCTATAACCTCTTAAAAATAGATCTAATGTACGTGAGCACGGTGCCATTCATTAGCATGTCAATGGTGATTCTCTTACACGGTGCCATTAAATTACTGTGGTGATAATTGAGACATTAAAAAAAGACAGATGCTAGGTCTGTTTCTAGGCTCTTACAACCCTTTAGCAATTAAATTTCAGTGAGCTAACATAACACAGTCAGAGCAAAAATTAACAACTGGGAATATTTTTCTGCAATATTGCCTATCTCTAACTGAGTTATTATTTTTAACGGGCCAAGTTTTTGCTGCTTGCTTGATGTGATTTCAGGGCTGTGAAATGGGCTGGAGGGGCTGCTCAGGATTCTCATAATGGGGATGAATGGGGCATGGATGGGAGAAGTTGTTAGGGGCTGTAGATTCAGTTTATTTTCTGCCTGCAAAGCCTGGGGAGCTGGGGAATGTGCCAGGGCCAAACCTGCAGCGTACAGAGAAGGCTGAAAGCAAACAGGAGCAGGGTGAGAGAGGGAGGGAGAGAGCAGAGGCTCAGAGTTTGTGCAAACTGCTGGGGATTGCTGTGGTCCTGCTCCTGTCAGTCCTGCTGGCTGGCAGCACTGACACCCGTGGCTGCCAGAACAAAAGGGATAAAGCTGCTCCATCCCATCCTGCACGTGTGGGAGCGGGGCAGGACCCATGGACAAAAATCCCACAGCCAAAGCAAAACCAACAGATGTGACCCTCTGAAATCTGAATATTTTGTTTGAGTAATTTCATAAATTCTGGCTTTCATAATTCATTTACAGGCTCGCTTTTCTTTCCTACTTCTGGCCACATTGTGACATAATAATAAAATTTCTCTATATTTATTAAAGCCAAGGACAGGGGCTACAAAGTACTGACTGAAGCCCCTTGTTTTCTCAGCCAGTAATTGCCTTGTAATGAGGCAGTTTGATACAGTGACACTGAGCCACTGAGTGCTGGAGAGCAAATATGGCATTGTCAGGAGCCCTGGATGCAGCTAAAACCTCCTGCTGGAGATGCTGCTGGCCCCAGGCATCTCTGCTGGCTTCCAAATCCTCTCCCAAATGGAATTCTAAATGCTGGGGGTTTTGTTCAGGGCGCTGAGAACCAAGCAGCACAGCGTGCAGTGCAGCACATCAACTGAGACTGTAAATCCTCCTGTCAAACCTTGGGGCAGAAATTGCAGCTTGGAGCAAACTTGCCCGTGTCTGAATGGCAAAGGAGATTATAGGGAATGTGCTGGCTCCTCCTCAGTCCTGTTGGATTCTCACCAGCTGCACTTGCTGAGGTATAAACTAAACTTGGATAAACTTTTTGTTTTCCTATGACTTTGCAGGATCTTAGGGATGGTAAATTGCAGAAGCTTTCCAGGGAAATGGGCAGAGGAGGACTGAAGGAGAAGGCACCAAGTTCTCTTTTTCAATCCCCTTTCATCCCAGGGAATCTAAATGCTGAAATTAGCTTGTTAGAGACTCCTGATGCCACTGTACGTGAGGGTTCCCCATTCCTACACTGGGAAAAGCTGTGTTTCTTTCCCTGCCCTGGGATGATTGTTTTATCACACAGGCACACTGAATAAAGCTGATATTTGCTGCAGTGGTCTGTTGGGTGTCTGTGCAATGTGTTGTGACACCTGCTTGTGTACCCAGCATTACAAACTGTTCACAGCAGATTTTATCAAGAGCTGTCTGACAGCTTTGGGGTCTCTCTTGCAGTCAAATGAAATCTCAAGACATAAGATCAGTCATGTTAGGAATTTTCGATTCATCAGCAATAAATTTCACTGTAAAAGATCTACCTGCAGACCATGGTTCATACTAATGCAAATCATCCTTTTCTGTTGGTTTCCTTTGAGGTTATGCCTGTTTAGAACCAAGCAGTTTGACTAGTTGGCCTTATCTCTAGAACAGTGACAGCATATGGTTTTTAAAAAATTCATGTTGCTGTAGTTTAAATCAGAGTGAGCATTAGCATCTCAAAAAGCATCATGGCATGGATTGAATTATCTGTAATAGCTTCAATATGGCACACCTGGCTCTACAAGTGTCTGAAGTCAGAGCAGGCCATCTGTTAGTGGTCCAGTTGGATGCTTTCTAAGCACACCCTGCAAGGAAACAAGGACACTGGGGAATAAATTTGGAGGGAGTCTGAGCAACCTGGACTCAGAATGCCCTGTAGGGAAGCACGGGAGGAATGCATTTTGTAAATAAGGGATCTCACTCTGTGCTTCAGTCTGCTGGGAAGGTTGGAGGGGACTGTGAAGTTTTTAAATAAAAGCTAGATATAAACTTGGAGACAATCACCAGCTGTTCATTTCTCTTCTGCAGCATGTGGAGGAACAAAGGCACATTACAGACCAACAAAAGGATTGAAACAGCACAGAGCAGCATCTGTGTGGCATGGTTCCCACAACCACAGGGGCCTCTGTCTTTACAGATGAATTTCATAACAAGGATAAGGGACAACTGGGCAATGTTACTGCCCAGTGTTAAAGACCTGTCCTTGTGCATGTCTGTGCTAAGTCCTGCTCTGCTCTGAGCACACGTGGCAGTGTTCAGAGGATGTCTGCAGCAGAGCTGTGCTGGGAGGAATGAGCCTGTGCTCCGGCAGGCTGGCTGGGGATGCTCTAATGTGCCAAAGCTGAGCTCTAATGCCTCTGCCACATTCTTGGGGATTGGCAGCATGGCTCCTGGCGTGCAACTGTGTGCAATTAAACTCACTGTGCTGGCAAGAGAAGAGCCCAGACAAGAACACAGAGCACCAAAAGGTCCTGGCTGGGCATTAGTATCGATGTGAGGGGCTCTGGCAGACACACACCCTGTTCCCTTTGTTTCTGCCATGAGGGCTCCTCGTGTTTGTTCATGTGTTTGTGTCTTGGGTTAGGGAACCAAAAAATGTGTATTCCATTTCATCTCTTGAAAGCAGTTGAGATGTTTTTTCTTTATCTCTTGTAACTCCAGGGGAGAGGGGGGCAGATGCCTTGTGACAATAGCCCAGCTGTTAAAACCAGGTGGGGCAGTGTTTCTTATCTCTTTCATCACCTGTCCATCCTCCAGGGGGATATCTGCTGATAATGGGCCATGAAGGCTCACTAATGACATCACACATGACATCATCCCATTGGGAGATGCTCCACCCAGTGGGAGGAGCCAACCATTGGGACTCAGAAACACCAAGCACCCATAT
>VWYN01023487.1:53506-77177 GCA_013400075.1 Hippolais icterina
CTGTTACTCCTATTCCCATATCTTTGCCTGAAAGCCCCTAATTGCAAAATTATAATAATTTGGTGGGGAGGGGGTTTGCATTCTCTTCTCCAAAGACAAGCTCTAGCTTTTCACTGGCAGACAACTGTCTTTCCAAACCGAGACTGTTGATTTGCTTATGGGGCAGAGGGGAGCAGGGGAAGGTTTTGTGTGCCCCACCTGGGCTGCCCAGCACTCTTGCTCAGGTGGTGATCTCCTCCCCAGCTGTGCATTCCACACTGGAAATGCTCTGGTGCTTTAACACAGCTCGTGGGAGACTGATTCCCCCAGCACAGACCCCGAGCAGAAGGGCAAGCCAGGACACAGCTGAGAGTCAGCAGCAGACATGCTGTCAGACCCCTGAGTGCAGGGAGCAAAGAGACTTTTTGCAGAGGCTGTGAGGTCACACAGAGCTGTTGTCTCCAGAGGTGGCACTGAAAGCTGCTGGCCTGGAGGAGGTTTGCCCAGTGAGGACATGAATAGAGGGTCTGGTTTCAATTTTGTCTTTGAGCTGGCAGGTCAGAGCTTTTGCTGTACTGGAAGTTTGTTCAATTTATGCTCTGACAGAACATTAGAGCAGAGATTCAGACCTTTCTTTGTCAGCTTCCACCCCACCCAGCACCAGCAGGTGATTCAGCTGAATCCTTTTCCAGCAAGCTCAGCTCTGAGCACTAATTCCTTTTCCCAGAGAGCAGAACAGAAATGATATCTATGTCCCTGCCTGTAAGAGAGCAGGCTTGGAGGGATGAGGCTGCAGCCCTTCCTGTCTCTGTAGCATTCCTGCTGGTTCCCGTTCCTCACGTAATGGTCCTGTGGCACATTGGCTGGAAAGTCATTCTCTCTGTCCCTTTTGGCTTCACCGTGATTTAAGGAGATCAACCACAGCCAGTAAGTTTTAAAACTTGTTTCTCTGCCATGTAGTGCCAGAGGGAGTGGATATTGCTAATGCAGAAAACAGTTTCTTATTGATGTTCTCCAGTGCCCCTAATACCATAGCTAAGAGAAAGCCATCCTGGACATGCTGTTCTCATGTGTTCTCGTCACATAAAATGAATTCTGTAACGCCAATTTTATTATCACTAGGAAAGGCTAAATTGTAAGCTGTATGCACATTAATGTCTGTGTTCTGCATTTAAAAACTCCCCCCTACCAATGCTGGAAAGGAGTTTCAATCCTGCTTCTCCATGTGTGAACACACACCTAATTCTGTCACGTGTACAGGGCTAACACAGTGAAACAGGAAGATAAATGTTCTCAGTATGTGAATCCAGTTCTTTTTGCCCAGCTATAATTTGGATAAAAAACAGTAAAAAAACTACCTAGTGAATTAAATAATGGAGATAACATTCTCATGCATGAACTTTTCAATTGCCTCGTTGAGGAGCACCTGGCCTCATCACCAGCACAGCGTGAGCATTGTGATCTGCTCAGGCTGCTCTGTCAAAAGTGCAACCAGCCTGACTGGATGGAACTGAGAGCCTTCACACTGACAAATTTGCTCAGTGTGTGCAATGTTGGATAATGATGGGCAGCTTCGTGCTTAGCTGAGACATCAAGAGAAAAATGGGAGAGATAAACACGTACCTTGTAATCAAAGGAGAAGAGAAAAGGCTTTTTTTCTTCCCCTTGCATTTTTATTGGCATTCACGCTGGTGTAATCCAAGCTTCTGAGCTTTCCATTTGCATTTAGTAAAAGCTTCCAGGCCACCTCCTCTAGCCTGGAATGTATCAGTGAGCAGAGATGTCCTGATGGCATGCTCTCCTCTGGAACAAGGAAGGGCTGAATGGCAGCTGTCCCTGCAGACAGAGCCCATCCTCGCCCTGTGGAAGGTGCCAGGCACTGATTACAGAGGTTTGGGTTTGGCAGTGCCCCTTCCTGCAATAAGCATCCCTGAACAGGATGTGTTCATGAGTAGAGACCTGTCATCCACTCCAATATTTTCCCTCGTTTGTTGCAGAGATCCCAACATTAACATATGTTTACCAAATGTATAAAATTATTCTGTTATGGTTCTGCATTGGAAACCATTTGCTTCTGTGAGGAGAAAATGGAAGCTACACTAGAAAGAAATGGCAGGGCAGCTTAGAAATTATCTGTCCTATATTAACAGGGAATTGATCAGCATTTTAATTTTTGCCCTAAGATATTTCTTGGAGCAGTCTTGTGGTTTGAATGCTAATCTTGCTCACTAGAAGATCATGTTATGTTTCCTTGGAGTGGGGTGTAGCAGGCAAGTGCCTATATTGACTTCAATGAATATGAAAAATGCCAGGGCTTCAAAGCTTTCGTTTTCACAGCCTTCATTATCTGCTCTCCATGGAACATGCAGATCTTTTTTGTGGTCTTTTGGTGTCTTATATGAGAATTTACTGAATTTCAGAATCTAATCAAAATATTTAGGTCATAGTTGATAGATTAATGCTTTTCTTCACGGTAGAAAATTAACAAGAAGGAAACATTCAGTATGGGGAATTCTGAATGTAAGTGAAACTTGTGGATCCAATTTTGGTCAAGCGTTTGCAACAAATATTTCCATGCAAGCTAGGGTTGATCTGAACCTCTCCACAAAACACATAAAAGCCATTTTTTTAAAGTTTGAATATACCTGAGGCTTTACATTAAGTGTGGATCAGGCCTGAAAGTGCTTTCCTTATTCCTTGTGCAAGAAAAGCACAGAATGTGATGACATGTTAAAGTTGTCCATCTACCAGAGATCTCTGCAGTCTGTCCTACCCAACAATGGCAGCCTCTGTATTCAAAGCAGCCACCTTGCCATGCAAAATGATAAATGTTTAGTGGGCTGTGAACAAATGGCACCCAAGTCTTTCCAGCTGACCAATGTGAAGGAGAGCAGTTCCATGGAGAAGGTCTCCTGGGCTGGTGCAGCCCAACCATGTCTCTACTCAAGCTTCATTTTTATGGGAAGCTGTCATGGAACCATGATAACCAAGTCATCCTCTGTAAAAAACACTGCTGCTTTGGCTACTGTTGGTCAAAGAATGGTTACAGGTGAAAATGAAAAGCACTGGCAGCATGTCAAATGTGTGTACAGCCATCCTGCCAGATCCTCTGTGTGAAAATCACAAGGAAGCAAAACAGTTTTTCACTCATGTCTTTCTCCATTTGGCCTGCCTCTGGATGGTTGGAGGAAAGAAACTCCTCTCCATTCAAGGCTATAGGTTGTTTTAATGAAGTAAATAAGGGTTTGCCCTTCCTGGTATTTATATTTTGAAATTAAAGTTGAAAAATTTAGATTATGTTAAGGGTGATTATCCTTTGAAGCTATGTTTTGTATTGTCCTGCACTTTATATTCTCATTTATGGTCTATTGAATATGTGCATGCTGTCATCATTCCAGGCTAAGTGCAGTTCCAGATCCTTAATGAAGCATTAATGTAGGAGGCTGTAAAAGATTCCTCCACTACTTGCTTAATTAGCTTTTCCTCTACCACCACTTCCCTGCTACTTCAGGCAGCTGTAACTTACAAAATAGATCCATTGGCATTTTCATTCCAATATTGCTGATAACTTGGGAAGAGCATCCCGGTTTATTGCCAGCATGGAGCCACACTGCACAGTGTGGGAGGATTGTCCCTGCACTCCCAGCACAGACAGGGGCTGTGCTGACTTCATTTCATTCCCAGCAGTGCCACCATCGGTGATTTGGGAGCTGAGCTTGTTGCCATGAATGCCTAAGTGGGGATGAAGTTGGATATCCAAGCTTGTCCCCTTTGATTTCAGAAATTCAGGTGAGAATGAACCCAGCTCCAAAGCACCTGGGTATCATTACTATTTGGGACAGCAGGTGTAAGGATACAGACTCCAAATCTTCAGGTCGGAGGGCTTATAGCAAAAATTTATTGAATTTATTGAATTTATTGAGAGACAGATCTCTTTTATACAGTGTTACAAGCAATGTGATTTGTCGTTAGAGCCGACACCTCTTTCTAAGTATCTTTGCCAGTAAAGAAGTTGGAAAACGTGAGGTGTCGGGGGAAAAATATCTACGAGGATTGTTTGGGTTTGCCCTTACAATTTCCCGGGCCAGGCTGACAGAGATATGCACTCAGCATTCCCACGGGCCTCAAGCTAATGCCTGGAGCCTAGAAATCTGTTATTTGACCACTGTCAATCCCCACACCTGGGGAGGAGGGGCTGAATTCCCACCCTGACCACAGACTGGTTTGTTCCACAGCGCAGAGGAGAAGGCGGCTGCAGGCAGGGGCTGAAGGAGCAGCAGCAGGTTAATCTGCCGTGCAGGGAAATGCTGCTGCAGGGCTGGCAAGGGTCAGGAGAGCAGCAGAGAGGCTGCTCTGCCCCTCACTGCTGCAGTGACAGCACTCGTGAGCTCCAGAGTGCAGCTGTGTGAGTGACAGCTGGAGATTGGAGAGCTGATCCCTGGCTGGGGGAAGAGCTTGTTCTCATCACAAAACAAGCATAGCATGGCTCTGCTTAAGTTTGAAAAGACTGAAATACAGGGGGTTATGTGGTTTGGAGTCAGATTAAACATGCATTCCTATAAAAGGGCAGCATAGAGCAAAGAACCATCTGAATATTTGGGGTTTTGTGATGGTTGATGAGTGTTCACGCTGTGGTAGTTCTTGGGTGGCTTCTTGTCCAAGTGAATGGGAAAGGGACAGACTGGAAAAAAAAATAGGGGGTGAAATGTAGAGTAATTTTACATTGTAGATGTAATGTAGAGTAACATTTCAAAGTCCTCAAAGTTTTGTAGGTATTGTGACACAACAGTTTCTTTTCCCTGCTTTGGTAAGATTGAGGAAGTCCATCATGAGTCTGCTGAAAATCATGCACTGTACAGGTTTTTTCCTGCAGACTGTTTTTTTTTTCAAATGAAAGGGCAGAAGGAAGAGAACTGTCAGTAAATTACAATTTCTTGCTCCATCTTTCCCTTCAGTCTATTAAAATCTGTTGTGCTCTCTGCAAAGAGAAGTTCAGTGAGTTGCATTCCAGCTGGGAAGAACACTGGCATAAATTTGTGCTGTAATTAATGGCTGTTCGTTCAGTGTCTGCTGGACAGAGCAAACACCAGGGCCTCAAACCCACCACTGCTGGCCCTGAATGGGCAGCTCATTTCTGCCAGCCCTGGGTAGATTATACCCAGCTGGGGGCTTCTTAATCACTGTTAATATCTTACAATATCCTGAGAGACAAATGTTATCTGAGGCTTGCTGGAATATTGTGCTGCCTCTTAATGACAGGCAAGAGACCCCCGCATAGGAAATATGAATTTCGCTGCATCTGCTCTAGGTAAGGTTGAAATTGGAAGGTAACTTTAATGTTTATTTGTTTTGTGGTTTGTGGAGGGTTTTGTTGCTGCTTTTTCTTTTTTTAATTTTTTTTTGCTTATGGTCCCTGTAGCGTTGCTAAGATGTAAGGAAAGGTTCTTCTGTAGGTGCTCAGTCTAAAATAACAATGTAGGTAAGGGTTTTTAATAAGAAGCAGGGGATTTATGCATATCCCCGTGTGTGTGCTCACCTTGAAGGTTTAGTATTAAATATTTTATGTTTTCTACTCTTGTCTCTAGTGTATTTGAGTGTATACTAGAGGCATGGTAATTATAGAAAACAGAACAAGGAACATATGCCAACAAGGAAAAGAGCTCCAGTAGGCTTCTGTAGCTGGTCTGCAGGAACATAAAGGATAATTCCTAAATTTTCTACAGAACAAAGTCAAGGACATTACCAACATTTAATTCTTAATGGCTATAGTGACAATTAAAGAATAATCTTTATTTCAGAATTTCATCAAGGGTGTACATGCACATGTTCAGTTAAAACAAGGACTTTCCTAAAATTTAAGTAGGTGCATTTTACTGATCCAGTCTTAGCAGTCACACAGTCTCTCTCATGCTGACAGTTATTTCATAATGTATCCTAATTAGCAGTGTATTCAAATAACTGCAAGTCACTGTCTGTAAATGAAAATGTGACTTGATAAACATGATTGTCCTTATGCGTTATCTAATGCTGTCAAGGAATCAGGATTTTTCTCTTCTTTCTTTCTCTACTAATTAAACCCAAATGAGGATAGTGGCTAAACATGCTGCAGCCCTGTGCTACATTCTATGTAAATTGTTACCATCATTCCTTCGCTTGAACCTTTTAAGTACAAAATTTGTGGAACACGGGTGCTTATTAACCTTGTTGGTGAAAGGAGGCTGGTTTTGAGATTCTTAAAATACAGGGGAAAATAATCCCCACTCGGAGGGGATGATAGTGCTCTCATCCACATGTTCCCAGGTAAATCAAATACTGAAACAAAGTGAAATCTTCAGGAACCCTAAACTACAGTAGGGAAAAATAATCCCCACTCTGAGGGGATGACAGTGCTCTCATCCACATGTTCCCATGTAAATCTAACATTTAAACAAGGTGAAATCTTCAGGAATCCTAAACTACAGGATAATTCACTCTACTCCCAGCAGGCAATCAGGCTGGAGGCACTGCTATCCTTTACCAAAGCCTATTGAAGCCAGTAGGAGATTTTCACCTGTTTCTGTGGGTTTTGGATCAGACCCAAGCAGCTTTTGAAAGCAGGACATGGTGAATGTTCTCTCTAAAATCCGACTGGTCCCAGACAGCCTCCTCACTTTGGCTCTTTGATGCTCACAGGCACATTTAGAGCCCAAATCTCCCTGACAGGGGTGGGGTCACCTGGGTGTTCTGTGCTTCTGGGCCACAAACATCAAGGATTTTATCTTGCCTTTCCCTCCTCAGCACAGCAGAACAGATAAAGCCAAGATTACCAGCGAGCTTTGGGGCTGCATGATTCATTCCACACACTCATTCTTGCCACAATAAAAATATACTTGGCTTAAGGGCCTGGGTGCTCACATCACCTAATTTGATGCTATTATGGTTTGACACTAATAGGCTGCTCTTACAAAGAGCATGTGAAGCACAACTTGGGGAAAAAAAAAATCCCCACTTTGTTAAGAATTGCAACATATAAATGAATGAATAGCCTGGGTGAAATTTGGGTTCCAATCTTTCCCCTCGCCTTCAAGAAAGGCATTTTTCCACCTGCCTTTTTCTTGTAGTTTGTTCCCATCATGCTTATCAAAGGCAAGAAATTAATAATCTGAATAAAGTACCCTTCCATTTTCCATGTTCCAGAGAGAAATCTGGGATCAAGAATAGAAGAACAAACTCTTAAGGGCAAAAACATATTTCTCATTTTTTTTATGCAGGTTTCTCAGGATTTGGTGGTAGAGGAGGAAGTGTCTTTTGCTGTCATTTGTTTTATTCTCTACCCTGAGGAACAATAAGGAAAATCTGGAAACCTGGGGAGTTGCAGAGGGAGGAAAAATGATGTTTTGGGCAATACTTTGAATAAGTAATGACAGAATCCTCAGTGTTGAGAATTCTATTACTGCTACATTACAGTTCTTTTAGATGCCATCTAAAATTAATTAGGATTTCAAAATATGTTATTTTTATTTCAAATTTATGTCAATATACAGGTTCAATGCCCATAATCTATGTATTTCTATATCCCCTGGAGCTGCGTTTCAATGAATATGTAGAATATTGCATTCATTTTCCAACTTTTACCTCTACCAAACATACTTTTCTTTTGCATCTGCATTAAGGAGATGTGGTTTCTGCATTAGACATGTGGTTTTTATAGGGGTACACTTTAGATGCTGTATGTAAATACCTTTCTGGTAAAAAGTCAATTATATTGATGCCTTTTATTTTTTCTGTGTTAGTTTTTCCTGCTTTAGAAATGTTTACAGTCAAACAGAAAATGTAAATACCTTAATATGCAGAACAGCTCTGTCTCAAATATCGCCTGTATTTGTAATTATTCTAATGTAAACAACATACAGGTATTTATTACACAGATCTGCCCAGTAGTATTTTCTGTTTCATAAATAAATTATGCAAAATACATTTTTCACTCTTGAAAAGGTAATTAAATACTACTTTCAAAGAGGAAAATAACTGATGTAGATATAATTATAATCCAGTTTCCTTTCTCTTAATCAGATAAGACTGGAGAATTTCCATTTTTTTGGTGTGGGGTTTTTTTTTTCCAAGACTTCCAAATTTCCATTAACTTTACATCTTGTACTCTTATTGCATCTATGTAAGGAATACCACACCTACATGTAACTAGCAGTAATACAAGAATGTCTTAAACAATTTATGGAATGACCTGCTTTTGCTTTGTGGGAACATCCTTCTGTGAGGCTGAGAATTCTGCTGTAGGCTTCAGGACCAACTTTGCTATCACTTCACCTTTACTTTTCTTAATAGAAAAGTACTCTAGATTACAGCACTGTTCAGTAGGAAATTATGTGAGAGAACTGAGGCGCTTTAAGAATTCATTCATATTTTAAAAAAAATCTTATTGAAAAGAAAAATAACTGAGACCAATGATGGGCACTTTCCCTTTCTCACTAACCAATGTAGAATTAAAAAAAAAATCAGCATTCTTCACTCATCTGGAGATTGATTCTTGCAAGTGTTTCATCACTGTTGTTGGTGTAGTGGATTTGTACTGAATGAAGCTTAGCTCCACAACAGCAGTGTGGAAAATTGTAAAGGTGTATATATATATATATATATTAAGGCTACATAAACAGTATTTAAAGCAGTATGACACTGGTTTAATTTTCAGCCCTATGTTTGTTTTGGAAGAATAAGGGGCAAGAAGAGGAGAGAAATATTTTTGTGTGAGAGGTAATTGCCAGAGGAGCAGGTAGGGCTTGTTTCATAACCTGACCTTTTGGACATTCACTGGAAATATTCCCATAACCTTCCCTGAGCTGCAGCCTGGATCAGGTCTGAGCTGGCAAGAGATGCTCAGAGATTAACCTGGCTCTTCAAAGCCCCCAGTCCTGAGTCTGTAAAGAATTAAAGGAAGTCCAGCAGAGTCACAGGAGGCAGCCTGGGGAGCCAGGGCTTGGCTGGTTTGTACAAGCATTTGCTTTTTAAGGGCTTGCACTCTGGAACCTGGGACTTTCATTTGTTTGACAGCATTTCCAGTGTGTCCATCTCTGTAATTCAGCCTGATGTCTCAATCTGAACACGTTTTTTACTCTTGGTGATTGGGAGTAAGCTGTCACCCAAAGTGCCTGCTAGGAATTGCCTAATTAACATGCTAATCAAGATTTGCCTCAAGGTGTTGCTTAGAACCATTAGTAATAAAAAGAAATAGCTAACAGACATGTGTGGCAGGACTTGAAGAAAAGAATGTGTCCAGAGAGTACTGTCTGCTTGTACCAAAGCCATCAAGGAAGTGCAAATAAGAAATTAATTAGACTGGGTTATAGTGAGTCATGAGGCCAGATGAAGTGTCCGGTCTTAATTAGTTAATATTGGATTGTGCTCTGAGGCAGGAGAGGATGTCTGTGATAGGGGAGAAGTTTTGGAAACTGTCTTGTGACAAAGGAAAACAGCTTTGGGTAGTGGGACTCTGCCTGCAGGGAGCTCTGGCTGAGCTGCTCCCTGCTGGCACTGGGAGCCAGATCATCCAAGGTCCTCATCCTCATCAGCGTCCCTGTGGCACAACGTGGATGAATAAATGAGCATTTTTCACTCAGCTAGAGACTAGTCCTTATTGCAGCTGTGTTTTAGCACTGCTGCTAGCAGGTCCCTCCAGGCAGGGCTGCACACCGAGGCTTTTCACACTGGGTGTCAGTTCTGTGTTTAAACAGCACTGGAAGGTTAGGGTAGGGGAAGGAGGATTTCCTCTGGAGGAGGCCATAGGGCCAACAGCTCCAAATCCAGAATCCTCTACTCTCTCAGGAGATATTACCTAAACAACAGGGCTCTGGGATGAGCCAGCTCCACAGATGGGAACAGGCAGGCAACCAGGAGCACTGACACTTCCTTCCATGGAGGTACAAATTGTTTGTAATGGCTTCCACATGTTAGCACAAAAGGCACCTTAGAAACGTGAATAATAAATGGCAGCACCACAAATTACAACTATTATAAGGAAAAGCTTTAGCAGGCAATAATTCTGGCACCTGTATCTATTAGCAACAGATTAATGGGAAGCTTGAAAACAAGACAGGGTGGCATAATAAGGTTAATGATCTCACCATGCACCTAAATACACTCATCTGGGTGGAATTCATGTTGCTAATTGACTCGGTGAGAAATCCTTTGGTTGGTCACAGGGGGCGTATGGGGAGTACAGCTTTCTTCTTTCTTACCTGGAAAAGAATTTGGGATGAATTTTGAGTTCAACTTGATCAGAGTTATGACAACAGAATTCAGAAAGTGTAGAGAATCTCTTAGGGGAGGCAGTCAGCTGCCACTTAGGATTTAAGGCTAAATTTACTCAATTTTGAATATTGAAAATCTGACAGCACTGTAAATTTTTGAAATCTTTCTTGTGGTAAAATGCTGGACTACAAGAGTTTGTTATATGTACTAGTTTGTGCTAAAAAAAAATGATTTGGAATGAAAAGGTTTTTAAATATGAAGAAGTCTCCTAAAATTAAGCTGTTAGACCTGTACTATTTAAGTTATAAAATCTGGCTTGCTAGTCAAACAATCTGTGTAGTTTTCTGAGATTTTGATGTGTGAGCAGTAACATGTGTGGACATTAACAGCTGTTTAAATGATCTCATTGTTAGGGTCTATTGCAGTTTAAGTAGAATATCACAATCTTTTAGATAAACCCCTGTGCATTAGAGCTGTATTTGTGTGGTTCTCTTTGCTGTGCAGCTGGTTTCTCATATCACCAGGAGGTGACAGGCTGCAGCAATCAGTGCACACAAGGGGATGGTGCACAGCCTTGGAAACACAATTGCTTTGTTCTTGGCCTGTACTTAACTGTTCTTCAGGGTAACAGCAGGGGTTTGTATTTTCATGATTTGCCTAAGAAATGTAAAAACAAGTTACAGACTCAATTCCTATGGAACTGTGTGGCTGTTAAAGGTTTCTGGCAAATTATAACTGTTGGGAAAGAAGTGGTGCTGACACAAACTCATCTTACCAGCCTGTGTTTGAGTGACAGTGAGTCACCAAGGCCATGGGCATTTTGATTTATCAGATCATTTCTTAGGGAAATTAACAGTAATGATTGTAAACTGCATGTGTGTACATGGGGAGAAGAGAAGGTGGGGAGAAGAGAACACAGGTGACCTTGTCTCTGGTAAGTACCAGCTGTGTTAATTGCCAATACAGCCTCACCCCTGAGGAGTCACAGCTGTGTCCAATAAAGGTGTGAGGAAAGGGAGTGGGTGAGCTGATGAGGGGAGGATCACAGAGGAGGAGGAACCTTGAGGAAGAGGGAACCAGAGAATATGAAGAAGAATCCTGGGGAGAGAATCACTGCTGTGAGGTCAGTCTGCAGCTGCAATTAGAGCCTGTTGTTGTAACCTGCAGTCACAATCTAGCTAGGTAAAAGCCTGCATTCAGAGTCTGCAAACCAATACATGCAGTCATAGTTTAGCAGGAAAGAACCAGCAATCAGAGGCTGCAAGGGAAACCTACAGCAGGAGCTTGCTGCAGCCAGAGTNGGAGTCAGGATGGCTGAGCTGTACAGAGGAATAAATCAGGACCCTTTTCATGCGATGAGAAACCAAAAGTCTGTGTCTGAGCTCATTTCTACCCTCTGACAAGAGGGCTGCTGCAGCAGGCAGCTATAGAAGAAATGATTCTGTATCCTGTGTCCTGTCTTTGCCTTTCAGCATTGGCAAGCCTTTAATCAAAGCTTCATCGTGTGTAGAACAACAGCTTTAGTAGTTTTGATTTGGTTGTCCTTGTTTCATCTGGGAACAAGTCTCAAACCAAGGCTGGCAGAAATCAGGATCAGTTACAGATCTATGGGTGCACAGAACAGTGAAAGGAATTTGGTGTGGTCAGCGTGGGATTGCAGAATATGGAAGTTTCATTTGATTAATAGTTGAATAGGTTGTTTGGAATTGTTTTTGTCTTTATCAAAAATTGCTTACAGCCAGCTATGTTGTAAGGTAAATAAATTATCTGTTGGCAGACTACTGGTATTGCAAGTTTACTGACCTAAGTTAATCACTGGGTGTTTTTTGGTGTGCTTTGCTATAAATCCCATTATATATCCCCAACAACTGCTTTTTACTGAATTTAAAATAACTTTCAGAATTATCTGGATATTTGCAGGATCTTTTGTTTCTACTTGTGATATTTGGGATACTTTACAAACCCCAAATACTTTGGATAGATGAGTATTTTCCCTTTAATTTTGCTTTCTGTATATGTTTTTAAAGATTTAAGAAACTTTATTAGAGAATGTAATATTTTAATATAGTCCCTGATTGGAAAATTATAATTATTTCAGTTTTAATATAGACTAGTTCAATATGGTTTATCTTTCATTTAAATATTGCTATTTGAGTGATCTAATTTTTATTCAAGATCTTTGAAATTTTCTCAACATGATTCAAACAAATATATTTTGTCATCTTCTTCCAGTGTCTGCCTAGTTTCATTACTTTGCAAGGTAGTTATTGCAGAATAGTTTTTCTTTTCAGCAGAAGTAATCTGTGAATTATTTGTGAACAGGAAAGAGCTTTCTCAAAACTACTCTAGTATTTAGGGTGATATCTCTTGCTGTTCACACAGAAAGAAATATAGTTCCATAAAATCAGGACTATTGCAGGAATCTCCATACTAAGCAGGGAAAGGGGAAGTATGGATTAGTTGTAGGTGTTATTTCAACTTTAGTGCATCTAACCAAACAGTAATCTTCCCTAAATTACAGCCTGGCAGTTTGTCCAGCACCACTGGGTGAAATTACTTATGTCTTCCATGGTCATTACCTTTTCTTGTTGTCTTTGGTGGTGTTGAGAGCCCTGTGTTAGTTCCCTTCCCTATTTATTGAGTTTCCACCTTGTAAAAAAATGTAATGCCAGCGTGCTTGCCCTGACTGGATACATTTATATGTATTTTTATGCTCCTGGTGACTTGGACTGCTAAAATATTATTTCTCCAGTAAATCTTGAGAACCCAAATTGAAAAGTGTTATTACTCTGAGACCTCTGTCATTGCTAGGCTTACCTTGTTGACTGAAACTGCTCAGACTTGCATTATTTTGTATCTCCACTTTAACATCACTGGGATTAACAGAGGATTGGAAGATCTCCAGCAGCATTTTTGTTACTCACTTTCCAATACATTGCTGGCCCAGCTGTTTTTCACTTGTATACCTGGTTACAATATGTGAACTGCAGAAGGCTGCCTAATATCTCAAGTGCATAAATTAAATGCACACAAACCTTACCTGCAATTGTTCAAAATGCATCACTGTTGAATCATGAGAGCTGTGACATCTTAAGCTCAGTTGGTGCCAATTTATCTCCCAGGTACGAAGCATTGGATATTTTACTTTCTGCAGTTAATTGAAAGATCCAAATTCATATTTTGGATGTGGGTGGGGAGAGAGGACAAACATTTCTCATTTTTCAATCTTGATTGATACCAAAGATTCATTGCACTTTATAAAAGTTTTAAAAGTCCATCACACTTTACCTATTTACATTGCTCATTGTCTTGCTTCTTTTCCAATTTGCAGTTCTAGCGAGTGCCAAATAAGGGTATTGCATCTGTAGTTAATATGAATAATTACTGAACTGCCAAGAGTGATCTTGGAATCGCTATGAATGAGCTACAAGAGTTGATAATCCTCTTCTGTTTTAATTAATTACAGGAAAATAATCTGCTAGTCTTCTAGTCAGTTGTTTTCAAAGTAAAAAAAAAAAAAAAAAAAAAAGGCAACAGTGTCTAATTTCAGTTAAAATGTCAAACCCCCCCACCAAACCAAAAAACAGCCTGAAAAGAACTCTTGATATAAGCATTTCCAGCATTTAATATTTGCCTGCAAACCAGAAATTTAATTTAAATAAAATATGCAGCCTTAAAACATAATTTGCAGCTTACTTGCTTGGTGCCTGAGTTCCTCTGGGGAATCAGAATTGTATTTTAGGGTGACTGGTGAGAGATTTTTGTTGCAAGGTGCTCCTCTCTCCCTCAACCCCCCAGGGCCATCAGCCCTTTTTGTTGTTGTTTCCTGCTCCTCTTGGGAATGCTCTGTTGAAGCTGCTGCATTGTTAATGAAAACTCGCTGCCTAGTGCCCAAGATACTCTCCTTTGAAAAAGGAAATTAAATTTTAAAAGCTTAATTAAGATAATGCTGAAGATCTGGTTTACCTACAAACAAATGGTATCAGAGTTAAGGGAATGAATGTTGCTATGCCAAAGAGTCCAAGACAGACATTTTTCAGCTGATGTGGTGCTGGTTTATTTGTAAGCAATTGCGTTGCTTTCTTAATTATTCCTCATCACTAGCGAGGTAGCAGATAATTTAATTTGTGGTATTGCTGACAGAGAGGCTTCCTCATTACCATCGAGTTAATTTGTGCTGTTAAATGTGTCTGTTACCTTCCCACTCAAATGATGAGCCATTGTGGGATGTGTCCTGTGCAGAGCAGCTCCTTCCATGAACACTTGCTAATTAGAGAACTACAGCACAACTTGTGATTAGAGCATTTAAATTTTGGAGTGTTCTGAGGGCCTGGTGTGAATTAAGGAACTGCTGAATGAACCTCACTGATGGGAGTTTTGATTAGTGGCCACAGTTCCAGCAGGATTTGTGTTGGGATGGGGTCTGGTGTGCACAAACTGATGTGATGTCAGTGGTTTGGTTATGAAGTGAATCCTGCCTGGTGTCAGAGCAGGACACATTTCATTTTACATTTATCAAAAGAAATTCAGGCCTTGCTCCAGGCACTGATTTTTAACTTCCCAACAGATGAATGTCTCATTCTAGGAAGTCAATTAAGTTTTGTGACAATTCCACTGGTTCTTCATTTGTTGATTACAAAAAGAGGACTGTCTGACAGCTACCTGATAAATCTGTATTCTGAAGGACTGAAAAGCCCAAACTTCTTTTAATCATTAAAATGACCTAGAAAAAAATATAGATTTTTTTTTTGACATAATGTTCAAACATAAACTCTATATTTTACCTTTAAAGTATTGGTGTGTAATAAATGTATTGTTTGCCCTGTTATTACAGGGTAGCTGAGTGCTTCTAAATTGCATTAAAATTTAGGACAGAAGAAATTTAGGGTATTTTATATCACTTACCAAGAACCAAAAACAAAAGTAGGAAGCACATGCATATAATGAAGGGTGTAGCATTTGTGTGAATGGATGTTCAGGCTTTTTTTAACTGCCAGACTGGAACAGGATTCATAATTATCATCTCTTCTTTTTCTATCCAGAAGATCTGCAAGTGTAATTTTATAGAACAGAAGGAAACATGAGTGGATTGGGGGGAAAGGAGGATAGCAAGAAACATTTTTTGCCTTTCATCACTGTGCTCTACGTTGAATTTAAGCACAGAAATGTTTAGGGGTTCATTCTCTGCTTGCCAAGGCTTGTCCTTAAGGCTCACCATCTGATCTCTATTCCAGCACCTGCTTTAAGAGGAGTTAGTCATAAAACAGCTCCCTGAAATAGCAGCGGTGGTGGGTGGGGATAGTTGAGCCTACTACAGCAAGAAAGGAGAAGCTCATGTTAAAAATACGAAAGATGCAAGCCATTTGTGTGCCACCCCTGAGGTCTGTGAGCAGACCTGTCTTTGTGGAAGCAGATGCAGCGCTGGGAAGCTGAGTGGGAAAGCCTCAGTGGGGCTCCTGAGCAGGCTGTTACACATTACACATCTCATCTGTGCTGGTGTCAGTCAGGCTGGGAGGTTTCTTGAGGGAATATGTCAGAGTGACATGCAGTGACAACACCTGGAAACACGGCGTGGTATTAATGGAAGGCAAATCTCCCAGGGCTGCCTTCCTTCCCTGCCTTTCCTCAGCCAGGAATCCTCGCTGGAAGTGGTCACTAAGAGGAGTCTGAGTCTCCTTATATTGAGAAATGTTCCATGTCAATGTGCCTTAGCCACATAAACAGCTTTGAGCAGAATTTACTTTAACGTGAGGGAATACTGCAGTCTCTTGTAGGAAATCAATGCAGGCTCTGAAGTTTCCACTCACAAAGGCCCCATGTTCACTGAACACAACTCTGCTCTGCTGGACATACTCCTTTCTGTGGGAAAGCCAAGGTTCCAGACCCTGTTAAGCCTTAAGTCTCTAGTGAAATGAGATTTCCCAAAAAGATTCAACATTTTCCCTTGCTTGCTTTTTTTTTTTTTTTCCCCCTTCAGGCTAAATTTAAAGTCACAATTCATTTTTCTGTCTCTCAATCACTCTTCTGAAGTCAAAACAATCTCTCAGCTGTAAGTGCTTGGCTCCAACAGACTGCAGCTGATGCGTTTCCTGATTAAAATCTCCCCAAATTTGTCCCTTTAGGTGCAGGAGCACACGCAGAACAACACCAACCATCCAATGCTGGTGCTCAAGGGCAGGAGAAGTGAGATGTGAGTGACCATCCCTGACTGAGGCTGTGCATGGCTGGCAGTCAGGGAGAGAGCTGTTTGTATTTCCAGCAGAGACTCGAGCTTTGTCTCCATGTGCACGAACACTTACAAGCACACACAGAATTTCCTACAGGTTCTCCAGAGCTTTCTCTGGCTTTCAGTGGTGCTCACACAGCCCAGCCTTTAACTCAGGGGTTCCTGTGATCAGGTCTCTATTAGAGTTTCTGCTTCTCCTTCCAGCAGCTGCAGTTCAGGTGTGCCCCTGTCCCTGGGCAGCTGAGCACAGCAGGTCCCACCCAGGCACTCCTTCAGCTCTTCCCTGGGTGAGAAATGTGTTTGTGTGGGAAATGGGTTTGTAGAGGATTCTCAAAGCCTGACAGAAGGCTCACACAGTGTGTATCTGTGTGCAAACTCTGAGATAAGAAATGCTGAGTTAGAAATGCCATGGGATAGGACAGACATTATTGGGAGAGAAATGGAACTGGAAGCAGGTATCAAAGGATGGCCTTGAAAATAAGACCAAATACTTTGGAGAAATAGAAGTGTGAAAGGTGCATTGTAGTAGGACTCACGAGGGGTAATTTTAGATGATTTAGGGCATTAACAGCATGGTGTGGCAAAAGCTGATAGGCCAAGAAAGGTTTATAACATGTTGTAATTAAGAAATAGTTTGGCTTCTGATTGTGATGGTGTGAATTGTAACATCTATATTGTCTCACCCTTCTCATGAGAATTAAAATGGAATAAAAGTTTTTAAAATGCCTCTCAGTTGCCCCATCTCTGGGGCAGTAAAGGGCATAATCCGACAGATCTGGAGATGCTTTCAGTGATGGTCACCTTCCTTCTTGGGGGATTTAAGCACAAAGGAATCAGATTTTGCTGTGTGAGTGATGGGCCTTGATAAGTCCCTGCACCCTCCTGTAGGCAAATCCCTTATGGGCAAGAAGAATTATTTTTTTATAGTAATGAAAGAGCACGCTGCCTTGAACTTGTGCTTACAAAATGCTGTTGGTATTTTTCTTTGTTTGCAAATTTTAGAGGCTGCGGAAGAATTTCTCGTGCAAGTCAGACTGACAAGAGGCTCTGTGGACTCTTTCACTTTAGGTTAATTAATTGGGGACTCTGGGTAGTGTTAAAGCCTGTGATTTATTTCTTGCTCTTGGCTGGTATGACATCAAGCTGAGGGTCAGAAAATGACCATTGCCACAAGTGTAAATTCTTTCTCTTATCTAGCATCCTAAATAAAGAAAAGAGACCTGAGGTTCTCACAGCAGCAGCTTTCAGGACACACATATGCTCCTTTCCAAGGAAGGTTTCACTGGGTAAGGGCAGCCAGCCTGGACAGTTTGGTATTTGGTTAAACATCGTGCAAAATAAAGGAAGCAGAGTTTCAGCCATCTCACTCAAGAAGCTGCAATTTTCATCTGAAATGTATCCATTTGTCTAATTCTCTTCAATCCACTCTTCTCTGCCTTATGCATTAATCAATTATTTGTATGCATTCCAATTTACCTTCAAAAATCAGTATTTTTCTGCCATTCAGAAATGCTCAGTTAAGAATTCTCATTTGAAGAATGCATGTGGCAGCTTTCCTGCCCTCTCTTCAAATGACTTATAACCAAAAGAAAAGTGAACCCCACATCTGAGTGTACCATTCCTCATTTTCAGTTTGAGCAGACCATATGAAATCTTTGCAAAGACTTGTCCTAGGAAAGCTTTTTCACTGGAGTATTTGGGAAATGCCAGCAAAAAGGAACATGAACAAAGCAAACTGATATTCACATGACATTTTTAAATGTATTCTTACAGGCTCTCTGCAGAGATTCATCTTTTTCTGTTTCATCAGTTGTATACAAAAGAAGCTAAAGTAATGCCTGCCACTAGAGCAGATTTTTTTTATGCCTTGCTGCTCTTGTGGGCAGATTTTTTCACTTTTGCTGGTTTTAACTGAGTATTCTCTTTGAGTGGAGAAATTCCAGGAGACCAGAAGCAGGAGAGATGGTTCTTTATATCTTTTCCCCTGGAGTTTTTAGTACAAAGGAGATGGCAGCTGATGCAATTTAGAGCACCCTCATGCACTTCCAGCTTGGCCTGGAATTGAAGGCAAGGAGACAGGGGCTTTTCATTTGTGGGCAGAAGGAGAACCAGTAATATTAAAATATTGAAGCCTTTTCTCTCCCTTTGGTTGAGCTGTAGGAGATTCAAGTTTAAATTTAGTTTGGCTCCTTTACATCTTGATCCTGCTTTGAGCACTTTGAGGTGAACATTGAGGAAGACACAGCTCAGCAGATGACTGATGTCTACAGACACACTCAGGGACCTTTATGACAGGACTGAACTATTTAGGAGCTCTCTTCTCCCTCACACTGTCTGCAGCCCTGGCACCTGATGACAGATGTCTCACAGGTGGAAATTAACTCCCTTGAACCAGAAGGATGCAGGAACATTTTTTGATCTCTGGGGTTATCAGTTATACAACAATCAGTGTGTTTTACACAAACAAATCTGTGCCATGAGAAGATGTTGCCCATGCATGTTTGTAGCTGGCTGATGGGAAAAATGTGTAACTTTACTGATCATTTGATGGATGTCATCTGCAACACCTGGGAATAGGTTTAATTTCCTCAACCTTTATCCCTTTGCTAAGTTTAAGATGAAATGGGAAATATCTGTTGATGTTTGCTCTCTGGGCTTGACTTTCCCTGTCTGTAGCTCTGCAAGTGTCCCCTTCAATCAGGCAGGAACCCCACCATGGGGCAATCCAAGATCCCACTCATGACAGCAGCATCAGTGTGCTTTTAGTTCCTGCTGTCAAGTGAAAACAAATTACCTTGATTTTTATTTTTGGTTTTTGTGGGTTTTTTTAATGGCAATTTCACTTACCCAGAGGTAGGTGAGAGAAGAAATGACATGTTATTTTCACTTGCAAATTGTTGTTTGTCATTTTCAAATCCATAGCCAGATGACAGCTGAGACCCCATGAGGCAAGCATCTGTACCAGTTCTGTAGTGTTCTTCCACAGCTTTCTTCTTGTGGCTTTTTAATAAAAAGATAAATTTAAAGCAAAAAGAAAAGCCACAAGTAAACCTTTAATGCCTTTACCTGAAAGGAAAATGTTTCTGTAGAGCCTTGGTAAACCCAGGCTTAACAGGAGGCTCTGAGGGAAAATCTCCAGCTTTGCCTCGATGGAAACAATCTAAAATAAGAATATAAATATATTGATGATGAAGATAATGGTTATTATAATTGCTTTAATAAGTAGTAAGATTTAGCTGGGTAGCTTGAGGTGTCCTGGCAGAGCTCTGTGACTGACATCACTCACATTTCATTTGAGATCTGTTGCCTTGTGTTTCACCAGGAGAATACAAGGCACAAGGAAAACAATATTTGTGCCATTTTATGATCACAACAGTCCTGTGGAGTGCATAACCCAAGCCCTGCTGGGGGTGAGCAAAGCAGATTGATAAAGGAATTTCCACTTTTCATCAGCCAATGCTCAGGACCATGGTGGAGTTAATGGCAGAGTTCAGAGCCCATTGATCTCTGTGCAGGGAGAGTTAAAGGCTCTGAACACAAGGAAGGCACCATGGAAAACCTCCTTAGCCAGGAGGATGTGGAGAGAAGATGAAGAAAGACCAGAATCACTCAAGGGGATTTAGGAATACCTTGGGAGTTCCTTTTCCTGAAGGAAAGCCATTCTTGTCGAGACAAAATGTCAGCAAGCATGAAAACGTGATAACTTCAGGAGAGCCTGGTTAATTTTAAACTGGACCAGCTCTGCCATGTACCCAGAACATTCAGAGAAAAGGAAGTTTGAATGTTTGGAATGTGCACACATCTGTGTTGAGTCCAATTTGAGGAGGTTTCAAACAAGTAGGAATTTGGCTGGAGGTTTCAAACAAGTAGGGATTTGGCTGGAGGTTTCAAACAAGTAGGGATTTGGCTGCAGGGTTTTCTAGTATCACTGTGCTCTGTGACAGCTGAAAGAGACATGAAAATCCAGATTCTCTCCAGGGGTTCTTAAAAGGAATCTCTGCTGCAAAGAAGGGGGAGACAGAACAGCTCCAGGAGATCTATTACTCGTGTAGGAAGATGAAGGTGGCAGGGTCAGGGCGTGGGTTTGGTGGTATCAGCCTTGGCCATTACCATGGTTGGTTCTTTGAGTATCGTGGAGCTTGAGGGTTCCTGATCTCTGAGAGGTCTTTGGCTCACAGGGAGGTGCTGGAGAAGCCCCTGAGGCCCAGGAGAGCCCAAAGTGGCTCACTCAGGAGCACTGTTTATAGGGTCACAAGGTGCTGTATCCTACAGGATCACCAGAGGTCTGACCTTGGCCATCAGCAGGTTTCCATCCCGGCCACAACCTCAGTCAGTGACAGAGGCACTGCTGCACTGGGGCTGTGGTGCAGGGAATGGCTCACCAGGGCTGCAGAGGAGAATGGCTCCAGGCTGGCCCTGTCTGGGCAGCTGCTGCTCCTGGTTGTTCCCATCTTCACCATTCAAGAGCTCCTGGTAGGATCCAGAAGTGCCTCATGGTGTAGCTGGTGTGGTCAAGGCACACTTTGGATGTTCAGACACTCCAAAACCTCTCAGATGGTTCAGTCAAGGTTTATCAGGAACTTCCAGGCCCTCATGGGGTGGGGTGAAGCCCCACCACACTCACACTCTGAGTAAAATTACAGATTCCCTGCTGCTCGTGTGACAATTAAGGACAGCCACTCTGCTCTGTTTCACTCTGTTGCCTGGAAAGCCCTGCAGATTACAGGAGTGCAGCTTTATTTATGTAGAAGTGAGCTGCCAGTGCTGGGGAATGTTGAAGGCCTTAATCCTAGGAATTAAAATGACAGCTAATGACCTATGAGTGAAAAGAATGTGGCATTATCCCCCAAGATATAAGCTACATTTATGCATTGGTTTATTATTTATGATGCGTCTGTCGTGTGCACTTGAGAAATTACACATCAGGATCCATAATAGTCTTACAGAATATTTCATAACCTGTGGCTGCTAAATTGATAACCTTGGGCTCTTTACTGACTCAGCTTTTCTTACACACCCCATCCCATCAATTTACTCACCAATTCTTTGGAAATGAGGAGAAGTTTGTCTCCTGAAATTACTTTTTTTGAAAGACAGTGTACTCTGTGATTCATCTAATCAAAGCAAGGCTCTTCTTTTACCTCCCGTGCCTCGTTGAGGCTTTCCTTGTCAAACACCAAACCCAAGCCTAAGTGACTGCTGGCCTGGGAGCTCTGTTTCTTTTATGGATTCCGCCAAACCCTGGCATGCAGCCCGGAAGGAGCTTAAAGCAAACTTATCTCATTTCCACTGAGGTTCAATAGGTGTGGGAATTCCCCTGAGGTGCTACAGAAGTAATTTTCTCATCAGCTGTCAATGGTCCCAATCCACATGGCACAGATAATTTAAGCACCTCTAAAGGGGAGCTTTAATTTAACAGCAGCACAGGTTGGGTCCGTGACCTTGAGCAGAAAATTCAGGGGTTTTTCCCTGGTTTGTGAACTCTGCTGTATTTTATTGACTTCATGTTCTTCTTATATTTTCTAATGAAAGTAGTCACTCCCACAGGAGATATGTATGAGGCATTCTGTGAGACCTTGCAATAATGTTTCTGATAGAGGTCAGTTTTGCATGTTTGGAATAACTTGTCAGCATGTTTGGCTGAGAGAATTCGTACCACCATCTAATTTAAAAAAAATAAAAATTGTCCTATCTTCAGCTTTTCCTGTCAAAAGACAAATCTGGATATTGGAGGCCACTGAGAGAAGAGCTGTCACAGAAAAGGATGTGAATCATATGATTGTAGTGAAATCCCTGGGACAGTGTTTAGGTTCAGGTGATATTTTTGCACTCTGCTTTGCCTCTGGCCAGGGTTAGTTGCAATATCCCATTTTGTAGCTGAACAAAGGAACAGGGAAAGGAAAACCAAAAGCAACCAAGTTGGCTGGAGGTGATTTGTTCTTCATTTGTTGGCTTTTGCTGCTCTTGGCAAAGTTCTTTCTTGGGAAGGTAGGGGGAGAATATGGTCTTGAAATGCTTTTTGTTTTGACATACTTTATTTTGTAAATGATGAATAGGCAGCAAAAAATTTTGAAGTGGAATTTTTTTTTTAAACAAAACTGTGAAAACATGAATACAATTTGATAATTTGGGATTGGGAAAAATGTCCAAAGCACCAGTGAAAATTACAGCAGAAGAATAACTGGGTAGCACTAAGCAAATGCACTTGTTGGGACCTGGAATAGCACCACATTCTCACTGAACAGTTCCTGTGTAAGACCAGGCAGGGCTGGGTGTGTGAAAGGAATATTTTATAGCTGGAATAAGACTTCCTTTTTAAATAAAAAGAAATCACTGGGGAAGTAGCACTTACATGCAAAACACTGACAGAGCAGCACAATGTTTTCATTAAACCTCTTCTCATTTTATGTCCTAAATATAGCCATTATCATATTTTTTTCCTTATGTGTTTGACTTTTTAGAGGCTTTTGTTTTATAAGAGAAAGGCAAAAAATAGTAGGTCTTTTAAAACCACTCAAAGTTGTTATTTGCTACAAGAGGAAGTATATACAGAGCACACAGCAATGTGGAAGGGTGTGAAGGATTTTATTGGGATTTACTTTTCCTTCCCTGAGTAACGCCACAATCCCAAACCTGTAAAAGCCTTTCTGCCTTTCAGCACTGCCATAAATCTTCCACTTCTGAGACCATAAATGTTGACTTTCATACCTTTCATACCTTTCTATTCTGGCCAGTGTGTACCATTAAACTCACGTGTTTTGTAGGTTCTGCTCTAATTTTTGTATTTTTAAGGTGCACAAGCAAATATTTTCAAATAGGAGCACTTGACCATCTTAGAGGGACTGAGGAGGAAAAGAATAAATCAAATTGATTTGAGAAATTTTCTGGTATCCAGTATGTGTCACTAGTGCTACCTGTGAGACCAAACACCCAGAGCCTGTTCTGGGCAGGTGGCTGTAGGCACAGGACTGGATTTGTGGCTGTATGGGCTCAATGCGGGAAAGCACAGTTCTGCTGGAAAATGTAAATATTCTTGCTTTAATTCAGGCTAGAAGCTCAGGTCAAATAAATCTCTAATGTTCAGGATGCTATGGTTTTGGTTGGCAATTCAGATTTTGAAGAAATAAATGGTTTTTATTTGAAGATTCAGGAGATAAAATTTGCTTTTCTTTATGTAATTCATACCCCAACGATGTGCATAAATCAGACTCTGCAGAAGTGAAC
>VWYN01023487.1:77186-94781 GCA_013400075.1 Hippolais icterina
CCCAACGAAGTGCATAAATCAGACTGCAGAAGTGAACAAGTTACTTTCTCTACAGGATCTTCCAAGAAAGAAAAGCCACCACCTAGAAAGAGAGTTTTGCATTTATTTCAGGACTTTTATTTGGTTTTCCTCAAAATTTTATATTGTGCTGCCTTTGATTTGAAGACATTCTGGTGAGCTTTCAGTTTCTCAAAGCTTTCTCATCTGCCTCAATAATTTTTCCCCTGCTTGTTTCAGAGTGAAGCCATTTTTTTTCCAAACTATGACATATCATAAAGCTTTCAGAAACTGAAACCTCACCAGAATGTCTTCAAATCAAAGGCAGCACAACTTAAAATTTTGAGGAAAACCAAATTAAAGTCCTGAAATAAATGCAAAAGGTAGTTATACTGATTTCTTGTTTAAGTTTCAAGGGTTTTTTGATTTGGTTTGAGTTTTTTAAAGTTGTCTTGATGCAGCAGAGCTCAAATGTGAGCATGAGAGGGGATGGGGAGAAAAACTGAACAGGATAGGACATTTAAAGGCTCATTTCTAATACTGACTGCCATGGTTTGGATTGATTAAGGGTTAATAAAAGGAAGTCGGTCCACAACTACACCAAGAGTGATTACATGACAGAGTAATTCACTAAGATGTCTTCAGGCAATTAATTTATAAAGTATTTGCATGTTAAAGGCAATTGTTCTCCTTTAAACAAAGTTTGCATTAAGCTGTTAACTAAGTTCCAGGAATGATGAATTGAGTGGGCTAAGCTTCTGTAAGTTCCAGCATTTTGCTTCATGAATAAAACTGTCAGAGCAAAGCAACCAATAACTCTCTGTCTTGACATTATATTCAGTATAACAAATAAATCTTTAGGATCTCAACAGACCTGGCAACTTCATTATCAGTTACGCCCGAAGCAGAGAATGAAAGAAAATCAATTCATGGAGTCTGATATTTTAGGGTTTACAGAAGAGAGGGGTTAGTGGACTGCTGATGAACCTTCTGTGCTTGAGCTCAATCCTCCTCCTACCGAGGGGAGCAAAAACTGTGAGAGAAAACTTCCATCCAAGAAAGGAGCAGTGCTTGAAACAAGGGAAAGGTGAATAAATTATAATTGGAAATAGAAACCAAAACCTGTGTATCCTAATTCCATTTTAAAAGGAATATCTCTTTCCTGTAAAGCTTCTTAAGGAGGTTGGCCCCAATCTGCAAAACCTCTTAACCGGCTCAGGGTCTGGTATTTGTAACTGAACAGACTGATTCCACAGAGCTTTTCTCTTTTTTTTCCTTTTTATTTCAGAAACATTTCCTAATTCTGCTTCCATTGAACACGTTACAGTCGACCTCAGATGAAACATAAGCCAGTATTATAATATCCTGATTCTATTCATTGAAAAATCAATAAATGTGTCTGATATGACAGAAAGTATCATCTGCAAAACAGTTGTTGAGAAAGTTTCTGTAAGTTTTAAAATTATTGACACTTAAAGAGTCCAATATGTATGCCTGGGGCTATAAAATCAAGAATAATCTTTAGGGATGGAGACTAATCTGAAGCATAATTATTAGGTAAAAGATAAATCTATTGAATATCTACGTTATGCATGTATATGAATAATTCCACTATTTTAATTTCTCTAAATCATAAAGAATAGAGAAATATGTTATCTGCCCTATCAAAATAGTAATTTTGTTATAAATTAACTGAATTAAATCTCACTTGGTTTCCTGTGATGTAGGATGCAATTTACATAATAAAGAAGATCATTTTAGCCTTCTTAATATTGAACCAGATTTAGGGGGTGAGGAAATACTGGAAAATCTTCATATTGTGCATCAGTTCTGAGCACTTTCTCCCTTACCTGGGCTTCCGTGCTGGCTTTATTATGAAATTCATTTCAGGGAAGTTCTTGCAGGCCTACAAGTTCATGCTGTAATGAAATTGTACACATTTATTCCTAATGATATTTCCAAATTCAAAAAAACTTATAAATAAAAGGTCAGGGCATAGGAGATGAGAAAATTAATAAGAAGGGTGGGATGGCAGAAAGGGAAATGTGTTGAAAGCAAGTGTCCAATTCATATGCAGTCAATTTTTCTCTATCTGCCTGAAATATTTTATTGTACACTCACCCGTTTTTATTTTCTCACCATAGCTGTGGCTTTGCAGTAGACAGGTGCAGCTGCTCCAGCAGCGTTCTGAAGAGATCTCACTGTGTGATATGATGCTAAGGACTGATCCAAGGGCTGGTTAGGCAATTTCCTGCAGGAAGAGATCACCTCTAACACCAGTCTCTCTGTGCTTGCAGGAGCTGAAGGATCAGTTTAAGCCAAGGATCTTTGTGTGTCAGCTGGAATGAGCAGTCAGGACAGATTTCACTGTGCAGTGCACCCAAGGGAGGATGGGCAGAATGCAGGGGAGAAACTCTTTCCTTTCTTTGTTATAGGGCCAGTGGGAACAGCCTGAGCGCAGCATTCCCTTGGGACACAAGGACAGTCAAAGCTGTTCCTCTAGGAAAACACCTGGGAAAACATTAATCCTACTCCTGGAGAACTTTCTCTGATAAGAGCTAGAAAAGTAGGGAAGAGCTAGGAAATTTCTTGACTTCATCAGGTAATCTGTATTTTCTGACTGATGAGTGTGATCAGGCTAAAGTAGAAGAACAAGTTTTCTGAAGCTGTTTTCCATACTTCTGACAGGATTAAGAGTAATTTAAACTCTCTCCAATTTTACAATATAACTAATTTATAACAGGTAATTGACCCCAACCATTCCTTACTAATGTTGAGCACTGTGAGCTGCTTGCTTGTTAATTATCTGTGTGAAGGATAAAATGTGGAGCATTTTTATTCTGTAGAATAATTCACCTACCTCAGTCCATAGAGACACCAGTTAATGGCTTCTGACCAACTGTGAATTATTACTGTGGAGCTGCTGCTGATAATCATTATTTGTTTAATTGCTGCTTCATGGTACAACAGAAAAATATTGATTGTGGGAGATTTGGTGCTTTGGGGCAATGAAACTTTTGAAGTCCAATGTTTTTCTTGACATGCAAATGTTTTAGTTGGATTCTCTAGGAGCTAATCCTACCAGGCCTGATCTGATCATTCTATGGCACCTTTGCTGTACCTGGTCACTGATATCCTTGAAACTTGTGTCACATTCTCTGAAATAAAACTATTTTAACTATTCAAATTTGGTTAAGATCAACCAGCAGGCTTCTAAGGGAAAATTGAGAATACTGGGGAAGTAAACAGGAATTTGTTTTGGCTAGGAGTAACCATGTGCTCATTTGCTCTGTGGTTTTACAGTGCCAATTCAGCTCTGATTTTCACTGGGGGGAGTGAGCAGCACTGTTAGGTCAGCAGTGATCCCACTGCCCTGTCGTTATTCCTGTGGCTCCACTGGGAGCACTGCCTGTGGTTTCCATTGAAGGCAAGGTGATAAAAATTGTGTCCAACCTCAGGTGAATGATAAAACACCCACTCAGTGTCACAAGAGTAAGGATGTGACTCCTTATTCTCCACCAAAACATCCTGCACCATTCAGGTGACAAAAAAGTTGATCTCGAGCTCTGGGCAGTCTGGGTTTAGTGAAAGTTATTTACAACAAGATGCAGCAAGGCAGGCCCAAGGTGATTCCTGCAGGACAGGGCAGCAGGGGCTGTGTGTGAGGTGAGCAAGTGGCAGGATGTGCTCTCAATGCCTCAGGATTTCAGCTTTTATATTTTTCATGTATTTGTAATCCTGCAGTTCTTTAGGGTGTGACTCTAAACTCCACACACAATGTGAGCTGCTGCTTCCCCAGTTTGGTCAGATACAATTCCTGTCCAGGCCTGGGAATCAAGGACACCTCACTGCCTCAGGCCCTGAGAGATAGAAACAAAAGTGAGTTGGGGAGGAGCAAACTTGGGGTAAATGACTTCATTACCTGAAGTTGTAATTGGACAATAAAACCTCAATATGCAAATGGACCAAAACTTATAAAAATGTAATACTTCGTGACTGGCCAGCCATTTTGTGACCATTTTGGGTCCACCTTGGGTGTAGCCCTGGCCAGGCCCTGTCCTGCCCAAGGTGTACCCTAAAGGCCTTTCAATAAATCTCTACTTTATTCTCTGGCTCTGTGCAGTCTCTGTTCCAGGTCAGCCCTCCCAAGGCATCACCGAAGGCCCCTTGATAAATATAACCATTTTTTATTCTCTTAATTTTGTTTAGCCTCTGTTTTTAGGTAGCCCAGGCAGGCATCACTCTGGCTGCTGAGTGCAGAGCTCTGGCAGGGGCCATGGCCCCAGCCAAGGCTCTGGAGAGCAGCACAGAGAGCTGGGCCAGCACAGCTCCAGCTCCTGCCCCTCCTGCCTTGGTTCCCTTCCATTCCCCTCCCGTAGCTGCAAGGAATGCCACTTCACCCTTGGAGCATCTAACTCGAGCTGTTGCCTGAGGGGACTGTGAGGTTTTTATCTTCTTTTCTTCCTGTCAGAGCCAGGATTAATGCACAGGAGATGCAGTTTTCATGTTGGGACTCAAATGTTTATTAATTCTTATCTAAAGTACAGTATCATGAGTTGTGAGCTCTAGTTAACAATGGATTCCTCTCTAACTCTAAAGGTCTTTTAAGTCCTAATAACCCAATAAGGAGATGACACCTATATTATTTATACTTTTAACCCCTACAACTGACCACTCGAGGTCCACAATGAGGACCTTTGCATCCAATTAGAAAAAACCACTCAAACCCATGAAGAAGAATGTGGAACAGGAAGAACTTAACCAACACCCCAAATCGTCCATCTTGCTCCATATATATTACTATATACTAAAACCTTAAATTCTAAATTTTTCACCCTGTGATATCACACAATTCTGTTCAAACCACACACCCACTGCCCCAGTGCCATCACTAAATTTTGGAAGCCTGTTCCACGGCCTCAAATGTAGTGTTTGCTTGAGGGTCAGTGCCTTTTAGCACAGAAACCTGAAATTCTCAGCTTCCAGAATTCCAGCAGCAGCCAGCTGTGAGCCCAGAGGAAATGCAATGTGATATTTTCCTGTGCAGAGTTACTCGCTGCTCTTCAAACACTTCTCCTCTCTCCCTCTCTTAACTGCTGCAATCCTTTCAGTTTAACGTGTCCTTCCTGTATAAATGGCACTTAGGAAATGATTTCTGTCTTCCCCACCTATAAACCATGCTGAGATTTCTTCAGCTTGTTGCCACATAAATGAGGAAAAAGTTGTGTGTACACCAGGGAATAAAAAACACCAATCTATTGTCTCTCCCCTTTTATATGGCTACTTTTGTCTGGAGATATTAAATCACCTTAGAACCATCAGTTAGCTGAAAACAGATTTTACCACATCTCTGAAGTTAAAAAGTAGTGGAACAAAAAGACATTTCAGATTTTAATCCATATTTTTGTTGCCTTTTTTGTTCCTCTATGCCCTCCCCGCCATAAAGGATTCCAGAGCTTTAGTGAACTTTTTCCCAGAGTGCATATACATACATACATACATATATAAATATAAATATATATAAATATATATGTAATTTGATCATCATACTTACAGAGCCCTAACTTCAGGGACTCACCAGGCTGGGCCACACTGGCAAATGCATTTTACCTCCAATAAAAAGCCTTTACTTTCCTGTAAACAAGCAGTATGCATGAAACTGCAGTATAATGCATTTTCTGTATTGTTGAGAGATCAAAAGGTTTCCATGTTTGGTTTTTTAAAATATTCAACTCTTCACACATCCAGGACTGCAGCTGTTCTCAGGATTTGTGGTAGGGAAGGGGGATTAAGGTCATTCAATTTGACCTTGAATGAAAAGTTCTTAAACGTGCCTGTGATATTTTGGATCTGCCTTTATATATTCCAGACACTTTGCTGTCAGGCAGAAAAGTTAGATTAAACTTATATTAATATTTGAAGTTCACCTTATGTGGAATCTGCACAGGCACAGACACAATTGTCCACTGTCTAGCAAATCAAAGAGTGCCTTCTTGTCCTTAAGAATGTTCTCAAAATCATTGTTCCATGCATTTTCTGTGCTTTGTTGGATTAAGACAAAGTACTCAGCGCTGCTAAGTGCTCCGTGCTGCTCTAGGGAATTTCTTCATCAAGGATGTCAAATGCTTGTGTGTCATGGACTAGCTGAAAAATCATCATCTTGATGATGTTGTGAGTGCCTTCCTTGTGGGAAGGTTTATCTCAATGAATGTTTCTGTGCTGACATTTTAGCACCTTTCTCATTACCATCACTCACTTGTTCCATGCAAAAAAAAAAAAAAATTTTTTTTTTCTACTGACTGAGTGATAGGGTTATCTTAATTGTCTTCCCTGGTTTAGCATTGTAATTCATAACTCTTTGAGAAAAACAATTTTTTTTCCCATTATACCATAAATTAGTGCTCTACATTTGTTTCTAGTGGATTTATTTCAGGAAAAAACATTTAATGGGAGCTGGGCACTTTTTTGACCTCTGGGGTCTGTGAAAACCTTTCCCTGATGTCAGTTACCTTTGTAATGCCCTCAGAAGGATATGGATAAGGTTTTCAGCAGCAGTCAGATGACCTTTAATTTCCATTCATTTCAGGTTTTTCCATCTTAATTGCTTTGATGCTTTAAAAAATTATATTTCCATGATTTGTTGCTCCACCTCCCCCAGCTTTCTTCTGCTGTAGCATTTTTACCTTGAGCTGCTCAGTGTTTCAGTGGAAAAAATGGCATTCATGAATAAAATTATTTCTTATCACAGGAATCCCTTTGCTGCTCTCCAACTGAGTCTGATAGTTACCACCATTACAGAGTGACACAAATATTCAGCAATCCTTTTATTTTTAAAATGGTAATTAATTTTTTAAGTTTGTATTTGATTAGTTGTGAACTGCTAGTTATGTGAAATTTGTTTCTGAATTCTTATGATATTTTTGGACAGTTGCAGAAAAGGTGTTATGCTGTTGTTTGATTGGTTTGCTTTATTAGTAAATTATTCTGTATAGATAGATTTAGGTAGATGAAAAAAGATTATTCTGGGGTCAAAAACAGCATTAATATATGAGATATATTTAGGGATGTTATTTAGTAACCTGAAAATTTTCAGTGTTCATTAATTCCATGCTATAGTAAAAGAGATGATTTATCAAAATGAACTGCATGATCAATTTATAACAACAAAATAGATTACATTATTTGCCTGGCTTTGGTACTGTTGAATTATCTATGTGAAATGGTGCAAGTGTGAAAAAAAAACCTCTTCATATGGGGCATCTTCTGAAAAACATTAATATCACTGACCACTCCTCCCAGTTCTACGTAAAGGTGTCAGTTCAAAAAGTATAAAAATTTTAATGGGAAATCACAAATTATCTGGGGACTAGCTGAAAGCCTGGATCTCACTGTAGTTCTGTTCTTGACATACTTTCAAAACTTCAGTCACAACAGGTGAGATATCCAAAGGTGTTTGGGAGATAAAGGACAGGAGTGGAGTTCACAGTCTGGAAGTTTAGGGATGTACAAATATCTGCTACAGAAAGTGCCAGGGATGTCCCAGGGAAGAATTCCCTGGATTTCTGCTGTGTTTTGTGATTTTTGGGTGTGTACTACTCAAAGCTGGCTCTCCTCTACTCTCTTCTAACAAATTCTGTGCTTGTATTGAGATTGAAAAGTAGAAACTTCATAAAATACAAAAGCAAACAAATAACAAAAAGAAACGTTACAAAGAGTTTTTATCCTTAACACACCATGAACTCTATGTTATAATCTGTATTTCAGGAGGTTAAAGCAGCACATGAATGATGCATTTGGACTTCACTGATCAAATTTACTCTTTCTGACAGGGTAGAGGATGCGGATCCAAAACTGCCCTGTCAAAATATTTTCTGTCCCATTGACCAGGGATGGCACGCAGCTGAGCACGACACACGTTTGTAGGTAATGGATGTTCAGAGTTCTCTGGGGTCACTGAAGGCCAGGGAAGCTGGAGGTTTATGCCAGAGCCTGCCACTGTAATTCCTAGGAAATGCCTGGATGTGCTGCTGGTATTTAGACTTGTACCTCACAGGGGAATAGATGCTCAGACAGACTTAGAACGAGCTCAGGCTGGAACCAAAAATGATACAGCCACACTGGGTGAATTGTGAAAAAAAAGCCAGCTTTAAGTTTTAATTTTGTACTTTTTGACTTGTCTGCGTGGTGCTTTAAATCTAGAAATGCCTAAATTTGAAGGAATAATTCTGATAATACCAGTGGATTATTATCTTCTTTATTCTCCCATCACCAAAATAAGTGCATGAGATAACCATTAGAATGACAAGAAAAGGAGCACAAAATCAGAATCTGGGTAGTTTTGCTGGCAATGTTTCCTGGCTTTGGTTGGGAGCTGTAGCACATTATATGTAAGATTCTTGTTATTGATTAAAGTTCAGCTAAAACTGAACAAAATGGATACAGAAACCCACTCTCACGTGTATCTATTCTGGAAATGGGTTTTACATTGTGTGCTTATAAAAATCTATATAGTCCTTGCCCCAAAGGCAGGAATTGTAATTCTTCAGTTTACAGATCATGCAGGGAGTGATTAAGCATGTGTATTTTGTGATAGGTGTAAATTAAAAATAAATGTCAAATACACAGAAAGCACTTCTCTGAGTTTTTTTGTAGAAATGTGATTGCTTTTTTAGCTGAAAAATAATTAATTTAGATATCCAGAAAGAAACTGTTGTACTTTGTGGATGTTTACAACTTCTCATACAAGATTCTCCCAACACCTGAAGACAGGAAAATACGAATGAACAAACTTAACAACATTGGTGTGAATCCCCTGAAATTTGTTACAGCCAACCCTCATGAAATAAATACCTTGTTTGCCAAGCGTGGCTGCTCACCCAGTGCACTATTTTTAGACAATTTCTGGGTGCCATAGGAGTACCTGAATTTGAATTGGAACAAAAGCAGTCATGCTCTAACACTCACATCTGCTGTGCAGCGTTTGTGATTTGGTGTTCTCAATATCCCTGCCCAGGACGTTTCAGGCGTCAGCTTGGACAGCAGACAAAAGAGGAGTTGCTTGGCTTAGGTTCCAAATCCCAGAGAATAATAACAGCGAGCAGGCAGCTAGAGAGAACAGTTTGGAGCTCCTCAGGAGGGCTGAAATGCATTCACCAAAGCTTTGCCTCCATCACTGGATATAACAGAAATATTTGTTAGCCAGGGTTGCACAATCCCAAGGGTTACATTCCTTTATTGATCCATTATCATCCTCCCCCACCGTGATATTATCAACTCCCTGCTACAAGGGTTTGGATTAATGTGAACTCCCAAACTTTTTGAAGTTGAATTTATACATCTTCATCTTTTCAGGTTTATCTCTAATTCAAGTGGGTTTTTTTCTGTCTTAAAACAGCAAATCAGGAACAAAACCAGAAATATAATCTAAGACTTCTGATTCTGCTTCTCCAGATCTTAGTAGTTTTGGTGTCTATTCTATAATCTGTAAAATAAGTTGAGTTGCATTGGAGGGGATATTAAGCTCAAAGAACAAACTTGTCATGATATTACAATCTCATTTAGTCCATAAGTATAACTTTTAAAGTAAAGAATTCAAAAAGCATTCCTATGAAGTATTTCACATGTTGACTTACCATTTTCCTTTTTAGTCCTTTGTATCTCTTAGAAGTCTAATGCAGAGTTTTTAGTAAGAGACAGCAGCTCTGTACTGCCTGGAACATCTTTCATGATCTGATTTGATTGCATGGAAAATAGAGAGCACAGCAACTTGGATTACTTGGATGCTGAGAAAACAGCAAGTTCAGTATTTATGAACAGATTAACGAGTACAATGTGATATTTCCTGGGTGTCTGGCTCTTGGTAGAGGTTAGTACCATGTCAGTATTTAACTCTTCCCCAGGTAATAAAATCAGAGGCCCTCAGAGTTAAATATTCATACCTGCATCTGCTGAAAAAAACAAAAAATCAAAAGAAAGATGAGTAAATCCTCAGCTTCTGGGGCAAAGTGTCAATGTATAGGTAATAAAAATGTCCCACCACGCTGTTTTTCATGCAAAGCCTGGACCATTAAAAAAATTCCCTGAGCTAATTACAGCGTTCCTTAAGCTGTTACATTTGTGTACAGTTATAAAGGGGTTACACAGACTGCTTGTTTCTTTCCCAGGTTCCCCTTAATTTGTTGTGAAATCAGATATCCAGATACCTTTTTCATCTACAAATGGTTGTGAAAAAATGTGTGATCTGGGCTTTGTTAAATTATTAACTCCCAAGAAAAGCAGCTGACCAAGAAATCACATCCATTCTCCTTGACCTATGAAATGTAGCTCAGCTGCAAGGAATGTGTCAGAATAATTACTGAAGGAGACAGAAAACCAAATTATTTTCATTGAATTGCCATGAATTCTTTTTTAAATAAGGTGCAATTGACTAAAGCATTGTTTATTTCCAAGCCTTGTAATTGTTCCATTGTCATGGAAGCTTATCAGAAGTAGCAAAGCTGAGTATGGGTATGAAACAAACCTGGCTTGTGTTAAATCCCCAATGAACCAGTCTGTTCGTGGCAGATATCACTGCCAGCCAAATGGCCATCCACAAATCCAAAGTCTCATAAAATAGAAACAAAGCAACAAAAAAGGCTTGTTTGGTTTGCAGTCAGACAACTCAGTTTATATAGGAGCAAGAGATTCTTCCTGCTGGGATTTTCCAGAACTCTTGTTCTGACTTAACTTCATATTGTCAAAGTCAACAGGACTGACTGGAATAGAAAGCTGAGTAAGGCTTTACCTCTTGGAAAAATTCATCTCATTCTCCAGGGTGAGAAAAAAAAGATTGTTTTAGGGGTTTTTTTCTTGCATTAATTCTGTGGAACTTCGTCCAAAACAAGTTTCTGTTTTTTCAGTCAAAGATAATTCCTGCTTTTTTCAGTTAAAATTTTCTAGATTAATTATCAGAAACTTTTGAAATTGAATCAGTGCCATTGGATTTGTTCTTGTTATGCCTAGTTGGATTTTTAAAGGTGCTTAAAAATCCAGTCCAAAGAGTGTCCCTAACAGATGTACTAGAGATGAACCAAAATATAAACCAAAAAAACCACTAGAAAAACAGAATTAGGCCAAAAAGTTTAAATTAAAAAGGGGGAAGCACTTGTTTCATAGTTAATTTTGAATGTGTTTTGGCTAAAGTTTTGGAGAGGCAGCAGACAAGACTGAGACATATTGGCTGTACAGCTGCTGTTTTTCAAACAGCTTCCCCCCTGCGCTTCCCCCGCCAGCCCCATCAGTGGATGATTTTGTACTTGGATGTTTTTAATGCCACTCTAATGCAATGCTGTGTCCTCTCTTTTTATTTTTTAGCCATGGTTGCCAACTGCAGCAAGCTGTTTGTTGCTTGCAACTTGTGAAATAAACAGGCCTTACAGATAAGGATGGTGATATCAAATTATTTTATGTGGTATTGGGTGCTCAATTTGAACCATGCTCTTTAAGGCTGAAATGCTGGATGAGGACTCTGCAGCAGTGCAGAAGTGCTGGGTCACTTTTCTTGCAACTGGGAAATGGTTTTTAATGATTGTGAATTTGGTGGTGAGAGCAAAAGTTGTCTAATGCAAAGATGTTGTGATACTCCCTATGCTTTCCTCCTGTTGATCCTACAGGATCCTCTGCAGGAAGGAAGTTTCTTTGCAGCTGTTTCTGTGGCTTTTGATCTCTGCAGAGGTTCACTGTGTTCACCTCTTTTGCTCCTTGGGAAACATGTGGAATATTGAGGTTTGAGGAAGGGAAGACAGTCTTATTTCTCATGATGTACATAAAAAATATAAATAAAGGTGAGACTTTTACATAGATAGCCTGGAGACAGTGACAGCCCAGGAAAATATCCTTAATGAATGTAGTCTCTAATTATGGGAGGTTAGCAAATTTTGCTGAAAAATGCTCTGAATCTAATTTACACTTTCAGTCTCATTTTACCACCCATGTTAGGGTTAACCCAATCACATTCCAGGATAACTCCTTGTTTGTTTCCACAGATGGAAATATAGAAAATCATGTCCAAACGTGATGTGTAAGACAGACCCGACTGTGGTCAGTTTTCCAGGAGCTGACTGAGAGCCCAGAGCCAGGGGAAAGGGTCAGAGGATGTGTCCAGCAGCACAAAGCCAGGGAGAGGCACTGCCATGGGTTCACTCAAACCCATTCATGGAGGAATCAGGTGTAACCTCACACGAGTTCCTTCCTCGTGGGAAATGGATTTGTAGAGGATCCTCAAAGCTTGACAGAAGGTTCACACAGCCTTGTGCATTTGTATGCAAACTTTGAGGTAAAGTATGCTTAGAAATGCCATGGGATAATGGACATTGTTGGGAGAGAAATGGAACTGGAAACAATTTTCAAAGGATGGCCTTGCAAATAGACAAGATATTTTTAAGAAATAGAACTTTGAAAGATGTATTGTAGCAAGACGTGTGAGCGGTGATTTTAGATGATTGGCTTTAAGGCANAATATTTTAATAGATGATTAGCTTAGAAGCTTTAGCAGCATTGTGTGGCAAAAGCTGATAGGCCAAAAAACATTTATAATGAATTGTAATTAGGAAATAGTTTGGCTTCTGATTGTGGTGGTGTGAATTGTAACATCTGTGCTGTCTCACCCTTCTCATGAGACTGAAAATGGAATAAAACTCTTTAAAACACCTCTCAGGAGCCCCGTCTCTGAGTCAGAAAAAGAGTTTTTCTGGCACTTCTTCTATACATTGCCTGAGGAACCCCAGAAATTACAAACCCATCTGTCTTTAAGGCTGCTCCAAAATCATTTGCAATTTAACTCAGAAGATCATTGCTCTGCCTAGGTCACCTCACTGAGATTTGCAGAGGTACAGCCAGCTCAGAGACGTGCAGAGGAGCACCAAGGTCCATCACAAACAAACCTGTCTTACCAGCAGCTTTAATTCTTTGAAGAGAATTTCTCAAGTGTCCTTCTGAAGGGCCCTCCAAGGATGATGATGCTGCTGGAGGCCCGTGGGAGGTGTGACCATTTCTGCTCTGCTCAGCACAGCCACTTGGCAGCATTCCTGGGCAGGCACTGACCTGCTCTCCCTCCTTTTGTCTAAGATTCAACGTGGAACTGTTAAAAAATCAGCTGGGGGAAGCAAGGGGCTGCAGTTTGTGGTTCTTTAAAGCAGGAGTGACAGGCAAGGAAAGGGATGGAGCCAGCTGAACGTGACACATCGCCTGGTAATGTCACTGCACATCACAGAGGTAGGGCTCTGCCAGACCTGTGACGGCTTCTGATCTGCCAGGAGGCAATTTGGGCAGAAATTAACTCCTGTCTGACCTGATCAGTGAAAAAATGTGACTCACCTTCCTCCAGGTGGGTCAGGCAGTCAGTGCAAGAGTGGACCCTGGGATGCTTTTTGTGCAGGCAGGTGAGGGAAGGTAACTGATTTGCAATTTTGGAGCCACAGACAGCAGATTTGTTGTCTTTCCCTCGAAACTGCTTTCAAGTGAGATTTGTGATTGCTGAACTTTGCCCTGAGGGGCTGAAAAATAGCACAGAACAAAATACTGGAACAGTTGTGTACACCCAATTATCACATCGGGGACATTAAGGCCATACCTTAAATAACAAAAATCATCACAGCTGAGTAAGAGTAAAACTTTTACTGCAGTTTCATTGCTCTGAGTGCTTAAATTCCAGGCTCTCATAAATACATATATATACTTCAAAATCACTTTGACAGAGTATAATGTTTCTGTCTTCAAATTTATTTAATTGACAGTTTTTATCTAGTGAAACAGAAGGAAATGCAGCCATATGTTTAGCTGCTACTTTTTATGAAGAAAATATGAAGTATCAGTAAAGATACTTCCATATATTCATTCTCTCCCAGGCTGCTTGATGTATTTCAGTCTTTCAGTTGTTTTGTTTGTTTGCTTGTTACTCTTTCAAATTTATTATTTAAAACCTGCTCAAATGGTTCTAGATGTGTTTTCTTTTTCAAATTTAAAGGTAGAAACAGTAATTTTGGTTTAGTCTGTAGATACAGATTTTGTAAAATAATGTTTTAATGAACCATAAAATTGATTCAGCTGTTTTTTGTGGCCTTTTATAATTCCAAGGAAAAGTGTTGATACTTTGGAATTTAACATGCTGTATTGTTGTTTTTAGTCTAGTCATTACAACATTTTGTGGTGATTATTACCCTGACATCCCAATATATAAGTAGTTACATATATGTTGAAAGTCACTGAGGATTTTTTCCATTGCCAAGTGAGAAGTGGAAGACAAAAATAAGTTGAATGGGGAAATAGCTAGAAAAGAGAAAGTGAGAATAGAATTAGATTTTTAAAAAGCAGGAGTTTCACATTTTAATACATAAAATAAACATACATGAAAGAATTTGCATTTTAAGACTGTCTGGGTTTTAATTTGGCAGTATTGCTGGCACTGACAGTATTTAACAGGAAAGTCTGATGGTCTGGATACTTCAGATCAAGTGCATGTTCTGTAGGACTGTTGAAATAATTCAGTTTAGTGTTTAAGACTCTCATCTAATATTTGGATAGAATATTATCTTGTTTCAGAAGTGGCCTTACGTGATTCAATAGGACCATTACTGGAGCAAGATGTTCCCCTAGCTGAAGGGTAATCACACAATTATCAGTTCCTTCCTCTAAAATAAGGATCTAATTATGTATTTCCTTTATTTGAACAGCCTTGTTTACAGGCTCCAGTTCCTGATTTCTGACACGCAAAAGGGAAAGAGGTTGGAATTTTATGCGGGACTGAAGACATTACTTTTGGTAACAAACCCTCTATAAAAAGTTTTATAAAAATAAAAAGTATCTTTTTAAGAGCCTAGAGATTAATGTACATTGAGAAACTTTCCTGCCTTTGCACCTGCAAATTATCATTGAGTGTGTATGGCACAATCAGAAGGAGAGTCAATTACTGTTAATTCCTGCAGAGGAAAAATTGTTCTGGTTGTGTCAAGGAGAGGAGACAGATCACCCTGCTCCTCCAGAACACTGAAGGTTATTAGTGCCTGATGGCTTTCAATACCCACTGTGATCATTAACAGTGTCAAAGATCTGTCAGCTGCAGGAGGCAAAGAGCTGCAAAAAAAATAATAAATTATTCTGACCCTTTTGGAGAAATGATTGTGGGAGCTGGATGGTCTCAGGACCACTGAGGTTTGCTGAGATCTCAAACCATTCTGAGATGGCAAAATCTGCTGCTCCTTTTTTGAAGGCTCATATTTTCTTGTTGTGCCCTTGTGAAAGAAATGTTCCCTCCTTTAATAGCAGTCCACACTAAACCTAACCTAACCTACCTCTATCATAAATAGAGAAGGTTTGGAGTTTTCTTCCTACTGCCTTCTTGCCAGGTTTCCTGAAAGTTTCTGAATTTTAGAAGCAGACATTTCTATTTTCTGCTGGTGGCCATTTTGTTAAGCTGTTCTCTGAAAGGAAGCACAGTGGGCAGTGCTTGTCGATTTATCTGCAAATGCTGTGAACTTTATAGAAGTATAATAATACATTTTTAATTGATTAAACCTGCTTGGCAAAGAAACAGAAATGTTAAAGATAAAAAGAAAGAGGGCAGTGGGAAAAATGGGACGCAATTTATGAATTAAATAACTACTTCATTGAAACTCACATAAATAAATCTTAGAGCCCTTTTCAGAGCTTTTTACACAATTTTATTTTTTATCAAATCATTCTTAGCTGACATTTTTGTCTCTTTCCAGGATTTTACATCTGGCTTGTGCAGAGATGTTGAACACTTTACAGCTGTTACCATGTCGTGATGTGTGTCCGTTTGATTCAGAACAAACCTGATTCCTGAAGCAAGATGCAGGTTGTATGTATGAGATTATTAATAACCTTTTTTAAAGGTCAAGAAACCTTTTATCCCATCTAAGCACTCTCTACAGTAGGTGATACATTATCCTCCTTTACTGTTCCTCTGTAACCATCAGCAAAAGGAAAAGGCTGCTTAGTTCTTCCTCTGGTACATTTGTCATGGTCTTCTCCCCAGATCTATTCAAAAAGGTTTGCACTTCTTCCCCTTCCCTCCCTTATTCAGTTCATAATTCCATTCATTTGGCATTAATTTGCCATTAGAACTTTTTTTCTGGCTCAATCAGTTCCTTTATCCCACTTCCCTGAATGGAATGCAAGCCCCAAAAAACTGTTTAGTTAGTTCATGTTTAGAGTTGAGAAACGGTGTTTAAAAATGTATTCAGTCATGCATTTCAGCAGGTTGTTTTAAGCATCATTGCAGGATTATTGAACACCTGTTAAAATGTAGAATCTGGCTGTACTGGAACAGTTTAAAGGTAGGCAGCCCTACATGCAGTGCCCCAAATCATGTTAAAATCTCTGTGCTGGTGTGGTTTAAGTGATGCCTTAGCTTTTATATTTCCAGGTTCTGTGCTACCTAGAGATGCAGTTCTGAGCTAAGTGTCACTCAGCTCTCTCCACAGAGCAGAGAGACAAACCAAATCCTTGTCCTGCTGCACACCAAGGACAACTTTCAGGCCCAAAAGCACAAACAAGGGTGGCTGGAGGGATGAACAAGAGGAATGAGACCTCACAGCCTGGAGCTGGGATTGGACAATTAAACCCCAAGATGCAAATGGACCAAAATTTATAGAAATGTAAAATCTGGGGACCAGTCAGCCATTTTTGTGACCACTCTCAGCCCACCCTGGGTGCAGCCTTGATTAGGCTCCTGTCCTGCCCCAGGTGGACCCTGGAGACCTTTTAATAAATACCAACTTTATTCTCCAGCTCTGTCCAGCCTCTGTTTCAGGTCAGCCTTCCCAAGGTAACATAAGCACATGCAGTGCAGTTCCACCAGACTTTACAGGCACTCCAAGGTGCTGTGGGACCTCTGACCCAGTGAGAACCCACCTTTGTCAGGGTTAATGATGCACTCGGCCTGAGAGGGCAAGCTCAGCTGGGAGCAGGAGATGAACTGAGGTTCAGAGCTGTGCCACAATCCTGTTGCTGCTGGCCAGCTGAAAGGATGCTCAGTGTGCACACAAAACACGCTCAAGGCTGGATGAAAGAATCATATATTTAATTATTTTTGTGAAACTTGCCGACATGGTAGCAAGGGCTTTAATTCTTGGTTGTTTTTTTTTAAATAGTTTGAAATATGCTGAACACATTCATCTGTCTATTAACATAGCAGTGAAGTCTGTTACGCCTGTCATCGAGGAGGAGCTGCTCTCTGCCTTGGCACTCCTCTCGTTCTGCAATGGGTTTTGGTTGCACGCCAGCCCCAAGCCATGTGTTGTAGTTGTGAGGAGTGACATCTCCCCATCAGTCAGGGATGCTGAGTGAGTAGTGAACCGTGCTCTCTTTGGTTTCTGCCCCCCTAAAGGCAGAGTAGCTCTCCTGGTGTTAGTCGAGTTAGTTTTGATGCATATGGGGGTGAACACAGGCAAAGCTGAGGATAATCAGGTTGTTTCCATTTAACTGAATTCCCAAATCACATATTTACTTTCAACACTTTTTTGTGGGGTTGTTTTTGTGGTTTTTTTTTTTTTTTTTTTTTTTTTTTTTTTTTTTTTTTTTTTTTTTTTTTTTTTTTTT
>VWYN01023487.1:94862-105134 GCA_013400075.1 Hippolais icterina
TACACTTTGGGGGGAAAAGGAAAAAAAGAAAAAAACAAGAAAAGAAAAAAATTTTACATTCTCTATTTCTTGCTCTATGAAGCTATATTTCTCCCTTCTGCAAATTCTGTAGCAGTAGCTCTGCTGAGTTCCATTTGATTGGTGAGATAAAATCATTTACACATCTGTATTTCTTAAAATTTCCTTGTGTCAGCTTTGAACCAGAACAAGTGGGTTCTTGGCCAAGAATATGGCCAATAAAGTCATGTTCTATTTTGCAAATCAGTAAATTCCTGTTCCTTAAGATGTATCTTGGCTTGCAAATTCACCCACATGTTACATCATTCGATTATATCTGGAACAAGCAGCGATTTCCTCCTGCTGCTTGTCGAGGTGTAGACATTCCAGGTTGTGTTTAATAACACAGCTTCCTGGGGTGACCTCTTTTCTGCATCACTGTTGGCTCTGACCTTCATTCTGTTGAGCTCAGTTCATTACATATTCTCTCTGCCTGCCTCTGCACTCTCTGGGGAACACTCTCATTTCAGTGCACAAGGGGTTTCACTGCTGATGAAAATCCCTAAGCATCACAATTAAAATTTACTCTGCTGTGCTCAGTCTACGGAGGAGAACAATGTATACTGCAGTTGGTAATTTAGATCTCGTTAAAACCAACTTGAATTATTTATTTCCACATTGAGTTAAAGTCATTTACATGCAGATATTAAACATATCTAAAGGGTTAAGCAAAATGAGCCATATTCTGCCATTAGTCTCACTGTAGCCATGGACATCTGATTCAATATAACTTAGCAAGGATACTGCTTCAAAGTAAAGAAAATTTTGTGCTTCTTTCTTCAGATAGTCAAGCTGGTGTCACCTTTATAGAAAAGGAAGGCTGATTCCATTGTTGAGTATCTCAATTTCCTTATGCTGTTTGGCCACTCTCTATATTCAAAATATGGTTTAGAGTCTTTCATTAGAAATTCTATTACAGCTGTTTCTTGCATTGTTCTGATGAGAACTGAATCAATTTTTAAAACAAGTTTAATTAGAATGAGTAAATAAACGTTCCACCTATGATACAGAGAAATGGTACAGAGGTATTATCTGTGTTTATTTGGGTAAATCTGAATAATATTAGATATATTCCAGTTTATTCCAGCCTCATCAGATACACCTATAGGCTTTTCTTCTGCCTTCCCCTTTTATCTTGGTCACTTATATTTTACTGTAAACAACAAAGAATAGATGAACTATTTGACTGTCCACGTGTCACAGAACAATGTGATTTTACACTAATGGTCTACCAAGGCTAATTCAAGATATTAAGTCATTTTATGCAAACTATATGAGGAACTCACAACTTACACCATAAATTATTTTATATATTAGATCCAAGAATCCTTCCAGAAGAGCCCAACCCTCCCAGATGTTTATAATTTACTTAGGTTTTATTTAAGGAAGAATAATGAAGTTTGACCTAAAAGGCAATAATAAAAAGCATAGCAGATACCTAAGCATCTACAGTATGCTATAGTATCAAACTATCATTTGTGATAGAGTTGTCTCTGATGTAAATACTTCTGTATCTCTTCAGAAACTTCTGTATCTCTTCAGAAACTTCTGTATCTCTTCAGAAACTTCTGTATCATTTCAAATACTTCTGTATCATTTCAAATACTTCTGTGTCTCTTCAAATACTTCTCTATCACTTCAAATACTTCTGTATTACTTCAAATACTTCTGTATCTCTGCAAACCTCTCTGCTCACTCCTCCTCTCAGCTGAGGACCATTCTCTGAACCAAGGGCAGGTTGGAAATGGTAGAGGTGCAATCCATCTCAATTTCTCTTTTAGCTGCCAGTCCACCAAAGCTGCAGTGAGAGCAGCTCTCCTGCCCTCTGAGGAATTTATCTGCAGCACCTGTGAGAGGCTTCTTGCTGCTGGGAAGGCAAAATGTGCCTTTAAAATAATACCCCCCATTCCTTTCCTGCCCCAAAAAAGAATCCTGGACTCGTCCCCACTCACAGAATGTGGGGCAGGGATCTGCCCCACTGACAGCTCCTGCAATGTCCCACTGGGCATTGCTGCAGCAGGGGGATGTGAAGGCAGTGTCCATGTCTCCCTCAGGAGGGATTTATCTCTCCCACCCAGGAGTCAAATCCCCATCTCTGCCTCACAATAATTCCTGGCACTGCTGCTGTTCCCTCTTCCATTTGGCTTCAAGCCTCCCCATGGCAGCAGCCACAGTACCTGGAGTTTTATCAGCTGTGTTTCACCACCACCTCCGTCATGGATACTCTCTAGGTTTGACTGGAAAATTGAGCAAATTCAACGTATTTAAAAGGAAAATCTTTTCTTTATCACAATGAATGAGGTTATTCTGCATATTTTTGTTTAACATAAGATAAAAAAATTAGAATAGAGTTAGAATTAGAATGCAAATTGATTTCATCAAGTTGAGCCTTAAATAAAATTAATAGTAATGGTAAACTGTAACAAAAGTGAGATTTGTGTCTCGAGAGCCTTAATTCAATGCAAAATTAGTTCATTTGTCTTATTATTATAACTTCAGTTCTTTATTATAACATTATATTTCAATGGAATTTTTGCTTACAGGCATCCAAAAGATGCTCTGTTTGTGAAATGTACACAAAAAGTGTGCTTAGTTTCTTAGCATTTGATACTCTTAGACTGAATCAATAAATATCCTCCCTTAGGTGGACTTTCAGAAGCCTTTGAATAGGACTTAAAACCAGGATTCTAAAACTCTCATGATATACAAAGTTAATGAGGCTCAATGCTGGGAGAAGTACCAAGAAGGAAAGCATTGGACTTCCTGTGTTGCAATTAAAGTTTTCCTTCTGGACCAATGAAAGTACTAGGGGACTTCAAGATAAATATGTCCAGTGACTAAATTTCAAACTGTGACCTTGACCAGATATAGTTTTTTAAATTTCAACAAAACATTATGAAATCTGAAAGACAAATCTCTATTTTCTTAAGCTCAGTAAGCAAGGGTTATCCCTGAAATATCAAGTGCAGGCAATTTATTTTCTAATTTATTAACTTCATTTGAAATTTCAAATATATTCAATTTATTTATGTTCAATCATCAGCAACTCATATTTTTTGATTTTGGAGCTTTTCCTCTGATGTTAAAAACATACTAGAGTGTAAATCACAGTGTTATAAATTTTTAAACTACAGAAAGACTAACATGAAATTTTTGAGAGGCAGAGTATATTACTGTTATTGTAGAAAGGAATTTTGTAATACTGTTGATGCTTTCCCTCTTCTAGGCTCCAAATGGAAAAACCTGGAACTAGTATAGAACATTGAATTAGAGTCATTGTGTGACTAAGAATGGCAGTTTTGGCATATAATTCTTATGTATGGAAGGATATTACAAGGCAGAGAAGTTCTGCTGATAAAGGAGCAAAAGATGAAATATCATTTGTGACATAAGTGGTGTCCTGCAGGTCACTCACATATGGAGAAACCAGGCAAAGAAATAGAGATTAAGGGGGGAATTTTTCAGACAAGTAAGGAAGAAAAATTGTTCTGAGTGCAAGCCAAAAAGAGCAATTTGTTGGTTAAATAATGACCATAGGTTTAGGGGTGTGAATGCAGCAGAATGCAGCATTCACATCTGAATGGTTAATAAAATAACCCTCTGAAGATTTTGTTTTTCTTTAGGAAGACATTCTCAGGCCCATTTCTAAGAATGTCCACCTGTCTTTAAACATGGATCAGTTTTTTATCATCAGAAGGTGAAGTGATGACCTCAAAGGCATTCACAGCATGATGCATGCTCCCAGGGTATGTAGCATCCTTGTCGTGGAAAGTAGCAACCAGTTCAGATTTAAATTGAGAAATAGGATGTGCATGGTAATTATTCAGAAATCAGGGAGACAGGAATTTTCTGCATTTCCATGCAGGTCTGAATGAATTCACAGTGGCATCTCTTCTGGTCAGCTTTTCTCATTGTGCTCTGCAGTGAAAAGGATCTAAGGCGGGCTGAGTTCAGGCAGGATCTTTTGTGTGTGCATTTGTGATTTATAATAACCTTGGACACCTTGGGAAGTGTTACAGAGAAGGAAAATTTGAAAGAAAACAAAATCTAAACGATTGTAAAGTAATGCTCTTTTAAAAATCTCACTGTGAGGATAAGAGACTAAAAGGACCATGATGCTCAATTATGAATATTTTATTCCTGTGTAGTGTAAGATCTTTCAGATGAAATGCATCACATTAGTGAAAAACCCAAACACCTAGTTCATTAAAAGATAACTGCATCATGAAAGACAGGAAACAGCCTCTTGAAAGTGCTTGGCAATGCATATAAAAGCACTTTTACTTAATTCAATTTGAAACTCAAGCATTGTAAAATCACCGAGCTACATTTTCCTTATCGGCATAATTTATGAAGCAGAATTTCTGGAACTGCAGTTGTTTGCTTAGTTTCCATTTTCTCCCCTATTCTCAGTAAAATAATCATGTTTTTCCCTAGAAGCAGGGAAGAAAAAAAGAACTCTTCTTCCACAGCAGCTTACAAAGTGCATCCAACTCGGATTTCCTGCACATTAATATCCCTTAGGTACCTCAAATGCTTTCTGTTTGTGTATGAAAGTGTTCATACTGGAATTTTCTCACTTTTGAGTAATTGAGTGCAATATCTCCTAATGACATTAGAACCACAATGCAATAAAATATAAAAGGATGCTGTCACTGGCTGATTCAGTTACATTTTTCACATCAGATTTTAACCCCAGAGACTGTGAAATGTGTGATATTGTGGTCTCCAATTCTTATAAATTGGCAAGCATGGATCAGACCTAGCAGGAGGCTCGGAGCCATCTGGCTGGAGCTTGAGATCTCCCTCCAGAGAGCAAACCAAGTGTCAGAGTGCATCTTTCTGTTAGTCAGAGTGAAACAGCTATACTTACTATTTCCAGGCTTGTGGTTTGGAAATAGAAGTATAATAATACATTTGCAATTGATTAAACCTGAGAAGTTTAAGAGAAGTATTGAGTATTGTCACGCTGTGACACGAAATGAACACGCACTACACACTTAGTTGCCTAAGGCAAAAAAATAGAGCTTTATTTACAGTTTTTCAGAATTTATAGATTCTCTAAAGCAAGAGTGGATTGGAGGATGAAATCCCTCTTTTAAACCACACTGGCCAGGTGAACAGTCTGTCAATTTTCTCCTGCTCTAAGAAGGAATGTGAAAAACACATAGTGTTTTGGTAAAACGTGTGGGAACTCACTCCAAGAATGAAAAGAAATCAGAAGGCTTTGAAAAACAAAGCAACAGAGTATATTGAGAAGTATAATAATAATAATAATAATAATGTTTCCCACAGTGAATCCACAGAGAATTCCATGAGGTGAAACTCAGGATTAACTCCCCCTGTAACCATATTGACATATGGAAGGGATCCATGGGCAGAGCCAAGCCCTCAGCTCTGAGATGTGTAACCATGCTCAGCTGCATTTTTGAAGAGCTTCACTGGAGGTCATTATGATCATTATTTAACAAACAATTTGCTCATTTTGGCTTGCACACTCAGAATATTTTTTCTTCCTTACTTGTATGAAAAATGCCCCCTTTAATCCCTATTCCTTTATCAGGAGCTGTGTGGAGTGGTGAGAGGATCACCACAGAAATAAGTGAGGCAGCTATAACTTATTATTTCAAGGCTTGTGGTTTGGAAATGCCCACAGTGAATCTACAGAGAACTCTATGAGGTGAAGTCAGAAATGAATGAAGCAACTATAGCTCACTATTTCAAGGATTGTAGTTTGGAAATGCCCACAGTGAATCCACGGAGAACTCCATGAGGTGAAACTCAGGATTAACTCCCCCTGTATCCATATTGACATGGAAATGATCCACGGGCAGAGCCAAACCCTCAACTCTGAGATGTGTAAGCTGCATTTTTGAAGAGCTTCACTGGAGGTCATTATGGTCATTATTTAACAAACAATTTGCTCTTTTTGGCTTGCACACTCAGAATATTTTTTCTTCCTTGCTTGTATGAAAAATGCCCCCTTTAATCTCTATTCCTTTGTCAGGAGCTGTGTGGAGTGGCAAGAGGATCACCATAGAAATTAGGGAAGCAGTTATAACTTATTATTTCAAGGCTTGTGGTTTGAAAATAACTGCGGTGAACCTGCAGAGAGCTCCATGAGTTAAAAGTCAGCATTAATTCCCCATGTAATCATATTGACATGGAAAGGATCCACAGGCAGAGCCAAGCCCTCAGCTCTGAGATGTGTAACCATTTCCAGCTGCATTTTTGAAGAGCTTCACTGGAGTGTGTCAGGGAGCTGTGTGCAGTGGTGAGAGGATCACCACAGAAATGAGGAGTCATTGTGACTGACAGTAGCAACAACTTAAATTTTGCAGTAACCTTTACCCGTGGAAAGTCTTTTTGTAATTAGTGGAAGATCTTTTGTCAGCGGGAGGCTGGGTAATGGATACTGAGCCTTTCTTGGCTGAAGAGATAATGAAATACCTCTGAGGATACAGGGCTGGATCTGAGGATGCAGAGCTGCAGAGAAGTATAATTAATAGAGGAAATTTCACTCTTTGTAGCACAAAGATTGTCATCGTTTTTAGAGGATATTACAGACCTTGCTTCTTCTGGTATTCCCAAAATAGCCTGAGCTCCTATGGTAAAGTTCTTACTGTGGAAAAGGCAACGTGAGATTTGTACTTCACTATTTCTGTGAAAGCACAGTACATCTAACCACTAAGGCAACAACCAGACTAGCATGAGACAGAGGAATGTCACTGATTGTAACAGCAGCGGTGAGTCCTGTGTGATATTCACAATCCAGTTCTCAGCCTAAGAAGTCATTAATAATAACAGTAGTTATAGAAGTAGTTAATGAAGGGATAGAGGAATCTCTTTAAAGAGAAGGCTGCTGGAACCCTTTGCAGCTGAGTGGTGAGCTGGTTTCCTGGCCAGATTGGTCACTCAGATGTTGGCAGAAGGGTCTTTCCCCACCGTGTTGGCTTTGGGGTTGTGTCCGTGGCAGAATCTTTCACATTTCTTTTAGAAATGGTGACAAAATAATTTAGTGAGTGGTTGTGTTTGACTCCATCCTCCCTAGCTGGAGTTTTTATTGAGGATGTCTCAGATTCTCCTCCATAAACCTTGGTCTGGATTCTTTTTCATCATCACGTGGTGTCCAGGGCTGCACTGCCCCACCAGGGACTGATGCTTCACTTCCTGGGATTCCCTGAGCAGGAAGGAATTTCTATGAGGACAGGGTGAAATACTGAATTCACAGGTTGCAGAGGAGAGGTCAGTCCTTCTGTCATTTCTTTTAGCCTTCAAATAAATTAAAACACACAAACAGCTGGTGCACACCTGCTCCTGGATTTAGGTCCTATTACCTCACATCTTCAGCTTTTGCTTTTGCTTTTCTATATTCTTCAACTATTATTTTTCAGTATTTTCTAAATCAATTTGGCTTTCGTGCTCTTGGTGTTATACATGGGATATATAAGCTTTTTAAAAATTGTTTGTTTACCAGAAAAAAAGAAAAAAGAGGCTGAAGAGGGAAAAGATAAGAAATTTAAAATATTCTGTATGCCTTATTTATACAAATTGGAAGTGTATGGATATTATATGTGTGAAATCTAGAGCTGCTGAGAAAGTGAAATTTCTGTCCCAAGAGAAATTTCAACATTTTCATGCTGGTTTTATCTCTGGGTAAAATGATAATCAAAATATTGTTAGGGCTTTCAGACCTAAACCTTAAAAAACCCTAACTTAAGAAACATTTATAGGAAAATACTTGGTAAATATTATATGGAGTATCAGCATACTGGTTTTATATAAACTATTGTTTAAATTGCAAATAAGAAATTAACTGTAGTGAGTTTCAGTCTATGATACTTTTTATTATTGCCTTTTAGGTCAAACTTCATTACTGTTCCTTAAATAAAACATAAGTAAATTATAAACATCTGGGAGGGTTGGGCTCTTCTGGAAGGAATCTTGGATTTAATATATAAAATCATTTATGGTGTAAGTTGTGGGTTCCTCATGTAGTTTGCATAAAATGATTTAATGGCTTGAATTAGCCTTGGTAGACCATTAGTGTAAAATCACATTGTTCTGTGACACGTGGGCAGTCAAATAGTTCATCTATTCTTTGTTGTTTACAATAAAATATAAGTGACCAAGATAAAAGGGGAAGGCACAAGAAGAAAAGCCTATAGGTGTACGTGATGAGGCTGGAATAAACTGGAATATATCTTGCACAAGGTCTTCATTACATTCCAAATGTGAACAAAGGGATCAGTGCCTACATGAAATATCAAACGCTGGCATTTTGTACAACATCCAGAGACAGTGTGCCACAAACAACCAGCAATCAGATGTAAAACACCCCTGTGGGTAGATTTTCTTTTCAGGGATGTGAAATAAGACTTACAGCTCAATAGACCCAAGGTACTGCTGTAGGCATATTGGACTTGGTTGTGCATTATGAGCTACGAAAAATAAATAAAACTAGAGAGATCAGTTACAGCAGAAAGGAATGGAAGCACAAATGCCAAAAATAGTGTACCTGTCTGTTCAGAGTGACACTCATTTATCTACAGCCTGGCATGTTCTGTGATTGATTTTCAGATGTTCAGAGCAGTCGTTCTCCTTGAGTAGAGGCAAAGACCCACATTCCTCTTCTGGAGAACAGGTTAGATGCTCAGGCCTGAAAACCTGTAAAGTACACACTTTAAATTACATCTGTCCAATAGTTTGTGTAAACTTATCCTTAATATTGACAGAGAAAATATTTACCCTGAAGGTATTGTTACTCAGATGTGGTCTTTGTGTTTTAGCTTCAGGAATTCTGTTTATTCTTAATTAACTTAAATTGTCTTAAACAGATTAAACATAAACCAGTTAGATTAATCATTATGTGTGAAGACAGCAGGGTGATGAAAAGAGCCCAGAATATGATAAACTAGGAGGATACAATTGCTTTTTACATCAGAAGGAAGCCTTTCAACTTTTCACCCCTTTTTCCTTAATTTTTCTCTGAGTTGTCTCCAGCTGCATGATTTGTTTCAGCCTGTTTTTATTACAGAGGACTGCCATAAATTAGTAGCAGGCACCTGAAAATTCATTGGGAGGTGTGTTTACAATTTTTTTTTAATAGAAAACATCAGCGCGTTGATAGGTTTGGGTCAGGGTTTTTTGTTAAAAAAAATTGATACTTTTCTGAATTAGAAGCTTATTTTCTGTCTGCACAACCAACAATAAAACACTGTTGGTGCAGGTGTCAGGAGGCATCTTTTTTGGGGCGGTTTTTTGTTGATTTCCTATCTTCTTTTCTTTGTGTTAGAGCTGAGATTAATACATGGGAGTTGTAGTTTCATGTTCAGACTCAATGTTTATTAATGCTTATCTATAGCACAGTCTCATGAGTTGTGAGCTCTAGCTAACAAGGTAGAAAATGAAGGAGTCTCTAACTCTTTCCAAGGTTATTTAAGTGATAATTACCCAATAATGAGATGACACCTATATTATTTATGTTTTTGATCCAGTAATGACCACCCAAGGCCCGCAATGCAGACCTATTTCACCCAATTAGAAAAACACCCACCCAAAACCATGAAGAAGAAGGTGAAGGACTTAGACAATGCCCAAAATCCTCCATCTTGCCCCACATATATTACTGTATACTAAAATCTTAAATCTAAGTTTTTTACCCTGTAAGATCACACAGTTCTGTTCAAATACACACCCACAACCCCAGCGCCATCATTCAATTTTGGAAGCCTGTTCCATGGCCTCAAGTCAAATGCAGTGTTTGTTTTAGGGTCAATGCTTTTTAACACAGAAAGCCCAAAATTTTCAGCCTCCAGGGTTCCAGCAGTTTATCCTGTGTGCTCCGTGCCAAAGTTCAGAATCTCTGCACGTGTGTAAATAATTTCGCTTTGTATCTTGTACTTATTTACAGGCATAACTTCTCAGATAAAGTATTTGAAGAAGATGTTCTGCTTTTATCCATCATCTTATTTCTCATCAATTGGTATCAATTTGTAGCAGAATTTCTTAGGTAACAGGGAAATGATGTATTTTGGGATTAGGTTTGAGCTATTCCGAGCTAGGCCTCAGATTCGGGCCTGTTAGTAGTAGATAAGCCTGTGGCGCAGTAAGAAATTAGATTAAGGTGTGTTTAGGCATTTCATAGTATAGTTATAGTAAATTCATGGTAGGTGCCTTAAGGTTGGGATTGATTCTTTTCTATCTGAATACCAA
>VWYN01023489.1:5818-20429 GCA_013400075.1 Hippolais icterina
AAATTTTACCTCCACAGAACCAACTAGCTTTTCTATAGGATTATACAATGGTCCACCTAGAAACACCTTGCATTCAAGCTACTGCAAGTCCTCTGGCACCTGCAACAATTCAGGACAAGAGGGGCTAGAGTGCTTTCAAAGAAGGTATGGGGGCAAGTATATTTTGGAAACAAATAGTGTAATTTTTTTTAGTTAAAAATGTTGATGTTGATCATTACCCAGCACTGGTTTAAAGAGCAAATATCTATTAAATACTCAAAACTCTGCAGAGTTTATATTTGGGTGATGTGTTTAGAAAATATTTTAATCTGCAAAATTGGTTTTGTTTCCCCAGGTAGTTGCTCATTTGCCTCCTTTTAACTTCAGATGTAAGATACTAATTCTCCATGTAGCCAGTATGTGCTATTTTTTTTTTTAAGATTAAAGAAGAAATAAGACTGAATAACAAGGAATAAAGACAGGGATTTACATCCTGCCCTTCCTCTCTGTATATACTTATCTGAAATCCTTTGCAAGCCCACTGCAGGCTATATGGGTTTCCATACATAAACATTGCCCTCATTCATATCTTTAGTAACTCCACACTGGTAACATAATTATTACTGAGTCTGTTGATTTGTAATGAACATAACAGCACTCTAAGTTAAGAGGAAAAAAAAAATTAAAACTAATACTTGTGATAAATAAGCCAAATCAAAAGCTCAAATTTGTACAACCTGCTTCCAGTCCCACATCTTGTCTGCCACTCCTTCCTCCTACCTCTATTTCCATCTTCCTTTCCAGCACTTTCTTCTGTTTTAAAACTATTACCTCAGCTGCAGCATCCTCTAATAATCCCCAAGATGATTTCCATCACAAGGTTGAAAGTGTTTCCCACTTGGACAAAACTAAATAATTCAATTTTAAAGCCTACTCTTTTTCAAGAAGTCTTTTTGGCTCAGGGACTTATTTTTTACATTCCTACAGCTTGTCTAAAGAAGAAACACTAAAACAAAACACTCTCCCTATAGTCATATATAGAGAGATGTAGAAGCATGGAAGATAAGGGGCTAATGTGTGTGCCTCAAACACCAATAGCCGGATGTCTGTGGAACCAACCAAGGATTGTTGGTAATAACACACTGTGAGAAAGAGCAGGATGTGGCTGGAGAAGGGGCCATATGGAGGTAGGGCGGCACTTTTCTGGGACAAACGTCCTTGTTCTAGTTCCTGGAGATAAGCACAACACAGTCCAGTGCAAGCACAGGAATGAGACTGAGAAGTGGGCATGGATGGGGGGATGGGGGAATCAACACAACCAAAGACCCCTGGAAGCCCTCTGATCCATTTCCAAAAGGGTCTAGAAGAGAGAGTACATGAGAACTGATTTGCATAGAAACAAGAAACTTATCTCCAGGGTGGAGAAAACTTATCTATAAAAAGGCACCCCCACAAGGCCCAGGGTGACTGGTAATCTCTTTCGTTCTCCCCCCTCTTTAATTCATCTCTCTTTCTTCCCTTTCACACTACCTCTTCATCCAAAACCCACTGCCATGTGCTTATATAGGAGATCAGGGACTAACACACCAATTTCCAAGCCAAATGTGCAATTTACAAATAAATCTCTCTAAGCTTTTGTAGACCTTCTGATTTTTGTTATTCCTTTCAACCATGAACATTTACAAATCTTGGGTGCTCCCTTTCTCTTAAGGGTGGGATGTCACGAGACATTTTTGTTTTGTCAGTTATGGTACCTTTTCCCTTTGCCTGAAAGTAAATAATGATTAGCAGTAAAAGGTACTTAGCACCCCAAAAGAACATTCATGTGTAACTAGTTTACTTTCAATTTCCACCAACCAAATGATTTTGCAGGAACTCTTCACACTGACACTCACTCATTCATACCCCTAAGAATCATTTATCCAACAAGGACATGGAAAATTCCCAAATGCCTTCTCACGCCTTCTCTGTACCATGTTCCCCAGCTTTTCATACATGCCTCAAATTGTGTTACTGAAGTTCAGAGCAGTTCTCAGTGACACATGCACAGCCTAACAGCAACAATGCACTTGGCATCCAAACAGAAGTTCCACATGTCACTTTGGATTCCCACCAATATATTTACTCAGCAGCACACTCCTCATGTAGACACATTTGTATTCTTACTGGGATCTGTTTACCAACACCAAGATACTCTTATTCCTAGGCATAATTCTTCCATTACTGAAAACTGAGATGCCTACAAGAAGGAACAGAGATTTCCATAGGGAAAGCACATGAAGGCTACCTTGAGTTAACAGAGAGGGTCACAAAACATTCGAGCTCACTTAGGAAGTGAAACACCAGTCATGTATAAGCTTAGAGTTGCATTCATTAATAACTAAGCAGTGAATTTTCTACCTCTGGTCCAGTCTCCTCATGCCTTTCTTCTCTATCTTCTTTCTTTAGCTAATCTTATTGCTTCTATAATACTTGTGACAGCGTACTTTGTCCTCTGCTACCATATAGCAAACAACAGTATCAGCATTCCTAGGTGGAATTTACAAGTCATTAGGCATTCTTCTAACTTATCTGTTAAACTTATTTGGAAAATTAACATCAGTGAAAGTAAAAGATGTGTTTCTGCTTGCACTATAGCACCAAGTAATTTCAAAAGTAATTCCTAGGAAAGATGCCATAATTTGGCCAGTGCTCCCTTTCAGCAGCCATTAAGATACTCAAGGCCACTCTTCCACAATGGACTAGAAGGGAATCAGAGTGACAAAACAGCTCTATCACAGGCCCTCCTAAACTCTGAGCCTGTTATTGTCTTCTCTGGTTAAGTGGAAACTAGCTTATATGAAGTTTAGAAAGCTGCATCTCAAAAGGCTCACAGCTCACAGCAGAGCCCAATAGAGCATGCTCTGGCCTCCAGTCTTCTTCCACACTTGACACAGGTTGATGAAAAATCATCTGAGTAGGCTTCAGCAGTGAAGAGATCAGAACTTAGCCTTTGCTGGGGTTAAAGAAATTCTCGTATTACTCGATGATTTCCAAGTGTGGACAATAACATACATAAATTTCTCCATCCTGATGCAGGGTTTCCTGTGTCTTTATCTCCTGTAACAGAATACAGGAAGCAGAAAGGTATCCTGCTTTACCAATCACAGACAAGCAGGTCACACTTCATTTCTGAATTGCTGTGAGATTGCTGTTAAACAGTTCCTTTCTAAACTAGGTCTGTCTATTGCCTTTAGCCAGGAGTGTGTACTTCACATTTGAAACTTCATACAGAAACACACAGCTGCTTCTATCTTCAGACAGGCGGATTGCTCTTTTGGCTTTCATTAAATTGCCTACTCATGCTTTAATTAATAATTCTCTTCAAAGACAGACTATCTTAGAATTCTCCTCCATCCTAGAGACCCACATTCTTATATTATACAGGTGGGGCTGCCAAAGCCATCCCAGTGTCACTGAGTGAATTCATATTTGTAAATGTTTTTTCTTTTTCTACCTAAATATTCATACCCTACTGTTCAATGCCCATGGACCAATCATTTTTAGTAGGACTTACATGAGATATGAGTTGTTTAGCTTAATAAGTAAGTTTTAAATAAGAATGAGTCATTTAAGTCATAATATTGTGTGATTTAGTATGCTGTTTGCTTAGTTTTACTTGCTTAGCATGAGTAGCTGTATTTGCTGAAGCCCTAGGCTGCAAGCTGTATTTTCACCATAGATATGCTTTTGGCTAGAACAGAGTTCACTTTCTTAGTAATTTTCCTAGTAGCTGGTGCAGTACTGTGTTTTGAAGGTATAGAAACCCAGGGATTTCTTTGTTCTGAGTGCCTATTCAGAGGCACCCAGCTCAAGCTGATCTGCTGCTATACCACTCTATTAAACTACTTATTTTTATTAAATCCAGCACCTGAGACTGCTGTGGAAAACCTAGAGTTGAGCTTAAAAAGAAGGAAGTGCACCTAAGAGTGAGTGTGTATTAAAATTCCATTAGTAGACTTATTGGAAGCAGAGAGGGGTGTGTGGCCTGATCAGTGTAAACTGCACAAGGAGACAGGGCTGGTGCTTGGCCTGATCAGAGTAAAGCACACAAGGATAAGTGATGGGAAATATACCCGACACAGAAAAGGGAGTGCCCTTGATCAAGCTACTACAAAACTGGAAAAGAATTTTGGTACAGCAAATTATCAAAAAGAAGTACACAGATATTTTATATTGAGAAGACTGGCCATTTATAACTAGATGTGGAACCCTGGCAGAACAGTGGCCATCGCAAGGGACCTTTGACCAGCACAGACTTACCTTTCTGCAACATAGACTAAAGGATAGGTTCCCAGGACAAATGAATTACTGTTATATTTGGGATGGTTGGGCGTGTAATGCTTGCAGTAGCTGATCCTACTGGCCCAAACAAGCCTCAGATAATTGCTCTGCTGGCTGCCAGACTCTATCCTATGCCTTCTAGTATCTTGCCTAATCCTGCTGCCATGCAACAGAGGGCTGTGGTTGGAGCACCACTTGTATTGCAAATATTTACTAAACCACCTCAGAATCCTGGTGACTTGGCTCTATGTGGGAAGTAAAATGCCAAGACCAAAGAAGGATGCTGAGAAATATACTCAACTATTTTCCAATATATGCACTGGATACAAATCCAAGCTAGGGAGATACCGAGGTGTTGCTGAGGAAATTATTCCAACCTGATAAGAGATAACATAAATAATAAGGATGCTGAATTGGCTCAACAGGCAAGAGGTGACAGAAACCCTGGGCAGCAAATAATCCAAACTGGGACTACAACAACTACTCATTTTTTTTTCATCTACCAGTTCCCTAGGGCTGCTCTCAATCCATTCTCCACCCACCTTGTATTTGTGCTTAGGATTTCCCTGACCCAGGTGCAGGACCTTGCACTTGGACTTGTTGAACTTCATGAGGTTTGCACAGGCCCACCTGTCAAGGTCACTCTGGATGGCATCCCTTCCTTCCAGCATGTCAACTGCACCCCACAGCTTGGTCTCTTCAGGAAACTTGCTGAGGGTGCACTCAATCCCCCTGTCCATGTCACCGACAAAGATGTTAAACAGCACCGGTCCCAACACCAACCCCTGAGTAACACCACTCATCACTGGTCTCCACTTCGACATTGAGCCCTTGACTGCAACTCTTTGAATGCAACCGTCCAGCCAACTCCTTATGCATCGCGTGGTGCACCCATCAAATCCATGTCTCTCCAGTTTAGAGACAAGGATGTCGTGCGGGACAGTGTCAAATGCTTTACACAAGTCCAGGTAGATGATGTCAGTCGCTCTTCTCTCATCCACATTCCCCTTTTTCAGTTAGTGGGAACTTCACTGGACTGCCATGACTTCTCAAATATGATGGATAGTGGCTTGGCCACTTCCTCTGCCAGTTCCTTCCAGATCCACAGATGTATCTCTTTAGGTCCCATGGATTTCAGGTTCCTTAAATGATCTTGAACCTGATCTTCTATAGAATTTCCTTCTCTGTTGTCAGTTATCCTCATGCTTATTGCCAAGGCCAAGACTTCTTGATTTCTGGTTGTACAGTAAGCCAGCAACCTGACTTGGGTCATTTAGCAAGGAAAGCAAACCAGTAACTTGAACAAACTGTGATGTGTACCTTTTGAGTGTATATGTGAATTTTCTTTTGTGACCATTCTAAGATTGTCTTTACATGCATTGCAATTTGGTGACGATCCACTGGCTAGTGGTCTCTGATGTGGTATGGAAGCACGGCCCAGTAGACAGCAGGGCTCAACTCTCTCTTGCTTTTATTGGTGAATGAGTGCCTCTAATTTTGTGTATTATCTTCAGAGAACAAGAGATAAGTATATAAACAGCTAAGTATTCTGTTGGACAGTAGAGTTGTTCAGTGTCTTAGTATAGTGATCCTTTGGAAAGGTACATCTGTGGTAAACAAGTCTATCTGTGTACCTCAACGAGCACTATTCATGCTTAGAGCTTTTTGTTATCTAGGTCACATAAAGTTGGACAATATTTGACAACTCTAGCCATCAAAAGTGCTTAATGCTGTACCCAGTTGTGGCCTTTTATCATAGCTTCTTTTATTCTACTGCATTAAACATTTGACTCAGTTCTCTGAACTGATAAGTTGTATGTGCCCTTGTACTCCAGTGTTCCAAGTCTTAAACATCAAAGGTGCTGTGTAGGTTGCAATGAAGAAGCAGAGCTGTAGGTAAAAGCAGATTTGTTCAGCACAAATGACTTCTGTTTGTGGAACCAAATGCAAGGAATTTTAAAGTGAGGATTGACTTGTGAGCAAAAAGGTAGTAATTCAGATAGTGGGAGATGAAGTGCAGAAGACTAGTTTGCTATACACATAGCATTGAAAATTATAAATCTACTGTAGGTGAAGAGCCTAAAGGGAAAAAATGATAGTTATGTTGCTGATTGAATTTTCATTAATAGCCTGATTCTTGATACTGTTATTGGTTCTTAATGGTCAGGTTTTTGTAAACCAAGGGGAGAACACTTGTGTTCCTGAATCCAGGCTGGGATGTCAAGTATGCTGGAATTTGTCTTTGAATGTCTCTTTAATTTGTTGCAGCTACTTCATCAGTTCCTGTGCTTAAGACAGAGCCTTCTCCCTCACTACCTTCTGCGGGTTCTCTGCCCAGCATGATGTCCACTACTGCTTCACTTCTGCCTTTAACATCGCAGCACACAGGAACTTTGCCCAGCTTGCCTCGGTCCAGTGATCTGGCCAGCAGCTCACTCTCACAGTTAAGCAGGTACAGTAGGAGATGTGATAAACTGAAAGGGGTTCAATTGTCAGGAAAGGACAGACATAAAGGGTGATTGTGTATGGGGCTGTCAGGCACTAGGGTCTCATTTTCTGACATTAACTAGAATTAGGAGGGAGATTCAGAAGAGGCCAGGATGTTTCTGGTTGCAAAGTATGAGCTTTGGGCTGCCTCTGAATAATAGAGCAGCTGCTGCCCTGAAGTTTTCATGGTTGTCTTGGTTTAAGACAAGTTAAGAGGTGGACACTTTGAAATAAGTTACCTCCCCTTTAGTTTTAACCAATCTCTTTCCACCAATAAGGAGAGATGAATATGAGTAGATATAAGTGAAAAAATAACAGTTTACTAAAAAACCAAAACAGAAACAGGCAAACATAATAACAGTAATAGTCACTAGTTACAAAATTGCTGAAATCTCGCAGACTCCCTGGGAACAAGGAGAAATCAAAAAATGTCAGAGTAACCCCTCCCCCAAGATGTCACCTTCCACAGACAACCACCTGTGGAAAGACTAAGATGGCAGCAGTCCTCCCCCCTCTTTTCTCTCTGGCGGCAGCAGCAGCTCCATTGGTGAAGGTGGCTGGCACACCAGCAACTGGAACTTGGTCAAGGGCTAGAACTCATGCAGGGACTTTGCCTTCCTCTTGGCAGAAGATGGCAAGGCAGCCAGCTGGGGCAACTCGGACTCTGCACCTTCCCATTTCCACTGGGCACTGCTGGTGGGCTGGGGTGATGATGGAGCAGGGTTGTTCTGTTCTCATTGCAATGCCACAGCTGCAGGCAGGCACTTGCACTCATGGAATTTGCCTTGAGGCAGTCCAGGACTGCCTCTCAGAAAAAAACTACCTGAGGCAACCCTCTAGGAAAAAAACAAAAACAAAAGAAACCCAAAGTAGAGCCTATGCCTACTGGTGCCTTGGCTCTATCTCCCTGCAAGAACAAAAGGAAAAAAAGCCAGAGCCATGAGGCAAGAGAGAGCTCTGCCTGAGTGTCTCAACCTCAAAAAACCTGGGCACCTCCCAGCCCTTGTGTAGTGGTTTCACGTTCACCAATTTCTGTTTCCCAAAATTAGTGCAGTGGTCTGAGTGTCTACCATAATCATTTACTTTTTTTCTGCTGTGAGATAGGATTAGGAGAAAAGCAAAGTAGGCTCAAACTTAAAAGGTATAAGTTTATTAACAAACACTAAAAGAAAAGAATGAGAATCAAAATGAAACCTTCAAAGCACTTCTCCTCCCCCCACAACTGTTCACTTTCCCACTGACAACATAAAGAGAGAAAACCTGGGATTTTCAGTCAGTTTCACCACTTTAAAATAGTCTTTCATCAGTTCTTAGGGAGAGGAGCCTCTCTTATAACTCCCATGGAGACATTGCCACAAGAAACAGTTCTCTGCTGGCTCTCATGTCACGAATCTGCAGCCGCCCAGGAATTCTGCAAACTATAAAGTCCCTCTCCTATTTGGCAGCCTTCCCACAGCTGCACTCATGGNGCCTCACAAGAGAGGTCCAGCCCAAACTAGGCAACTCCTCGATCTTCCTCCCAATTAGGACTTTTACTCTCTCTCTCTCTTCACTGACTTTAGTCTCATGCTGTGTCTCTCCGCATCTCACTCTTACTCTTTTCCTCTCACTTGGGGAAAGGGTTAATGTCCTCAGGTCTCATTTTGTGCAGTGAAAGCGTTAACATCTCACCCTGGTCTGTCCCTCTTGGGCTGTGGCTCACAGTGCTGGATTTCAAAGCTGTGCCGATTGGAGGGGGAGAACTCACACAGAGAGATCAGAGCGACCTGGGGAAACTGCTGTCAGGAATTTCAGCAGCCAGGATCTCAGCAGCTAGAATCTCAGCTGAGCAGGGCAGCAGGATGAGCCAGCTGGGCTGCGTGGTGGAGTGGGGCCCAGTCAGGCCAGTGCTGCAGCAAAGCAGGGCCCAGCCCAGCCCTGCCTTTATCGGCAGATGTTAGCAGCTGTGGGAGGCCCGATCTAGCCGGGATGGGGTTCTCTCTCTTCCATCCCCCTGCCTGGCAGTCATCGGACCTGGCCCTGACCCAGGGCCTGGCCCTCCCTGTGGCAAGGAAGGGGGCCAGGACCAGCTTACCTCTTTCCAGGGCCAGAATAAAGAGACCTTTCCCCGGAAGTGCTCCGATTTTAACCCTGTATGTTCCCAGAGGCATGTCATCTTTCTAATGGCTATACCAAATGTCAGTATTCAAACCTCAAGTCTGATTTGGTTTGCTATAACTTTCTTGAAAAAATCACTTCCTTCCCAAACTATCACACCTTGCACAGTTGTTTTCCTGCTGCAAGGTCTTAAAGAGACAGTAACAATTTTGGACATAGATAGATATGGAATACAATAACATTTTGAGTTACCCAGGACAGTGGTATATAAACAACTTAGTGTTTCAAGTAGCTCTTGCTTCAATCATGTCAGCTAAATTGATTCCCTCAGTTTGTTTTTCCTACTTTTTCTGCAGTGCCTGCTGTTTGTTTAGTGTCGTATGTTTGAAATTATTCCTTAACAATTTACTCCCTGGCTAATTTTGAAATATCATGTTTTCATTTATATTTTTATTTCTTAAAATTAGAAAATGGAAATGATGTGTGTGCCTTTTTCTAAGACATTTCCTTAAGACACCTTGAAATGTCAGATTAGTGTTCCTGGAAGTGCATGTAGCACAGCTTAGCTCATTGACACTGTCTGTCTGAATTTTTAGTGTCTGTTACTTGAGCTTTGTCCTCGGACAGGTGACATCCTGAGGCTGTGTTGGTTAAGTTTTTATACTCACCTTTGTACTGTATTTGTTAGTATAAGAAACTAATTTTATGGGTTATCACAGGTTTTTTTCTGTTTCACAGCTAGGACAGTCTCTTAATACACTAGTGTTTTCTGTTGAATAAAATGGTAAATGTGTCAAACAACAAGAATTAATTCATTCATGTTGAAAACATATCCCCACATTTGTTTGTTGAAAAGCTGTGTACATTGGTAGAAATTTTAGTTGGAGGATTGATGCTGTTGGTTAGATACAAAGCACCATGAAAGATGATACTTGAATTCCAAGCATGTCTGGCTTGGTTGTGCTGGTGGCTCTTGTCTGTCTCTACCATAGGTCAGATAGTGAATTAAGGCTTTTAGAAGAGCTGGGGAGAGTGGGCAAGGGAGTAGTTTAAAAACATATGTAGGACTGAACGGTTTCTTTCCTTGCTGCTTGAAGTGGTGTCATTGTAATTTCTGCAGGCAGAGAACAGTTTTAAAGAGTCAAAGTAAAATTAATCTATGGAACTGCCAAGATTTATTCTGGTCCAGCACCTCAAAGAGCTGCCTGAAGTGTTTGCCCTTTAATTAGGGCATATAATTTAGCCTGCAACTTTGCTATGAAAACTACTGTATTTTCTTGTGACTATCTCCATAGAGAACACTAAAATATTTGCTGTGGTTAGGATCTCTCTTGCTTCTGATTTCACATGACTAGGGTTTTTTTGAGCACCAAATCATACATAGTTTTTATATCTTTGCTTTGTCAGTGTCCAATTTGTTTATTGTGCTGTAAGTTATGTTCTTGACCTCGAATGTAAGATATAACTTCTATCACTGTAAATGTTTAAAAAAAATTTCAGTCACTTTTCAGGGAGATCTTTGGATTACAGTGCTGCTGTTAGTGACAAAAGTTCACAAGCCTGGTCAGTTAGGAAAAAAAGATGGTGCTAAAGCAGTTGCTTTCTAAAGCAAAGCTATTGCAAATGTTTTTCATCAGGAGATTCTTTATTTTCATATTTTACAGTGTATGTATAAAACTGAACTAATAGTTCCATTTCATCTTTTCAAAGAGGAAATTGGTTTTGGTAGGGTGTAGTGGTATGAATTGGCCTTGATTAAATTGACAGATTCTGTAGTAGTATGGCTAACTTTTGGGCTTTCACAGATGCTCTTCATTTGTTGGGGGTTTTTTTGAGCCCTGTCTTTTGAGAGTTTCTTGGGGCTTTTGATAGAGTTATGGGGCAAATACCCTGTAGTTCTAATTGGTTGAACTAATATTATGCAGGTTATGTGAGAAATACCATAATGAGTCAAACCAAAGCACTATCTCACCTAATTAATACTTGTGCCCTGTGGCAAGCAGCAGCAGTTGCTTATGAGAAACAAGCCATGTGTTTGTGTGAGCGTTCTTCTGGTTTTGGACTTTACATGTCTTAGAGTCATTGCTACATAATTCCTGAACCAGCAGTTGTTGTTCTAAAAATATAGTAATTTGATAAATATAAATGAATGGTGTTTTAGATGTTTCTTGTTAGTAAAAGTTGTCTCTGTACTTCATTTCTTTCATTAAACTGTAGTAGGATATTAGTTAAAGGGAAAATGTAGGGGTGTGTATATATATACATACTTCTACAGACAATTTTTTCTTTATTTTCCTACTGTGTGTATATGTGTATACACATAGCTACAATTTTTATTCTTTAACTAATATTCTACTACCTATTCTGCATATATGTGTGTGTATATACATAGATATATATTAAAAATGTTTTAGGAAAAAAATAATTTTATTAAGTCTTTGCAATTTCTTTTTAGCTGCGTTTCCAATCATCAGAGCAGCCTCTCCCCTGTCTCAGTGTTGTCTTCAAGCACATCACATGTGGTAAGTCCTATTTGCATTTCCACAGATATTTGGCATATAGTCAGTTTATCTGATGATTAAGACCCTCTCTTAGTTCAGTGTGTTCCAGTATGTTAATAACTGAAACAAGAGCTTTATCTCAGGGAAGGAGGACTGCCAGCTCTCTAGTGGTAAAAAAGTCTTTACCACTTGTGATTTGTACTAGATCAGGACTAACGGTTACAGAGACTTGCCAGTCACACAACTGTAGAGGAAATTTTTGTGCCAGCAAGGGAGAATGTAATATAGAAAGAATTTCCTTTAAAAAAATGTGTTTAAAAAACAAATAAAACTTTAGATGTGGCTGTCTGAAACTGCTCTAAAATGTGGACTGTTCGCTGTCTCCACTGGAGAAATTAGCTGGCAAAGTGCAGGTGATGGAGTGGTATATGTGTCCTGGGGTGACTAAACCAGGACAATATGTCATGACAAATGCCTCAGGACAGATGATTTTAGAGTTTACCATGTGACATTGTTGTCACCTGTGTATTTAATGCATTAGAGGTAACAAGGCAAATGATAGTGAACACAGTGCTCTAGATGAGGTTGCACAAATGAAAGTCAGAGACATTGCCTTGTTCTGTCTGTACAATCCCAGTTGGTGTGTGCAGATAGGTTACTGCTTTTCTTTATGCTTGAATTTTGGTTTGCAACGCTCCACCCTTGCTGTATATGTAACTTAAAAATCACACTTATCAAAATGTCCTCCTATTTTGTTGTCAGAGTTCTTTTTGGCTTCTGTGTGTTGACATTGTTTTGCAGGTGTGATCAGCTTACAGCTAAAGCACTGTATTGTGCTGGATTCAAACCAGGAACTCCTTTATCCTCATGTGTTCCTGTAATACATTTTGTTTGTGTTTCAGTTTACCACATTGACTCTGTTGTGGGGCACTGCAGTTTTAATCTTTTAAATTCCACAAATGCACTGAGGAAATCACAATAGCAGTGTCCTGTATTTTGAAAACAAATATTGTCTTTTGGAAGAATATAGTTTATTTAACATAACAAATGCTAACTTAAAGGAGTATACAAGCAAAAAGGGCAAGAAATAATGCAAGGGAGTGACATTTGAGTTACTGTGGTATAATTCTGTGATGATATAGCAGTTTGAATTTAACTCTCATGTAATAATTTTCTTTGAATACTTAAAAACCACAGGCATGCAACTTAATTGCTTGCCTGATACATAGATAATGCATTATTTTTTTACATATGCTGCTGTTACTTAAAAGATTGTTTGGTTTGATTTTTAGTTGTTCCCTCTCCCCCCCACATCTTTCACTGTGCCTCATTTGCTCTGTGATCCTCATTCTTTTTGTCTCCTTTCTAGCACACTAGTGTTGAGAACACAACTTCGCTTCAGCCTTCAACAACTTTTTCAACTGCTTCAACCTCAGCCACTAGCACCACCTCTTCGGTTGTCAGCATGGCAAGCAGTATGAATACTACAGCTAGCCTTGGCCTGAGCGTTACCAGTGTGTCTACTACCACACGGGCAGCTCCCTTAATGTCTTCAGGTTTGCAATATTAACAGTTTATGTGGAGAGACAGAGGACTTCAGTCAGCAGGGCTGTCAGCTGAACATCTTTCCAGCCATAGCTATGCTAAGAAATCCACACTCTTGACTAGCATTTTCAGCATGCTTTATTTTCTGGGTTATAAAATAAAAATGCCTGGGTTTGTGTATTTGAGATATTTGTTAGGATGTTATGTGGCATTTATGTAACATATTCCATCCCCATAGAGCTTTATAAATAGAAACCAGAGCAATTCTGACTTAGGAAGTTTTGGACTAGGAGATTCACCCCGTTTGTCTTCCAGGTTATAATCAGCTCTTTGCTGCGAGTTCATATTAGCTTTAATTTCAGCCTTCTCTATGACTTGAATTCATTTGGCAATATCAAAATATACTGCAGTGTCCTCATTATCATACACCACATCCCTATTGCCACATCTAGAGAAAGGAAAAAAGTGTCTGATGTCTGGGTTATTCCACACAAAATAGCACATCAGAAAAAAGGAACCACAGAGGGAAGGTTGGGAGGCTTCTTGCACTGAAGTGAAAGCAATGATAAAGTGTCTTTCTTTTCTAATCAGCCTGAACTGCTAAAAGGAAATCCTAGGGAGGGAAGTGAACAATTTAAATATTAAGATCAGACTTACAGAAGAATTTTTCATAGCTTGTAAATAAAGTGTCTACTGACTGGTCAAAGTGCATTTTTTTAACTTTTCTGCTTCTTAGCTCTGCTTCATGTAGGTAATTGAAACTTTCAATTTCCTCTTTGGTATTCCCAGGTGCAGTAAGTCACCCACAAAAAGTATGCTGGCAATATTAAGTGCTTTACAGTCTGTTGCTGGTGATAAGGGGCATTGTGTTGAAGGAGCAGAAAATAAAAGGAGATAATTTGCTCTTAGACTGAAAACAATGCCTGAATTTTGTCTTCAGGAGAGGACCAAGGAAAGGAGAGTTCCTGTAATTCTTGTAATTCTCTTGGACAGAGTAAATAACAAAATTAGACTGTTCTCTGATGAGACTCTTTTCAGTCTTAAGTAGCCTGTGATTTCCCTTCCTTGAGGCATGGTTAAACTCTCCAGGCTATTTTGAGCATTTTCATCAACCAGCACAAAATTCTTCTGTGTAGTTCTGCTTTTACAAACTGAGACAGTGCTGCTGCCAGGACTTTGTGAGCTATCTTGTTTCAATGCTGAAGCCTTTTCTTTTCTAAAGACTTGTTAAAGTGCCTGTATTTTAATTCTACAGGGAAAACTCTCCCAAATCTGCCTCAAGGTGTACCACCCTTGTTGCATAACCAGTATATTGTGGGACCTGGAGGACTTCTGCCTGCCTACCCAGTAAGCAATTTGTTTGTCCTTGATTGCTTAAGCCTTGGTGCAAGTGAGCCCTCCAGACTTGCTGTTGTCTATGCCAAAGCATTTCTGTTGGCACACTTTGCACCTGGAATTCTTGCTCCAAATGCTGAAGAATGTTAAATGTATTCAGTGAGGGTTTACTGTTGATAGTAAACTGCATAAGTGTTGGTACAGACCTGATCTGGCTGTTGTTAAAGCTAGACATGCATGTTGCTATGCTTTTCAGCATTATCAAGTTTTAGGCCCTTTGAATAAAATTAGCCCCATTTAGGTTTGTATTACTGGAGTAGATAGTGATGCCTGGGGAAGGCTGA
>VWYN01023492.1:0-18746 GCA_013400075.1 Hippolais icterina
AAAAAAAAAAAAAAAAATCTCGTCTTTCCATTGAGAAAACATAGATTTTAACTTTCTCATAGAAATTAGAAGTGGTAAAATTATCCAAAGGACGTCTCCTTCATGGATCAATTCTAAGTTTGCACGCTATCAAGTTTATGACTGAGTTTACATTTGTGTAACAACTTCTGGCCTGGAAAGGATGAAGGCTAGGCAACCTATTCCACTGTATCTTTGCTAGACGTCAAAGATTTTAAACTCAATTCTACACTATTTCATATCTTAGTGTTGTTTCTCTTATACGGATAAATATTTCAACCACTTTGAAAAAATGAAAGGGTTGAAAAGATGCAAATTCACAGATGCTGCATCCTGATGAAAAGTATTTTTGTTTTATACTGAATAATGCCACTGGCTAGGTCATCTGTGAACATCTGTGATCCATCGATCTACCCACATAAATATCAATGCTTTGAGATAAAAGTCTAAGTCAATAAACTTTATGGCTCTGGCAAACTCATTACGCTATGCGTGTTATTCTGTCAAAGAAGCCATGAAAACAACACTGAAAAATTAAGAGCTAGGCTCGAGTACGAGATTTAATCCTGAAGTCCACTATAAAACAAATGGGTTTTGAGGAGAGTTCCAGTTAAGATACCAGCTATTGTCTGAATGTTATCTTTAATTAATTTAAAAAGAGCAGGAACAGAGTAGTCTTCAAGTTTCACTTTAGATTAATATGAATTTCTAATGCCCAAAAGCGGGGCTCCTAAATCCTTCACAGAATAACAAACCAACAATTGAGGAAAGCATTAAGATACACGGTTTGGATAAAGGATAACATGGGCATTTCAAACTTTCTCTGGAATGAACTGCACAGACTTAGTTTAATTAAAAGTTGTCCCTACTTCTAGGAGGAATTAGTTCTAGATGAACTGCAGGTTTCCTTTCCAAATTTTTACTGATTTTCTGATTCTCGAACATCACCAAGTTGGAAGCTTAAAAAAGCAAACAAAACAAAAAAAGGGGAAAAAAAAAAAGAAAAATAAATAGAAAGAAAAGACTGTTATAAATGTATGGTTAATTTGTGTTTTATTAAAGCAGCCTTATATGTATATAAAACAAACTGTATCTCCAAAATACCCCCCCATACAAAATCAGTTCATGGATGAATGAGCAGGAACTATACTGTTATAACCAATATTTTTTGTTAAAGAAATTTATTGGAAAAACGACAAAGTGATAAATCATGATAAATCGAGTAACAGCCACAATCACCTATACAGTCCTGACGTGGGTAGTCCTGGGTGAACCGAAAAAGTGTGGGACAGAAACTCTCCAGTTCACGAATTGACCATCTTTCAGGAGTTCATTTTATAGGGAATAGCCTTGTGGCTACGTTATTGTTCAATTCTTTCTTTGAATTATACAGATGAGATTACAGTCCACAGTGTGTATGTAAAGTAGGTTTCTGGTAAATCCATCTTTCTCCCTGTCCATGAATTATTCCTGCTTGTTGAGCAACAAGCCCTGAGTTTTGGGCGCCTCTGAATTCCCGGAAGACAGAATGATTGGATTTTCAGCTTTGTTGAATGAGTTGAATGAGTTCTGATGGACGTCTGTGACTATCATCAGGGCGGTGGTTCCTGTAGTTATCGTTATCAGTTTCTGCCTAGTGGTGATCCGCCCTTATTGAAGTGGAGATGTCCTCCTCATTGTTTTCCAAAGACCAGGTATGCTGGCTGCCTGACCTCCTTGTATGGAATCCTGAACATGGGTGTGCTTTTGGATACACTTTTAATTCATACAAAATGACAACTCTTAATAAGAAAAACTCGAATTAAACCATACATTTATAACAATACCATCCTTTTCCCAAAACCCAAAAAGATAAAGTATTTTGCAGCACAATGCAGGATGCANTCCCTGTCCATGAATTATTCCTGCTTGTTGAGCAACAAGCCCTGAGTTTTGGGCGCCTCTGAATTCCCGGAAGACAGAATGATTGGATTTTCAGCTTTGTTGAATGAGTTGAATGAGTTCTGATGGACGTCTGTGACTATCATCAGGGCGGTGGTTCCTGTAGTTATCGTTATCAGTTTCTGCCTAGTGGTGATCCGCCCTTATTGAAGTGGAGATGTCCTCCTCATTGTTTTCCAAAGACCAGGTATGCTGGCTGCCTGACCTCCTTGTATGGAATCCTGAACATGGGTGTGCTTTTGGATACACTTTTAATTCATACAAAATGACAACTCTTAATAAGAAAAACTCGAATTAAACCATACATTTATAACAATACCATCCTTTTCCCAAAACCCAAAAAGATAAAGTATTTTGCAGCACAATGCAGGATGCAACAGGATTTCAAGGGAGTCGGGCAAGGTCTAACGACCCAGCTATCAACACCAGATAAACATCCTATCCGCTCATCAGGGACATTCATCCCCATACCAGGCCCAAGAAGATGCAATCAGGACAATATACCTTCCTGGAACTCTGTTCATCATACACACCTAAAGAAAAGAAAACCTATCTACATATCCAAAAAGCTGGACTAAACAATGGACAACATTAGGGCACAAAATCTGTATAAAACCTGGCTCTGGGAAAATGCTGATGTGAACTGTGGGGGACACTGGTACTGGAGAGACCATGTCTGTGGTTCACCCAGCTCCAATACCCAGGCTCAGAACTGCCTTTTGATTGTGGCTCTGCTCGATTTCTATTTTGTCATTTTCCAATAAATTTCCTAAGCGAAAGTTTGGAGAATTGTCGTTTATAACAAGACCATTGCCATCATCACAGCTGAAGAAAATTTAACAGAGTAAATTATGAAAATGCTGTTTTTCCATTTCTTTTTCACTAACCAAGAAACTGGAGGCCAGTAAAAATGGACTAAATATCTTATTCAGTCTCTTTCTCCAACTATTAATATAAATTATGAAAAAAGGCAAAGTACTTGTTTTTAAAGACCTTTCCTGAGTTTCTGAGCCACGAGAAGTACCAGCATATTTAGTGAACATGGGAGTTGCGTTTACTGCGCACAGTTTCATGTTGGCCATAAGCAGGTATTTATTAAGGGTAGGTGTTTCCAAGACATAAAGTTAGCTTTTTTTTGCTTTAAATTATGTTACAAGGCAGATTTCACATGATTTAGGCACTCCAAATAGGCCTCTGTGGCACATACTTCTTTGTCCTTGGTCAGGGAGGTGAAGTCATCTCATTCTCAGAAGTACTAATGGACCATCCCTGAGGAGGGCAGCTGCTAACCAGAGGCAACACTTGGGGAGAATGGCGAAATTGGATTACACCAGGACAGATATAAGTAAAATAATTCATCTTAATTTAAAGTTAGTACAGCAAAAGGCCAATCTTGTGTGATACACTTAAAGCTAGTTACTTAAGATTTACTTCAGGAGGATTTGGATCTCTAACTGGCTAAAACAGATTATGACCTTATAATGGTAGGTAAAAAAGATAATAATGTTTCTGACATCAGTCTGGTTAAAACTACTATATAGATGAAGAGTTGTAGCAGAGAGTACAATTCAGTAAAACATTCAGCTGGATATATGAGAAAAAGTCTGGGGGTTTTATTTATTTCATTTTCTTCATAAAACAATTTTAACTTGTTCTACCTACAAAAAAATGTCCCACACATACCATATCCATTTGTTGATAGTTTTACAAAGCCTCATTTTAAAATCAACATAAACACTGTGCTTTAAATATAGTTAAAAATAAATTGAAATTAATATTTAAAAAAATAAAGGTATTTCTGTATGCAATAGCTAATTTCTTTGGGTGAAATTTTACTCAAAATGTTTATGATCATCTGTTATTTTGCTCATACATTCATTTACTCCCCATCTACTACGAATCTTAAAACAGGTAAAGTGCAGATATTGTGGAATTATTACACCAAATTGTTTTGGTTTAAAGGAAGATGTTGAGTTATTAATAGAATAAGAATAAAGAATAAAAATTACCTGAGTAATCTGCAATGACCATTACAGTCCTAAGAAGTTCAGACAGGAAGTGAGACACAGCCAATCCTCAGAAATGTAAACCAATGTGGCAGAAGAAGTCAAGGTAGAGAAATTTAAGATGGGCAAGTGACTGTTCAACTTTGTCACTGTTGGAAAATTGGTTAACATCCTTTGCAAAATTATTCAGAATTTTTTTTCAAAATATTGTAGATTATTGATTACTTTAATTAGGAAATGTTATAAACAACAATTCTCCAATCTTTCATTTAGGAAATTTATTGGAAAATGACAAAATGGAAATCGAGCAGAGCCACAATCAAAAGGCAGTTCTGACCCCAGGATTGGAGCTGGGTGAACCACAGACACGGTCTCTCCAGCACCAACGTCCCCCACGGTTCACACCGGCAGTCTCCCAAAGCCAGTTCTTCTACTGTTCTTGTGTCCCAAGGCTGTCCATTGTTCAGTCCAGATTTTGGATATGCAGATAAGTTTCCTTTTTCTGAGGTTTGCTTGATGAACAGAGCTCTGGGAAGGTATATTGTCCTGATTATATCTTCTTGGGCAGGGCATTGGGATGTATGTCCATGATGAGTAGATATGATGCTTATCTGGTGTTGATTGCTGAGTCCTTGGCCTTGCCCAGCTCCTTCGAAGTCCTGCTACACCCTGCATACCTTATCTTTTGGGTTTCAGGAGGAGGATGGTGTATATATAGTTCCTGCTCATTCACCTGTGAACAAAATTTGTACAGGGGGGTAGCAAAGGGATACAGTTTATTTTAACCATGTACATAGTTGCTTTAATAAAACGCAAATTAACCATACATATATAACAGGAAATTTCATTTTCATAATTTTTGTGTGTTTTTTGCATCAGCTTGCTTCCTTTTCTTCTTCCATTTGTACAGTTTTCATTGCTCACAATATGAATTTCTGCTCCACAACTCTCTGAGAATTTGATAATGAGAAATTTTTGGTAAAAAAACTTCCTATAGTGTCTCTTTTAGATGGCTTATAAAGGTGCTTAGGGGTTGTTTGCTCTTTGTTAATGGGACTCCAGAAGGTGTTCTGGGACAGGGCTACCCTTAGGTGAAAAGACCCTAAGCTAATTATACACACTCTCACACACACACACATTTTTCTCCTATTAATCTATAGGGTGCTACTGAGACTTCTTTATGTACTCTGTATCACTGGAGAATAGGGATTTAGAGATGTCATTCCTTTCTGTTTTCTGCTTGTTTGCACTAAGTTTGGGGCAGAGATTTTTTCTTTTATTGAGCAGGTCTGCTGCAGAGACTTCTAGGAGTTACAAGCAAGTCATGATCCCAGTAGAACATAGTGAAAACACATTTAAATACACATTCTTATCCATTGGCCTCAATAGCACCTAAGGGCTTTTTCAAGTGGTTTATCAAAGAATGACTGTTATAAGCATGACAAAGATGAAGGTTTGTATGTTCTTAGCCCATTAGCAGATATCAAAATCTGGATTTTGCAACTGCTGTAGGAAGACAAATGATGAAGTGGGTGGCTACATACACTCCCAGGAGAGTTTTTCTATTTTCGTTATTCCTCTTGTCCCATGCAACAAAGATGCTGAAGGATTGGATTAACAAGAGGACCTGCATGCCAAACTCCTGTAAAGAAGCTTTTTTATTATAGATTAGGAGAAAAAAAAAAGCAAAACAAAATGAAACACACACCAAAACAAAACAAAACAAAACAAAAAACCAACAACAACAAAAAAACCCCACCAAACCCAAACAAATGAAACAGTTTAGAATGTAGTGGCAAACTCAGGTATAAGCAAAGGTGCCATCTGTGCGAGGTCACAAGTCTGTGAGGCATGAGTGCCTGACAAGCACCATTAATGTAAAATGACAAAGGGTACTCCCATGACATTACACACCACAGGCGTGAAACACCAAGCAGACCTGTGACAAAGAGGTGTTTCAAGTGCACAGAGACAAACGTAGCACCCACTTTGCCTGCCTTCAAAGCACCACACTTCTGATCGGGATTTGTAAAAGAGCACCTTCAGAATCAAAAACCAATATCTGATGAGGTATTTTTTCACCTGAACTCAGAGGGAACGAGTGCTCACAGCCCTGCACAGACATAAGGGAAAAAAAACCCAAAAAACCCCAAACTTAAATTTATTCCACTAAGAAAATTTTCTTGATTTTTTTATATTTCTGTTGTTATTTTGGTTGGATGTTTGGGATTTTCTTTAATTTTGTTTTGTGCTATTTTGCTTTTGTTTTTCAAAAAACCCTAATATACCTGATATGTTGTTAATAAAAGGCTGAGTGAAGCCCTCAGTTATGTTACCTCTCCTCTGTGATGAATGGTAACAAACTGCAGCATCTCAGCTCTGTGTTTGATCTCTACCCACAGAGGCCATATGGTAACATTTTCTTGCTAGAAAAAAATGAGTATTTCTGAAAAATCTGAGCAGTTATGAATTTTGATGTTCTCTTATCTGCATATTTCTTGTGGAAGAATGAAATATCTATTTTAGAAAAACGGTAATTATAGCTTTTGACATGAACTTTCTAAGTACGGTGGGTCAGTTGAATATCAAGTAATTTGATTTTTTAAAATGATTTATTACCAGTTCTTTAGTTATTTTTACCATTAATCATTTCAATGTGTCCTTTTGTTGAGAGCTATCTAGCATCTTGGACTTGCCAGTCTATGACATAGAACATTATTTTAAATAAATTATTTAATTGATACAGGTACAAGAATCCCGGAACAGAGGTGTCCAAAAAGTATGTTGATAATACTTGCATCTGACTACTAGTTATCTATTTCTCCTAACCAGCTTTGTCATAGAAGTTGAATAAAGGAAAAGAGTAAACTGTCCTGACAGCTATAGAGCTTTCAACATAGAGGGTTAATACTACTATAAAAATATTTTATGGATAATTTCTTTCTCTGCATTCCAGGAAAAAGAATTTGGAAGACTATATACAAATGCATCATCTGGTGACATTTACCCTAATAGTATAATTAAGACAGAACTAAATTAGTAGCACTCCTAATGGGCTTTTTCCATGTCACTTGTTATTTCTATATCACTGCCAGTTCTGTCTTTCTTTATATTTCACATTTATATTTTGTAAGCATTGGAAAACATTCTGCTTGGCATTGCACACATGCATCATGATAAAAATATATTTTCCAAGTAATTTTTAATCTGAAAGAATACATTTTCTCTTCCTCTCACTTCACAATCTTCAGATTAAAGACATAGTCTTGTTGACTTTATATCTGTGCTTGTGCCCCTGGCTTCTCTGCATCAAAGAAAGACAAGATGTCAAAGTCCACAGTGGTAAGGGACCAGGAAGTGCTTCTGAAGATAAAAAATGTCAGTAATCCAAGCCTCAGACAGCTCTGGTTAATCTTTTCTAATGCCAGGTGAATTACAGGTGGGAGTAAGGACTACGGGAAACTGAGACCTAAACAGTTTCAAGTTTTTTAATTTGTCCTCATCTGGAAACCTTAGTCACTCTCATTGCTTTTCCCAGGATTTTTCTATTCCTGCCATTCTGAGTTGACCAAAACAGAACACAGTGTTCAAGGTGACAATAGACTACATCATTGGTTTATCATTCTTCCCTTTATGGCACCTAGTACAAATGAAAAACTTACAATCATGAAGGAAAGTTGCAGCTTTCAACTCCTGGTATATACTCCCTGCAAATATGGCCTGTGAGATTCCAAAAAAAAAAAAGAGGAGAAAAAAAACCAAAAAGCCCACGCCACATAATGGATATTTAGTGGATCAGAGGGTATTTTGAATTATCTTTGGACAGTTTCTTTCAGCAGATAAATCAATATCCAGCCTCTTCTTTTGTCAGGTTGTGATGGGCTTTTGTTTACATCTGAAGATTAAAAGCAGCACACTGTTAGAATATTCAGTGGAAGTACCGTGATAGATAAGATGTCAAGGAGAGCTCCAGGAACTACAACAATGCTTTAGAAAGATAAATAAATACAAAGTGTTATCTTCTGAGCTGAAGCCTCATACAACTCCACTTTTAAATATGTATGACCAGAACCTGTTTTGTTCACACATTTGTAAATGTTCTCTTACAAAGCAAACCAGTAGAGGATGGATTAGATTACCTGTGGAAGTAGCCACCATACCACATGGATATTAAACAGCCAAGTGGTAAAACCAGTCATGAGGATGTGCTGTAAAAACTGTTTCAGTCAGGACCCAAGAGAAATTCTTGGTGAGCTTTAAGGTTTCTGTCTTTGCTCTTCCCCAAATGACTGACTCTGCAGTCAGATTTTTCACTACATCTCATCAGCATCTGATGGAAAAAATATCTTCTGTATTTTTGAGGAAGATCTCATATCTGTCTGTCTCATATCTGTCATATTTCCGACTGTTTGTCTGGTGTCTTGAGAAATTCACTATGTTTTATGTGGCTGGTTCCTTTGACTGGGGTAGCCCAGCAGAGCTGGGGGTGATGGATTGATGAACAAAAATGAATCAACAATTATGGACAAACATTCAGCCTTGGAGAATATTCTGGGGGCAATTTCTCTCTACACACTATTTGTTCTTACTCTACACCTCTACTTTAGTTTTTTTCAGATGCAACATGCTGGGATAAAGTAACTTGAGCGTTAAGTTAGCATACCTTAATTCTTTTACTGGCCTGATCTTAAAAAGTGATGATGGGGGAAAAAAAAAAAAAAGGAAATTAATTTCCAGTTCTTCCTTCGTGTGGGTATATATATATACCTTTTCCCCCTTGCCAAAATAAAAAAAGACACCTAAGATGCTCAACTCAAATACTGTTAAATAAGTAATATATTAAATTAACACTGATATCTCATTGGTATCTCATTGGTATCTCATTGATAACACTGATACATGTTTCGGGAATCAGAAGTCTTTGGCTCATCATTAGAACAATTTTTCATGCATCAGTGAAACATTAACTTATTCCCTCTATATCAAAAGAGTATCTCTGGTTTCTTCACTGATTAGTGTAAATACAAGTGTTACTAAAAAAATATTTTCATATCATTTAACTTTACACAAACAGGCTGTCGTAGTTGTGCACAGAGTAATGAAAGGGGAAAATGCTCCAGAAGCCACAATGGAAATGGAGGGAGTCCTCTTGGACTCATTTTTTTACTGTGGACTAGGAGACCAGAGAGAATTTAGCTTCTTCCCACTTGTTGAACTTGTTCTAAGCTGGTCTCATGGTTGCCAGGACCCATTCTATGGGGCAGAAATCTTCCGCAGTGTGCTGGTAATAAGAAAGTATAACCATGTTTACTGGATCAGTTTGAAAGTCACTCATACGCTGCTTGGCTTCTACACAGACAATAAAGCACCAGCTCCTGACCCAAAGGGTTAATTATCTAGGAGATATCTGGGTGCCAACAAATGTGCAAAGGGAAAGCTTGGAAGTGGTGCTAGGTTCTGTAGTCTCAGAAGCTGCCTGAAACTCTGACACAGATCAGGTTTTGAAAGTGGTAGTGTTTTCATGTCAAAAAAAGAGAATCAAATAACTTTATCACAATGCAGAATTCTCTTTGAAAGAAAAAGCCATTTCTCAGTGAAAAAGAGAATATTTTTCCACTCTCCCCTACATTCTCTTTAAAAGTATGCAAAGAAATGAAGGTTAACAGATCCTTATTATTTAATCAAAAGTCCTTTCTATGATTTTTTCATTGAAATAAACAACTGATTTCATTATCTATGTGACCTCCAAGACATATATTACAGCTTGCCCCATGCAATGTTTATGGTATCAACAGAAATGAATAATTGAGACATCTGTCCCAGCCACTGTATTTTTATGACCATTTAAGTCATCTTTGGCTGTATTTTTACCTCTCTCTCAGTCAGAATCTTGTCCGCTCTTACTCTTTGCTTTCTATAGCCAGACAGAAAATCATTTAAGAATAGAATATTCAACAAATTACCACTAGTGTTAAGCATTAAATATAGGCTGTGTTCCTTTTTTTTTTTTTTCTTCCAAACAAGTAATTCCTTTATTGTAAATTTAAATGTAAAATTAGAGAAGGAAAAAAAAATAAGCTGAAAATTTGGATATTACAGCGTTCAAAATGCAAATTTGTGGTTAATATATTACATATATAAAGGGGTCAGACATTTCACATTTGGCAAAGCAAAAACACTAGTAAATTCAACTGACTTTGCCCATATCACATTTATTGCTCAATCAACCTAAGGTTTATTTTACAAGGGTGCTGAAGTATTTGGTCAAATCAGAGCACATGGAGCTTTTCATGGGCACTCAGGTAAGTGTGTGTTTCAGTACAATAGAGGTTTGAGGCAAAACACAGAGACAATCATTCTGGGGGAAAAATAACAAGGAAAGAATGACGTCCCACTATAATAATTTTGTTCCCTAAAGTATGTTTTGCATACTGATCACATTTACATGACTTGAGTAATTTGAATGGATATATTTGATACTGGAGGGCTTGTTGATTTTTTTTCTGTCCATAACACTCTGGGTTTGTAAAGGAAGGATAAGAAACACTTCTTACTTCATTCAAAGTCACAGACTGACTGACCCCAGGTGGTCTTTGAAGTCTGTGGCAAAGTCTTCATATTGTGAAGTAGTTTCTGGCATTTTGTGTGATGAAGATAGGTGGGGGATAAAAAATGCACATCTGATGAGCCAACCAAGTTAAACTGAAGTAATTTGAGGGTTCAAGATGATCCAATATTCATATTTGTAAGGAGCAGATACAATTATACTTCAAATTAACAAAACAACTGTAACAAATGTCTTTTTGCTAAAATTAAATTTTCCTTCTATGTATTTGTATTTACTTTTTTGAAAGTTATAGAAAGCCATACTTACAATAAGCTCAAATTGGTATAAAGACTGCACAAACTGGTACTGTTACCCAGACTTACAATAATTTAGTTACCCAGACAAAATCTTATCTAAATCACATTCTCGCTTTTTGTTTCAGTTTGATCAGCAGACTCAACCAGTCTGTGGACATGTGAAGCAGGAGAGAGATATGGGTGCTACCTCAATGCAACTGATCCTTATATGGTACATGAGGAGATAAAATATCTTTCCTGTTTTCTTTCCCTTCTAAGTTAAAACACAATGGAGATAAAGAGAGATACAATACTCATGCTTGAACCTTTGTTAGAAACCACAAGGGAAGCAGAAAAAGACAAATATCCCCCTAAAGACAGACTCCTGATAGCACAAATCCAACTAATTTATTTCCCAATATATCCAGGGAAAAAAAGGAAAGAAGAAGGGTTTGAGTTTATGGAGTGGCTGGGAGATGGAGAAGAGGAAAACAGCAGAAAAGAAATGGAGAGAAGGAACACTTAATAATGAATTAAGGTAAATCCAGATGTGTTTTGCAGTTCACCATTAGGCTTTTCATTTACTGCCATGGTAGGACCAACAATCAGGGATTAAAATATATTTTGTGTTCTTTATATGAAACCTGTGAGCATTTAGAGGTGTTATATATAAATTTTATTTAAGGGCCTACACAAGTGGCTTGTGTTCATCTCTCTAAATGTTTGCATACTTCAGTATCATTTCCACTTGGCCAACACTTGGCCAACAATAACCTTGATTCCTTTTTCATGTACTCTATGAAAGAAAAACAAACAAACCTGCAAGAAACAAAGAATCAGAGAGGAGCTTAAAATAGTAGAGTATTAATGTGCCAATAACAAAACTTCACTTGATGAAAAAGAAGGCAGAACAGACACTACCTTATTTTCAAATATATATGGGGCTGAGCTGGGCTGATAGGAGTATGTAATGACTTAGAGTTTCAGTTTGTTTTTGTTGTTTGTTGTTGTTATTTTTTTTAAATTAGCCACTTTACAGATGAATAACTCTCTTAATGTCCTAGCTGTGAAACAGTGATGTTCCACAAGAAGGCTCTGAGATCTTCTAATGAAACATATTTTGCCAGAGGTAAGTGTACCTTCTTGGGTACACATTCAGATTCACAGAGGAACTCTTGAGCACTGTAGTCATGTTCTTGTAATACCTGTAATTCAACCCCTGGGTCATCCAAGATGTAGCAACAGCCTTTGTCTTGTGTAACCATGACAGTGGTGGTAAAAGCAGACAGGAACAGTGGATGGAGATGGGGAGGACAAGGAAAAACAAAGCTGGGAAGACAAGAGTCTTTTGATTCAGGCACTCAAATGATACAAAAATATTTTTCATTCTAATCCTGTCTCCTTTTAGAATTATGAGTTTAAAATGGAGGTAAAAGCATTGTCACTTAGAGCTCTGTACTTTCACTTGTATGCTCAAGTAATAAACTTAGGAGTAATGTTCACATAATATCTCTTAGTAATAGTATGCAAAATGGACAGTTTTAATATAGATAATTGAGAATACACCCATACCTACCTCTAGCATCAGAAAAACCTGTAATTAGGATGAAATTTCTAAGTTTCTGTCTAAAAAGTGTGGAAATACATCTCAAATCTCCTAGTCCTGACCAAGTAAGAAAACCAGGGATTCAAAGAGGCTTCTCTCCACCATGCCTCCCTTTAGTCATGGCTTCTGAAGTGCCTGTTTTCTCAACCCTGTGAATCCTAGAAAGGTTTATGAGTGATAGAGAAGCGAAAGACTAGACTGGGACAATATGAAAATGATGAGGTAGCTTCAGAAATGTTAATGTATGTGACTGGAGGAAGACAAGAGTTGGTCAGCAACTGGAGCACAGTAAAAATATTTTTGTGTATCTGACATTGTAAAGAAAGTAGGAATGTTCTGTAATATTTCACCTTCATTATATTCAAATCAGTGTCACCACCTCTCTGTGCACTCCTTTTATGTAATGAAACAGTGAAAGCTTTATCCAGAGAAGAGAAATCAGATGATATTAACAACTCCCTGAATGGTCCATCAAAAACTTAATGAAACAACTGAACAAAGGTGAGGGAAAAGTACTGGGTAAGGCAGATTTAAAATCAGTATTTGGGAACCTTGGTAAACAGGAAATGTTAAAAGCGGTTATGAAAATATATCAGAAGTTAAAAAAAAAAAAAAAAAGCTTACTTCTTTGTCACTTAAATTACTGGGTCAGATTTATGCCTTCTGTTTTTTTCTGTAAGAAAAGATTTTTTGTGGTTTATATTCTGACCCAAAAATTCTAGTTTGCTTTACAGTTGCTGGCTTTTTGTTACCTGGACTAAGTTCTCAGTGTAGACTATTTTTAAGCCCATTTAAAGTGGAAACAAGTCTTCACTTGCTTGAACAGGGGTGCTTGACTTTACAGTTTCACACCTGAAGGAATTTGTGCTGTTCTCCCCTGTGTAATAGCTGTGCCAGAGGTGAAGAAGAGGAAGAAGAGGAAGAAGAAGAAGGGGAAAAAAAGGGGAAGAAGAAGGGGAAGAAGAAGAAAAACTCAAACAAGGATTGAGCTGATATATATTTTGCTATCTGTTCTCGTAAGCTCTTTTTTGCTCCTGGTTTAGCTAATTCTAAGTTCAAATATCTTTAATACCTGTGACCCTGGATGTTGTCATAAATGTCTTTCAAATTTCTTTTTCCAGATGATTCTATCAGTAATCTAGCACTGTGTAAGATCTTGCTAAATGTGTGGCAAACTTAGGCTTCTGAACTTTTCAGATTGATAATATCACCCAAATTCTTACTGAATAGCAATTATCTGAGAGTATAACATCAACAAATAAAAGTCAACAAAACCAAATCTCTGCTTCTCAGAATGCGTAGTCTCGTGTTTAAAACAAGTCTTAAAAATGTCTTCAGTCTTAAAAATGATAGGTTTAATTGACAGATCTCTCTCAAAGTTAAAGATATGCAAATGACTTCCTCTCTCTGCTTCATTTTTCTGGGTTCAAATTCAGGATTTAAAGCTATCTCTTGTTTTAACTAAGCTATTTAAATCAAAGTCCATGTAGTCAAGTACTGATCAGAACATTAGCCTGGGTTCACACCTTCAGTCTGTCACAAGATACTGGTGAGACCCCGGGCATGTCACTTAGCCTGTATTTTAACTTGATTTTCATCTCCTTGATGTGAACCCTAAGCCATATTACCTCTCTGGGGTGTATGTTCAGTAATATTTTCAGTGAGCTTCTGTGATGGTTTTTCAAACCACATTATTACCTTGATAGATTTCAGATTGAACTGGTGCAGCACAGGAGGTATTTCTATTCTTTAGACAAGTTATCTTTGTCAAGCTGAAAGGAAAGAAAAAGATGAGAAAGAAAATGAATCCTGCACCTCACTAAATAACTGGCATTAGGGATTTTATAGTTTGTGTTTCTTCTCTAAGAATGACTGGGATGTTGTACTTCTAATCCTTCACGTAATTTTCATGATAAGTGCTTGACTTTTCTATTTAGCTTGAGTTTGCCCTGAGTGAGAGATGTGCATCACCTTGGGAATAATGTCTCCTTGTTTTATGCATATTGCTGGGTTAATACCAGTGCTGAATGTTTTTCACATTTCCTGTATTATTTGAATGCTCTATTCGAATCCTGACCTGCCATTGTTACTTGTGTCTTTTATTTCTCCTTTTAGTAGCATTCAATGTTTTATTTTTTTGTTTGCTTGTTTGTTTGGCTGGGTTTTGTTTTCCTTTCTCTTTTTTTTTTTTTTTCCTGCTTTTATTACAGCTATAAAAATGAAAAATTATTTTATTGTATATGTACACAATTTCTTTGAAACTTTCTCACTCATGACTGACTAATCACTACTAGGGGATATGGGAATCACTCTCAATAATGTGTTTTAAGAAGGGTATAAAACTACAGTGGAACAAAGAAAGAAATATTTACCACAATACAATACAGTGTGAGATCTCTGTAACATCTTAGTGCTGGCAATATTTTCTTTGCTGGCATGGTTATAACTGTATTACATACACACAGGCACACACACACACACACACCAGCACGGTCACATTTTACCATCTCATGTTTCTCAGGAATACGATCCCATTAATCTGTCAGTGTCAATGGCTGGGAAAGCATCTCCGTATCATTTTCATCCCAGGGGACAGCCTCAGTGGGGTCCTGAAGCTGCACATCTGTGGGCATCTGGAGTGCACTGGTGGTCTACAGGAAGTATAACTGTCATCAGGTCAAAGTACACCAGCAAGGGAATGTCAGGCAATCCACTGAAAAATCTGAAACAGAAATGTTAATGTGGACAAACCTTCACATCATCTTGGAATTCACCTGTTTACTTTTAGATAAGTACTGTCTGGACTTGCAATGGCATTTTAACATTGCACTTGTATTTGGATACCAAATACACATTTAATTTTGTAAGAGGAGAGATTTTAATAACTCTAAGTTAAGGGCAATTACACTTGGTGTAATTTTCTTGTCTTTTTTGTCATCTTGAAATCTTCTGTTTTCCCCCAAAAGGATAAAGAATGTCCCTCTTCCTAGAAATTCTGACATTTTTGAAATTCATTTTTCAATCAAGCTTTGATATGTTTTTCATTTTCATACGGATATATATTACTTTTTTTTTTTTCTGAATGAAAAAAATGAAATCGCAATCTTAACACCTCCTTATACTATCACATTTCCTAATTTTGGTAAGAAGGAATAATTCTAGCAGAACATGACCAATGTTAGCCATTATTTTATGTCAAATCTATATATGGACTGCCATAAATTCATGTTATTCAACTTGTGCCCTTACATATCATTATTCTAACAGCCGGATAAAAATGAATAAAATAATAAAATTAAACTAATATTTTTCTGCCTTTCCAAGATGATATAATTTAGACTATGAAAACCTAATGAGATTGTCTAAGTATGATGAGAGAGATGGGCATCTTCCAAGGGTATCTCATCTTTCTAGTCTCAGACATCAACCAAAGATTAGAGCTTTATGAACTGAATCCACCCACCTCTTTTTATTTTGGACAATTTCCTTTCTTGAATCATAGAATCACAGAACACTTTGGGTTGGAAGGCACCTTAAAAGTCATGAAGTTGTAATTCTCCTGCCGTGGCCAGTGGTGTCATATTCTCTATATCCCTTAGCATGTAGATGGGATTCTGTAAGGTATTTATGATTTTTTTTTTTTTCACTCTTTCAAAAATATTTTCTTTTTCTTTTTAGGGATTTTACACTTAATCTTAAAAACCCACCCTCTGAAGGGACATCATTTGAAGTCTGTGGATTACAAAACCACAAGAACAAACCTTCTGTCCATGTTTTATGTGCTATTTCAGTGTTGGAAGCAGAGGCCCCACCACAACCTTTGGTGCTGGCAGTGCACAACGCAGTGAAATGAAGTCATACCTGTCCTCCCCTTGATGATGTTGCGATTCTCTCTGTGTAGATGTCTCAGCTTCAGAGGAGGGTCTAAAATCCAAAGTCTGGTAACAACTACCACAGAAAGTATTTCTAACCAGCAGCTTTAGGAGTGCTCTTGGAGGTGCCAGTGGGCCCATCCTACACCGTTCTACAGCAGCTCCCTCTGCATCTATTTCTCTATTGTTTTGTTTCTTTTTATGGTTGCCTGTTTCTCTGCAGGTAGCTCAGTGATTAGCAAAGCAACCGACTCTGCCTTTTTCAGCTCATCTCAGGGTTCCAGGCAAAACAAGCCCATTTGAAGCTGAGCCCAGCGCTCACAATAATTCCCCATATGTTGATTTTCACACCAGCCTTGGGTGGCTGCACCTCATTATTTGATTTTCTCTGCATCAGTTTCGTTTGTGCGAGCCTGTGCATGTGTGCCTGCACGTGTGTGGCTTTTTCCTCCTCAGTTTGAAGTAATTTTGACCTAAATAGAGGAAAGTGTGGGTGNATGTCGCTTCTGACAAGACTAATACATGAACCCCAGAGGCTCTGATTTCTGTGGGTATTACACCCCACATGTCTCTAGAGCTTAGGGGGGCATTTTTAAAGGAATCATTTGCATATCACTAGACCTAATGAAGTTAAGTTTATGATTTAGTAAAACTGAGCTGAAAGGGAAATACTGCGAAAAGAAAATATATGATTACACTTAATTAAATCAAGTAAGGGTCCCAGTTTCTCTAAGATCATTGGATTGGATAAGATGGAAAGAAAAAGGAGGGAAAAAAAAAAGTAAGAATTACCAGGAAAAACAAAGTGCATTAAACAGACAATAAAACTTCTACTATAAGATTCAGCTGTATACATAAAGCCAAAGTATTCTTGGATTTTGCAAATGTGTGTGGTTAAGGATGACAGTCACTTACTTTAACCTCTTATTGCTGTTAAGTACAAACTTGTCACTCAGCCACATCTGCTTACTCTGTGTAGTGGGCTCTTTCTATCTGTGAGGTTAAAGAATAATAGGAACACAGAAAAAAATAGACTAGTGGGCAAGTTGTGGCTTAGACTTGGTCACAGAACTCTCCACTGCTTCCTAGTTGTGAGTCCAATTTATCACAGCAAGTTAACTTTCCCATTTCCACTTCCCTACAACCTCCTTTGGGAACACCAGGCATTGCTTGTCTTTCCATTCATGCTTTCCAGTCACTCTGTCAGAGAATAATTTTCACTCTGTAAATCATTTGATGAAAAATTATTCTTCAGGAAATTAATACTGAGAACAGGTTTTAGAAGCCAGAGTTGTATAACTAACACTGAGAAATGTGCTGGTTTATGGAGAGGGGACGAGAACTGCAGCCTCTGCTGCTGGGTGACAGAGACAAGCCCAAAGCCCACTCCAGTCACAGTGACCATTGGGCTGCATCTTTACCGCTCTTCACTTTGTGCAGCCACCAACAGCGATGTGACCTTGCCTTTAGCTGTAGGTGACTCCATTTCAAAGCCAAGGGGGTACCCCTTTAAGGTGACCAGCAGATGTCCAGCAGGTCAGAGCGTGATTCTCTCTCTCTACTCTGCTCTTGTGAGATCCCCATCTGCAGTGCTGCCTCCAGCTCTGGGACTCCCAGCACAAGTGAATTGTAGACTTGTTAGAATGACTCCAGAGGAGGCCTCTAGGTTGGTCATTGGGCTGGAGCACCTCTTCTAAGACAGCTGAGATTGTTCAGTATGGAGAAGAGAGGGATATTATTGCATATTCCAGTAGTAAAGGGAGTATCAGAGAGCTTGGGAGGGAATTACTAAATTGCATGTTGTGATAGGACAAGGGGTAATGGCTTTAAGATGAAGGAAGATAGAATTAAATTAGATATTATGAAAGAATTCTTGACTGTGAGGTCCTGGCACAGGTTGCCCAGAGAAGCAGTGACTTCTCCATTCCTGGAAGCATTCAAGACCAGGCTGGATGCAGCTTAGAGCAACCTGGTCTGATGGAAGGTGCTCCTGCCTCAGGTAGGCAGTTGGAAAAATATGATCTTTAAGGTCCTTACCAACCCAAACCATTCTATGACTCTATGAGTGAAGCAATCTCCTGAGTATTTCTTCCCAACAACTTATCTATGCCAATCTAAGCTTATTAACTCTGGTTTTATACTAAGGTATTTAATCTTGCATCTTTTTTGCATATATATAAAAGCTTGATCGTATAAGCAAGCTTTCGTTAAATAAGGCAAGGTTTGTCCTTACAAAAAGACAAACCTGATGATAAGTTCTTGTGTGTGATCTTTTAGTAATAAGGAGAAACTCTCTCACACTTGGGGGAGAAATACAAGTTATATGACAGCTGTAACAGAGTAAGAACATATTCTTGGGTGGATGCCCATCTACACTGTACTTTGGCTTATGCTACCTTGTTTGTGTTTCCCTAAATGTAAAAAAAAAAAAAAAAAAAAAGAAAAAAAAATATTTTAATA
>VWYN01023492.1:18757-36020 GCA_013400075.1 Hippolais icterina
AAAAAAAGGAGAAAACAAGTTTAGGTAATTCAGAGGCCATTAAAGACAGTAAAGCAGGATTATATTAAGGCTAGTGTTTTAAGGCATTCTCATGAGTTCTGGGAAGTGGAAGTTAGATGTTTCTGACATGAGGGAGGGACATCTGTATAAAACAAAAAGTGAAAACAGACTGCTGTAATCTGTGGTATGTGCTGTGCACTTCAGAACAAAGAGGACTGATTTGTACAAAACCCAGCACTGTCACCTAAGCAGACTGAGGTGAAAGCAGCTGATGGACTTCTTGCCTATGTCAAGATGATAGCTTTGGCTACAGGCAGTACTGAAGTTTTAGGGAATTCTGTAAGTCTTGTGGGAAAAAAGAAAAGAAAAGAAAAGAAAAGAAAAGAAAAGAAAAGAAAAGAAAAGAAAAGAAAAGAAAAGAAAAGAAAAGAAAAGAAAAGAAAAGAAAAGAAAAGAAAAGAAAAGAAAAGAAAAGAAAAGAAAAAAAGAAAAGAAAAGAAAAAAAGAGAGAGAGACACCTGTGAATACTGAGATGCCCCAGCAGTTAGGATAGGGTTTTATGACAAATTATAATAGATTTAGATGCCTAAACTATGTCTAAAGTTACATTTTTCACTCTGGGTTGTTTCAGTTATGAGCCTTACTGGCTCTGCTCTTTTGCAATGGACAAAATACCTCAAGCATTTACAAACTTTAATAGTGTCTTAAACATCTCTGACCCTTTACACAATATCTCTTTAGGCTAAAGAAAGAACAGAAGAAGGTACAACACAAATTCTCTGCATTTGCATCAATGAAGAAAGTAACATTAATTTCCCCTTGAAAATCCTTAATTTCCTACCAAAACCACAAACTCTACTGCCACTGTCACTGACAGTGCAAACCTCTTTTGCTCATACAAGAAACCCAGTTCTCTACTTTGGTGCATTTTTAGTGAGCCCTGTTGTCCATCAGGGACACAGAGCTGACAGCAACACTGGCTGTCTACAGAGTGAACTCAGCAGCCAGCAGGGAGGGAGATTGATGTCTCTGCACCAAGAAGTTTTGGCCAGCTGAGTGCTTCTGCAGTACAAGACCTCAGCAGCAGCTGCTTAAGCTGCTCTGTAGAAAGGCTCATGTTTAGCAAACAATTTTGGTGGCATAATGGACTCCCTACTGCCATGGTTAGACAGAAAAAATTCAATTATATGGAATTAAATTATTATAGTTGTTTTGTTGTTGTTGTTGTTGCTGCTGTCATTGTTGTTATTTTTTATTTACTAAGTGCCAAATGGACTCAGTAATGCTCATATCTGCTAAATGTAGGGAGGGGAGTTACTTTAACACACACACAGACAGCTGTGTAGGTGTGCACAGCTATTTGTTAATAAAAGACTGGATCGGGATGTTCTTGCAGAGGTTACCATAGAAATATCTCCTAAATGTAAACTTAAATGGAACACACTGCAAAGAGAAATACTGTCTTAATATATATTTATATTAAAAAATATATAAAAAATATTTTGGAGCNGCTGAGCTCCAGAGGTCTCAAACAGTATATATGATTCTATCTGATATTGCTCATTCTGTGATCAGGCCTCCTGGAGCAATATAGGGAAAATATTCCTTCTAAATCTTAAAATTTCCAGTTTGTGTTGGGGTGTAAGTTTTACAAACTAAAAGATCAGACCCTATATCCATAAGAAATCACAGAAGTTATTTTTCTCTCTGCTTCATCTACTGGTGTTTTAATTTCTTTGAAACTGGAACTGAATTTATGGAAGTAAAGATTCTTAAGCCTCCCATTCTGCTTTGAAAGTTTCAAAGGTGCTGTAGTGCAAATCAAGTCAATTAATTACCCAAAGCAATATTTTAATGCTTTTAACTTGCGAGAGGTTGAAATACAGAAAGAATTCTACAAGTACTAAAAAACCAAAATCTACTTATTTAAATAGTTCCATTAAGTCACTTTTCATTTTTTTTTTTTCTGGCTTCCTTCTTCCTGAGTTTATTTTACCATACTACATCTATCCATCTTCTCATGAATGGTTATATGTCCTTTGAATCCGTGTATCCCAAATGGTTCATCCCATATTTTACCCAAGTAACTCCTTAAAATGTCCTTCCTGAAGTTCTTCACTTTCTTCACCCTCAATCTATTCCCTTTTTCCCAGCTCCCAACTTTCCAATTCCGGTTGCTCACACAGTTTTAAGGATTAAAGTCTCATTTTATTTAATGGAGTGTGCACAGCTATATTTCATTATTGCCAGAAAAATCCATATGCCACATTTTTAAAAATAAATCCCCACTAGAAATGTTGGAAACCTTACAGACTTTGATTGAGTTGCCCCAGGTCAAATTGAACATCTGGGAAAGAACTTCTGCCTAGGAAATGGTTGTGCATCCTTCAATACTCCAGTGACCTCACTCTTGGAATAGGCTTTGGTGAAGCTGTGTATAAAATACAAGGATATCATTATATATTTCCATATTCCATATTTTTTATTGTGCACCATTCTGTCAGCACAATAATATGCATATGCCATTGTGGTACCAGTTAATTATTAATACATTTATCAATAGAATATGGTTAAATAGTATTCGCCAGACACACGATTTTGTAAAGGCTGGCTTTTTCCTATTCCTTTTGACATTGCAAGCTATTCACAAAGCAGTTGTTAATCTATTCAGTGTTTAAGGATAAGGGTCTGAGCCAAAAGCCCTTTGAAGTCAGTGAAAAAAATCCTATGGACTTCAAAGAGCTCTGGATCAGCCCCTAACAGAAAAAGATCACAAACAAACACATATTAAACTATCAGGTTACTTATAAAGCAGTTTCCATATCTTCAGACACAGTAAACACATTGCTGTCATAGCAATTAAAAGCTTGCATCCAAAATCTGACTCTTAAAATAGTGCGTTAGGGAGATTATCTCATTTTCTTTCTAGGGAAGAAATGTAAATCTAGATAGGGAACAAATGGATAGATAATACATACCAGGCACTTTATGTGCTTAACATGACTATAAATGAAGGATCTAATAAAAAGAAGACTTTGAATAAATACATTACACTATGTCATACAGGTTCATTTGGATGTTTCATCAAGCTGTATGTTCTGAAAGACTATCAATATTTGAAAATAATATTGAATTTATAGCATATCCTTTTTCCTGTCTTTTGTATAACATGATATATATAATTTGTTGTACTCTCCTTTTAATATCTTAGATTTATGAAATTAGTTAAAAAATACTGTTTAAAAATCCTTCATCTTAATATTCATGCTGCCTCAAAATATTTTATCATGCACAATCTCAATATTATGATGTAGATCTCATCCACTGTTGCAAATTCCCCACAGAATGCTAAAGCTCCAGGATTTGGATCTCAGTATTTTTTGTCTGGAAGGATCCCAGAATATTTATTTTTATACTGTAAATTTAATATGGATGCTGATATGGCTCCTATCTTTACCACAAAGTCACTCATAAGAAACCCCTACCATTGTTTTTTATGAGTCAAAAAACACCACAGCTGTGCAAATGGAAGGACTATTCTCCCTTTTTGTGGTCTAGAATTTAGGCATGTACATAACTGGGGCGTAGTGAAGACAGAAGTAGACACAGACATAGATAGAAAAAACAGAAATATTTAAGCAGATATTTTTAGAAGACGATTTATCCCTCCCAAAGCCACACCCCTTTTAGAATGTGAGGCAAACTTTTGTCCAAAGATCAGTATTTGTCTAGTCTGGCTCTCAACAGAGGAAAACCACTTTAATTTAGTTTAGTCACCTCATTTTAAAATAGTGTGAGTAACTGAGTTGAAAGAGTAACAGCAGAGCATGAGAAAACTGTAAACAATGGGAAGAATTTTCCTTTACAATCAATTACAATTAAGTGGTAAAAAATATTAACAAAATGAAACATAGCTCTTAGAACTCTTAGCTTCTAGTATCAGCAATGCAAGCAGATGCCTCTTGGCCAGCTGGACTGCACGTAAACATCTGCATCTATAAAGCTGCATATATGCATACAATGTTTGTACACATACACCTTACACTGAAGTGCAACATTAAAACACATGAGAAATGAAGAAAGCAGCCTTCCCAGATTACATTTTTTCAGAATGGGGAAAGAGATGAGCTGATACAAGAAAATGTCAGAGAACTATAAACACCCAAACTGTGTAATATTGGACTGTTTAAATCAGTGAATATTCAGAGAGATGTAAGATGTGTTTTTGACATCAAGAACCTGTGCTTAGTGCAAGATTCAGCTAAAATATCTTTAGTTTCCAGTGTGCTGTTAATCATAGTGTTAGCCTGAGAGAGGGAAAACCTTCCCATTTTCTAAAACAAACATTGACTTAATTTTCCTTGTTAAATTTAAGCCATTCCCCATTTTAAAACTTCTCATTGATTTTACATTCACTCCTCTGATGTAAAGTCATCAGCTACTGATTTTACATCTGTCTTTTAGCTGCTGCTGCTGCTGAGCTAACCTCAGCGACTGGCATATTGTACCAAATTAGGATTTCTCCCGCTATGGCAGCTGCGGGTGGAATTGAGACAGGCTGATGAGACACCTCCAGCCCCATCACACTGCAGACACTGCAAAGAAGGAAGCAACGAACAACAGTTGCAAAACATTAGCACAAAACATCATCATACCACAAGCAGGGGGGAATGATTTTTCCTTGCTGGCATTTTCTCTCATGCCTTGTCTCTGGTTTCTTAACGCAAAGTCATTAAATAAAATGTAAACCTCCTGGGTGAGATTCATCTGCCCAAACGTAGCTGTTGATATCTGAGACAGTCACTTGTGTCTCTGTAATTGATGGAGAATCAAGCACATTTAAGGCAAAATTCATCTAATCCCAAGGTGCAAGTCAAAAAATAGGTCACTGAATTGTGCTCTAGATGTTCCTATTTCTCTTTATTAATGGAAAGAGAGACTGAAGTATGGACTCCTTATATTTCTGCTCTACAGACACTTCACACAAGGTGAAATGATTTCTACCCCTAGACCTGGCCCTGGAACAGGCTCAGCTGAAGGGAAAGTTGATGAATAGTTGAAGCTCATTGCAAGACTGTATCCTCAGAGACAAGCGATCTGAACAGGAGAGGATGATCATCCAAAGCAACCACATAAGGCTCCCGTGGATTGTGCTGTGGTGCTGCATGTTATGAGCAATGACTTCTCACAGTAGGTTCCAGAGGTGGCAAATGAGAGTAGTGTCAAAGATATTGCCTGAACATCTAGAGAAACTCATTCACTTGAAGAGATCTGAAGCTCCTGAGCTTCTAAATGAACTCATGCAAGTCTCATAGATTTTGGAAAGGTAGATACCTTGCCAAGACTACCCATGATTTTTCTTTTTAGTAGCTATATATTTACAAAGAGAATGCTTTTTAATGTTCAAAACAGATGCCTCAGAATTAATTGGAGAAAAATAAACCATGTGAATGTTTCTTTTTTTTTTTTTGCTTTTTTTTACAAATTCTTAGTCATTGGCAGTATGCTACAGTTGATTTCAGCTACTCTTATGCTTGCCACAAAATCAAAAGTCCAGGGTATGACTAGTATCTTTTCTTTTCTGAATTTCAAAGAGTAGAATAAATAGGGACATTTGGCCACAATGACATGTAGGTAACATTTGGTGTAATTAATCTCTTTCTTATTTCTTCTCTGAAAGAATGTGTCTAAGAAATGGTGTTTTCTGAGATTAAAAGTAAAATGTATTATTATAGCTCACAGATATATTACAGATAGTTATTTAAAATATTTATTTTTTGTTGTGTGAATGAAACCCATCACAATGACACAGGACTAATAATGATATACCTCTTATCCCTGAAACTTTGATTTCTTATACTTTCCATTATTTGTCTTATTTTTCATAGAGAGAAGAAAATGTTGAAACAGGAAGAAAAAGAGATGAAAATATTTGAAATGCTTTTCATTCTGTTTAATAAAATAAGTTTTTAAAATAACAGTGAAACCTTGTAAATTGCCTCTATAGAGTGATGAAAAAAAAATACAGAGAAACGTCAGCTGAATTACCATATTAAGAAGGACATATTTCCTTTTTTTTCCCCCCAGTTCTCTTAACTCTTCCACAAGATAACTGCAACTTATGCATCCGAGCTGAAAGAATCTGATCAGTGGCATGTGCTAACCAACCTCGACACTAAGATATTTAGGGCAGCTGTCAAGCACCACAACTATCTTCAGTGCATCTTTTCAGAATTAATTAGCAGAAGAACAGCCTTTAATACACAGGTTCTTGCCAAGATGAACTTGGAAGGAATCTTGCTCTACTCCCCACTATTGCCTGTTCCCAGCAAACCTCTAGAGGAGATAAACATGCAAGATCTTAAGCTATCCTCCTCCTGTTTCAGCAGGTATAGGCCAGGAGTTACAAGAGGTAACATATAGCAAGTCTTTGGTGCAACAAAAGAAATCAGCCAGTTTGGTAATACCTGGCTTCAGAAATCCAAGCAATTAATTAGTTCTGTAGTTTGTATTCAAAATATAGCTACTCCAAGTACTAATTTAATTTTAGTTGCAGTCACAATGTGAATCTTAAATTCTATCTTGTGCCAAATAATTTGAGGAAGTATTTCAGAGGTTTCAAAGTCCACGTATAAGTCTGTGCTTGGAGGTAAGGACCACCTGTGCTTCCATCAGTGCCCATTTGCTTCACAGGCTGATGGGACCCCCTTGAGAATTTTCAAGATATCCCTCCTGACTTTGGCTAATATTTGAAATATCAGTGGTCTTTCTCAATACTTCAGCAATCTCTTTTATTTTAGCTCATCCTTAAGCCAAAGGGCACTGACACACACACACACACACACACACACACAAAAAAACAAAAAGAAAGAAAAAAAAAAGCTAGCCAAGAAAAATAAAGAAATTAAAGGAGGTAACTTTGAAACTTGATTCAGATTAAACATGGTACAGATATTTGGAATTATTTTCCTTTTAGCTGAATTGGTGACTTAAACAATTCAGACAGGCTTTGTTTTACTGGAACTGTTCTATTGTTGTCTCATTTTATTTGAGTGGGTCCATATACCTCTTTCTTTTTTTCAGATCCACTCAATTCTGCTTTAGTTTTATGTATATTTTATCGGTCCTCCTTTGGCTCACATTATACTTTTTCCTGAATGGTTTTATTTATTTATTTATTTGAATGTGAATGGACACATTTCAGGATATTTTTCTAGTCTTGAGTAGTCAAGGAAGTGGAAAAAATCTTGTTTACACATCAATCCCTAAAACAGTTTCCATCATAGTCAGACAAGAGCTTAGATAACAACAGTCCAACTCATCTCATTTAACTTTAACTGTTTATAAATTATATACTCCATCAAATCTGGCTAACTAGGCTTTCTTGATAGCAAAAAGAGAGGTATCAACATCTCAACATAGCAGTTAATTTAAAGTGGTTTATATGCCTTTTTTTTTTAATATTGGACAAGTCATCCAGCAACAAAATTATTACTCTCTCAATTGAAAAGGAAATTTATACATGACACTTTTTAGGCTAGGTGTCTAACTCTTAGAAAACCAACCTTCAGTGAAATTAATCCAATGGCACAGACAGTGAGACACACAGGAGTTCCATTTCACTCTCATCTCAAAAAAAATGCTTACATTTGGCTTGATTGGCTATTTTAGTAGCTCCATTTGTCTTCTTTTTTTTTGTGCTCACCTGAGATTCCGCTAATAAAACCATACCATTCTTGACAAACTTTATTCCAAAGGTCTTGCAGTAGCTAATGATGTAGTTCTTACATTCCTGCTCTTTTGGCCTTGTTGCTTTAAAGCACAGTCCTCAAGCAATCATGTCAGAAAAAGGAAAACATATGATCAACTACCCACCACCCTCAGGGTATAACAGTGTCACAAATGTTGAGTAGCAGATTTTAATTGCCTGCCTCCCTCTCCATTCCACCACACCCTTTCCCTAAATCTTTGGGTACTTGATGCTAGTTACTTCCTGGTTTGGTCTTTTTTTGCCTTTTTCCTCCTCAATTTCCATGCCTAATGAGCCTGAGCTGAGTTAATAATGGATGTAATAAGTAATGACTCATTGTTGTGGGGCTTGTGTGTCTCTATGTGCAGTGGAAGAGGAAGCCAGGGCTCCGATGCCATTTGTTCTGCCATGTCACTTGCCGCCAAGCAATGCCACTCATCAATAAAAGGCAAGATGACGGATGAGTTCATTTAATGGAATTCCTCCGAGTGAGCTGCAGCCACTGTTCTTTTTAGGCTTGTTCTCTTGTTCTTTGTGTCTCTCTCTTTCTCATTCTCTCTTCCCCCTCTCTTTTATTTTTTTAAATATTCAGGATAGTTGGAAAGTGTGGCTGGCTGAGAGGAATGCCATTCATGCCAGTAGCTCCTTCTGCTCTTAGCAACTGCTATCCTAAATCAAATCAAGGGCTCTGAGCAGGGATATTAGATCAGTACCACCTCACAGTGACATCAAACAGCATTGCCCTTCTCTCACTTCCTTCCCCTCTGCCACTTCAAGGTGGTCAAGGTGGGTGTGGAGAGAGGCTGCCTAAGCACTTGAGAAGGAAGAGGGTTTGAGTGTTCTCAGTATGGCCCTGTGCATGCTGAACAGCTAACACGATCCTGTTCCTTTGGAAAAGTATCAGGCTCTGTCTTCATGCTTAATCTACAGGGTTGCATGTTTCCAAAACCAGATTAGCTAAACAGGGTATTATTTCAGTTCCCACATGCATGCATCTGCTCAGGACAATGAATGAGGTTTCTTTCTGTCTGTCTGTTCCCATGTTCTTCTTCCTCCATCTGCTTCTTCTGATTTGCCTTTCCCAATTTTTTAATTCTAAAGCTGTGATTCTGGTGTAATTTAGGAGAATAATTTTTCCCATATAATTTATGCAGGTGAAAATGCCACTGGACCAGATCCTCAGCTCAGGAGAAGTTGGAGAAATTAACAGGTCTGTAGTTTAAAGGATATCTGGTCCCATTAAGTTCAGCAGGTTAGGATAAAACATGCCAGCTAGAAGAAAAATCACGACAATTTTACCCAAAACTGTCTAACATCTAACTTTCCAATATTGCCTAATTTGATATGAAACCTTAATGAACAAGAAATTAAGTTCCTTCCATACCTAGTAACATAAATAGGGGTGAAACCATCTGTCCTCACTTTTACCTGTTTACCGATAACTCACTTTGTACTGGAATTAATATTTTGTTGAAGCTAGAATAAGAACTTTGTCAATTTAGTAAATTTAGAAAGTTTGCCATGTTGTGTTGCCTTTTGATTTTATAAATGTATGGACATATGTATGATGGTGGATGTGTGCATATTTATATAAAATAAGTAATAATACTCTAGTTATTTATAATTTCTGGGCAAACACCCAACTTGGGTGACCCTGCTATGGTATCATTGTACACTAGCTTGAGATATGTTTGATGAGGAAAACCATAATATTTATTTTTAACCCTGCATTTTTATAGCATAATGGTTATGATTCTGATCACAGAAGGCCAACAAGCCAAGTATGCTGCAAAAAAGGCAAACTTACAGGCACCAAGTTTATTCTGTCGCAGCTTAGAATTTTCCAGGTCACTAGACTGAATCTCCCTTTTACTTTGCTTTTGTGAGACCACATCTGCAGGTGCTGAATTCAGCTCTTGGGGCACCAACATAAGAAGGATGTGGAACTGTTGAAATGAGTCCACAGGAGTTCACAAAGATGTTCAGAGGGCTGGAGCATCTCTCATATGGAGACAAGCTGAGAGTGTGAGGGGTGTTCAGCTGGAGCAGAGAAGGCTTCAGAGAGGTGTTAGACACCTTTCCAGTGCCTAAAGGAGCTCCAAGAGAGCTGGAGAGGGACTTTGGACAAGGGCCTAGAGTGACAGGACTCTAGTCACATGAGTGAAAGGAGAATATCTTCAAACTGACAGAGTGTAGGGTTAAATTAGGTATGAGAAAGAAATTTTTTACAATGAGGCAATTTTTTACAATAAGGCACAGGCACAGGTTCTCCAGAACCTGTGGCTGCTCCATCCATGGAAGCTTTTACGCCTGGGCTGGCCAGGACTTAGAGCAACCTGGCATAGTGGAAGTTGTTTGTGCCCATAGCAGGGGTTTGGATCTTAATACAACCCAACTCAACACAACCTGTTCTAGAATTCTGTGGTTCTATGATAACAGCACTCTAGTATGGCATAAAAGTGCATACTACTTTTAATTAAAAAGAAGATACCCAAGTTCAAGAGATTCCTCCTCTTTGAAAAAGTAAACAACTACAGGTTTGTCAAATTTTCATGTCAGTATAGCTCTTTTTTTAAGTATCAAAATTCTGGGTACAAGAAACAATTCCCCAGTGTTGCAACTGGCTAAAGAGAAAGTGTTGGAAATCACAAAGTTTCGTCTTTCTTTGCTTGTTTATCATGATGGTGCACTGGATATCACTGAGAAAATTACATAGGTATGAAATTTCATTATTCAGCGGGAAGAGGGTAAATCATACTAGAGTGGACAAGTAAAAGGAAGGTCTCATGGAAGGAAACATTTTCTTTGGTCTGTAGCACATCTAAGAGCTAATTAATACCTGTTCTCTGAAGCAATCAGCATGGTAGAGGTTTTTGTATTTCCTAGAGAATGAGTGAACACTAGACTCAATACAGCTGTGTTGGAAAAGATTGTGGGGTTTTTTGGGAAAGTTATGTATAGGTAGCTTAGGAGGGAATGAAAGAGAATATTAAATATTCCATAGACTAAAAATGTATTAAATAAACTATGTAATAATATACAAAAAAATATGTTTAAATCCTATGGAGTACAGACAGCCAAGAAACAGATTAACAGAGCATTATATTTTATTGTTGAGCACAAATGTTCCAATTCTTTCTCTGAGCTCCTAATCAGCATTTTTCATTATTTTCTTTCCCCTGTATCTAGCTCCGGTGCCTCAGTGCCCACAGCAACACTTCCAGTAGTGTTAAAAACTAGATACTGCAACCACATTCCCAGGCAGAGAGTTTTGCCAAGGCCTACATTTGATCCAGCTAGGAGCACATGCCCGCTCGGTGGTACAAGGTCATAATAATAATTCTCCCTTCAGGCAAACAGTCTTAGGAATGATCCCCCACTATTATCCCCTACTATCTTGGCTCATTTTGATCTCAGTTGTTATTAAGCTCATTTTATGCTGCAGTCAGAACAGCTTGTTTACTTACAGAAATGGTTATTCAAGAAGTGGATGCCTACAATGAGACCAGAAGCCTGTGTGAGTGTGTGTGTTCAAGTGTGTGTGTGTATGTGTGTGTGATGTATGTAGGGAGAGAAAATTGGTTTGTTTTAGGGACACAACATTCCTTTGAACGCCACAAAAATATGAGCCCTATCTTTGATGGGCTCTGCTTTGGTTTTGTTTTGTTTCATTTTTGCCTTGCCCCAGTTTTCTCTCTGTAGTATCTAATGTACATTTCAATGGATGAGAATGATGACAGAAGGCATTTTCAATCCCTTGAGGCATGGTAGCAGTCTCTGAAAGTGCTTTGGTACTGAAGTATTCTGAACAGAATAAAAGAAATCCTTTATTCTTCTTTTATTTTTCTTCTTCCACCCCCCCCACCCCCCGCCTTCTACTTATATCAAGATTGGAATTTCAGTTGTTGGGGAGGAGAGAGTGAGGTTTTCTTTTGATTCTAAGTGGCACATTTTTCCTCCACAGCCACTTTTTTGATTTAGTTTTTTTCTCATTTCCCCCTTTCTCCTCTACTCCCCAATTTTGAGCAGGCTGTGGGTCCCACAACTGAGCAGTCAGTCTTATAAATGAATACTCCATCACAACTCTCTTCATCCAAAGGAATCAGGAGAAAGTTTGTTACAATGAAGAAACATGGTTAACAGGAACACTGGGGGTTTTGTCAAGCTGAGCATAGGAAATGGGAAGTAAGAGGAAACTGCTGGAAGAGAAGACAACAGAAGGAAAGCCGGATGTTTTTGTAGTTGACTAGAGCACAAAAAGGAATAGCTGAATGGTCTCATTTCTCACTGACTTGAACTTAACCAAAACATTTGCAAGGCTGACAAAAAGAATCCACAGCAGGCTTTGAGCCACCAAATAAAAAAGACTTCCCAAAATCCTTGGAAATGCAGGAAATCACTTCAGCTGAGAGGCATCAAGCCCCAGCAAGAAAGTCACTTCTGTTTAGAACTACAACACTTTGGGTTGTGCCACATTGGGGTGGTCCCAATGAATACAAAACAATGTATGGATTTGAAAATAACAATTATATGGATCTGACTATAGCCTATAAGTTTGCTCACCAAGTTCAGAACTCAGTATCAGATCCAGGTAAAATCTGCAACACTCATGGTGAGTTCCCAGATCTAGGGGGGAACAAGAAGTCAGTCTTCTTTTGAATTCAGATTTCTACTTGTCACTTTTCTGTAGAACAAATCGTAAGTTCAGAGAGTTTTCTTGACTGTTGTATTTTATTATACTAGATTACATCATTATGACAAGTATGTTTATTTAATTTCCAATGTGATAGCCACAAAAGACCCTGTTTACACAACTGTAACATTTCACACATATCTGTATTTGCACTTAAGCATGCTAAGTAGGATAAAGCTATAGATAGTTTCTCAGTCTTTATGTAGATGAATGGAGATGGTAAGAACAGGGCAACGCTGCTCATTCTTTAAATGGCTTTGTGTATTCTGGGTGTTCTTGAAGACACTGTGATGTCACAATCATATTGATAGGTAATGGCCCTGTATAGCCAGGATAACTTTGTTCTTTTTTCAGTCTGTTCTTTCCCAAAAAAGTTTACCAAAGGTTGACCTGTGGTAGCAGAGCATTTCTTCATCTTTATTTTTAAGGCAACTTTGACAAATACATAACTCAATTTATTTCTGTTATATCTCTGTATTAATACACATGTGCAAACACATTCAGTGTAAGACTCACCACACTCTTGAAAAAAAGGATGGTTCAGAGCCATTTATTTAATGTTATTTAATTAGAGACACAAGCCTCTCCACTTTTTTTGCAAACATAAATCTATGACTGACTTGTGTGTTAGAAGAAAACTTTAAAAAAGGGGTTTTCCTCATTCATATTAAAATATGTCAGCCTCAATTCCAAACTGTTATACATTTTGTACTACATTTCTTAGTCATATTGTAGTGTTTTCTAATTTACAACACGTACCCTGTTCATAACAGCTGCTTCAAATTCTTAAGTCCATTTATACCTTCCTTTACACTGAGCATAAGCTTACTCCTTACTACATTTTCCCACTTAAACTTTACTGATTACCAGAATGACCCAGAAGAAAACAAGCTGTGGTCTTTACCTATGTCACTAAGGTGGCCACATTTGGAAGCTAAGAGTGTCCTCTACTCCCATTCTTATTGTTTCATTGACTTTTTCAGATTCCCAAGTTTATTCCAGCTGAGCAATGTGACTCCATATTCATGGATGACAATCAACATAGTGAATTTCCCCATCCTTACCATCAGCTGCAAGACCAAATTCACACTAATGGCTCTATGACCAGCCAAAGGAGTCCAGGCACCCAAGAGCAACATCAGGTTAATTGAGACAGGAATATTGCATGCAAGCAGATGGACTCCTTACAGCTTCAGTTAGTTAAATGTTTGTAAAAGATATTAATTTAATCCTAGTATGGATACAAAAAGAAAATGCAATACCCAAAAGCTATGAAAAAATTTATGCATTTTCCTTATTTACCTTCCATGTCCCTTCACCTGAAGAAATAACAAAATTATCATAAACATAAATCTAAATAAGATTAAAATTTTTAATCTGTCTAGAGTTTATTCCCACCTTTCTTCTTTCTTTGTTGTGTTTTATCTGATGTACTGTTCATTCTTATTACCTCTTTATAGCTGTTTTGTTAAAGTTCATACCACAAAGACCTGTAAAAGAAATTTATGACTCTTAGGTTTTCAGCAAATTCTAAATAACCATAACATGAACATGAAACATTAATTAAAGACACTGGAGTCTAAGTTATAACAGAGATGTTGACATTTAAGCCCCTTGTACCATGTAAATTAAAAATGGTATGACAAACAGTGAGTAATTTGATGGTCAGGGGTTCATATAGATAGCTTAATATCTTTGTCATGAAAAACAGTCTGTCCTTGGTTTAACCCATACTGAACAGCCCAGGGGTCTGGTTCGTAAAGCATGACACTGCCTAAACATTTTTGCAGTAATTCATGTATCAATCTGGGAATTGCATTGAATATCCTTGAGACTAAACAAATACACAGGAATTTTGTGAACTAAATACATTAATGCCAAGATAAATTCACCATGTCAGTCTATCCTCTGGTTCAGCTACCAAGACGTAGGCATCCTTGCCTAGAAAATCCAATGCCACACATTTAACATACTATTCAAATCTATTTAATTTATCATTAGCTTAGTTAACACAAGTCTTCTACAATGCATCTGTATCACTGAAACCTCAAGTTGCCAGCCACAGAGAAGACACCCCTTACCTTCATCAACTTACAATGAAAGAGGCTACACATAATGTTTTTCAAACTGTGGAACATGCATACATATATGTTCTTCATCTTCATATAAGCAGTGATCTAGCATATCCAAATAAACTGTTACACTCCTGATGAGTAATTGTATGACAGCCCCCTAACCAATGCAGATCTGAATGCCTGAGCAGAACACAACAGGGAGGGTGGAGTAGAAGACCTCCAGTAGTCCCATCCAATCATAACCATTCTTTGGTTCTGTGATTCTATAATCAGTGGGAATGCAAATTTATATATGTGATTCCCCATATCCTAACATAGGTATCTAGACCAGACTAGATCACAGAATCATGGAAACACAGAATCATCTAGGCTGGAAGGACTCCCTAAGGGCATGGAGACCTATACTTAACCTAATACTGCTATGTCATATCTCCTTGTCTGCTAAATTCCTCCAAGAATGATGACTCTACCACTTTCTTGGGCAGCCTGAACCATAGAACAATCTAGGTTGGAAGAGACCCCAGGAGGTCATGTAGTCCAGTTTCCTACTAATTCCACAGATAGTTATTTACATTCAGTTTGATAACTGTCCTCAGGGGCCCCTCTGATTCCCTATAAAATTTTAAAAGTACTGATACCTTATCCTTACAATTAAAACTAAAGTAATGAATGTGCACAAAATTTGTCTGTCAGAGGACAGGTTCTGCAAGTTACAGGCCATGTATATGTTCTTCTTCTCTTGGAAATGACAGCTAAAGTAGGAGATATAAGGGAATCCAAATTATCTGAACATTCCTCACAATTTCCATGAAGCAGGAATCAGGTCCTGTGTGTTAAGCAAGAAAAAATAATTTTCTAAAATAATTGCCCCAGCTGCTTGTAAAAGGGAAATGTGCTCTTAATCACATATTTAATGTTGACTTTACACGTAGTTAAATTATAAGTCTCTTCAAACACTTAATTAAATATTTTGATAAAATATGGCCAAGAGAAGCTCCCCTGAGACAAATTTGGCAGAAATTTCCTGTACAGGACCAGGAATTGGATCCAATAATTGTGGTAGGTCCCTTCCAACTCAGGATACGCTACAAATTTAGGATTCTAAGCACACACAGAAAATTCATGTGACAGTCTAGAAAAAGGCCTGTATTTTTCCAGGTTCTATTGTCTCGTAATGCTTCTGACACTAGTTGCTGAGCTGGATTGGCATGCTGCAAAGACTTTTCTACTGAAGAATCTAAAGATAATAATGAGAAAACAAGCAGATTATCTTGATAACTCATTCTGCGTTCTTCACCTTTACTTCAGATTTGTTCCATCACTTTCCTTGCCTACACATCCTTCTTTGTACTGTTATTTAATATCTCACTAGTTCTGTAATTTCAGCTCCCAAATTGAATATGATGTTCCCTCCAGTGGAACCCTCACCTTGATAAATTGCCAAATAGTAATTATTATTCCTTACAGAGCCTGAGATATGGAGTCATGGCTGTAATTTCTAAGGCTTAAGCGCCAAGAAATTTATGCTATACTTCTCTTCATCAGAGTTTTCATCTGAGATCATATTTCAAGCCCTTTCCTTTGATGATATGATTAAGATAATTCCTCTATGAAGTTCGAGCCTCCATGAGATATTCAAGAAGGAACCTGATAGTTCTTAAGCTTCATTTGCTTCCCCTATGAATATCAGCAATGTATGAAGGGAAAAAGCATACAGACATGATTCCTGATGGTTTCAAATGCTCCTAATTTTTTACAGTAACATCTTCTAGCCTTAAATAAAGGACCTCTCTTCTTGTGAATGCAATATAAAACTAAAGGAAGAGACAGTCTCTGCCTCAATAATCTCCGTATCAGGATTTCTTCTGATAGCATGTTTACTTGTTTATTTTCTATTATTTATTTTTTTTAAATGTTGGTGTGAAACTTTTTAAGCCCATTTATTGAGATGTTTATTTGAACTGTGACTGGGCCTAGTTAAAAAGTGGTTTTGTTTCACATCCTTCTCAGGAGAGTGAAAGAATGATATATGTTATAACACAGACAATCTCCATTTTCTTACGGGAGCACAGGGAGCATTACACACACCTAGGTATGTATAGCAAAATTGATATGCTGTTTGAATTAGACCATGGTGTATTATTTTGGTACTCCTAGTCTGAAGACAACAGGTAGTTTGGAAATAGTATATTGTTATCCCTATTTTACAGATCTCTGTCTAATGGTTTACAGTGATCTGTGTTGAGTACTGTTGGTTTCAGGAGAGCAAGATATTCTGTAGTCAGGGTTTGTGGAGCAGTCAAATAACATGAACTCATTCTAAGCTTTACAGTTGCTGACTAGCTTATGCACTGAACCTGGATGTTTATGTTCTGTTTTATAAGTGTTCTTATCCTTTATTCAGTACTTTTGAAATTCTCATTTTGAACAATATAATGTCCTTGTTTCTTCAATATCCTCAAGCTATAATGTAAGGATTGATACTAAATCAGTCAAGGTGTTACTGTCCTGCAGATACAAGCATGATCTATATAGATGTTTTCTCACAAATATGAAAGATATTTGCATTTTAAAATTAACTATTACACTACTGAAATGTATAGGAGACACAGCCATTTCTATTACTTCGAAATACTTGCCCAAATAGTCTTTCCATTTAAGAACACTTACAAACTCATTCCATCAGTGACAGAGGAGACAAAACATCTCTTTGTTATACATGAAGTGTTCAATTTAAGGAAAAAA
>VWYN01023492.1:36079-52581 GCA_013400075.1 Hippolais icterina
TGTTATATCCTAATCTTAATAATATGTACATTAAAGCTTTCTTCCTGTTATGATTGTTTTATAGGCCTTATTGTTCACATACAAGACTGGTGAACACATTTCTACCACAGCCTCCACTACCTTCATAAACTGTGATTATAGATTGAAATACTGTATGCCTCATTATTTATTTATAGCTCTGAATATTTCTCAAGGATATTTTTCCTTTCTTTCATGTTATTTTGTTTTAATGAAGGTGAAATACTGTAGGAAACCATGCAAACAATCCAAAGCCCTTTCTTTCGCCACGAAATTACTTGAGGTGTATCATAGCGTCCTTTCTTCAATAAGCATTATTTCCTGGCACAGCAAAATCTTAGTAAGTCATTACTTTGCTCATTGTTTAGGCTTCAGGTCATCAAAGCATTTAAACACATACTTAACTTTACTGCCTGATTAAGTGCCACTGGAATAGGATTTAAGCACTTGCTTAAAATTTGGAGGGTGTTAACATGCTTTGCTGAGTAAGAATGAAATGTTAAATTGAAATCTTATTTATGTTGGAGTGGAAACTGTTCCCAAGTTTACTAAAAAAAGAAAGCAGATTTGATCATATTATCTGCATGTTTGGCTGTTTCATCTTCTTCTTCATCCCAAAAAAGTGTTTGAACCTTTGATTTATAAAACCAAATAAACTAATGCTGCTCTTAACCTGATCAACAAGCAGAAGTAAATTAAGGACTGTTTGTGAGCAAACTGATATGGAGAAATTATATTGTTCTGTAGAAGGGACAAATTTTCATTTGTCCCTTCTACAGAACAATATTGTCCCTCACATTTGTGCTCTAAGAAGACATTGAGGAAAAGTCATGGTTGGGTTCTGTTTGGAGCAACAGGAAGCCTTTTCATATCTTAGGGAAGGAGATAGGACTTGAAGGTACACATTGGTAGCATATGGGCAGCAGGTTCATTCTAATTTCATTTCCAAACTCAATTATCTTGAAGGCATGAGCCTATTGAAAAACATTCTTCATTGGACCTGGTGAAGCAAAGATTCAGAATTTGTATGATTTCTTTGCAATTGTATAGATTGTCATGGCAAGACAGAAGCCAATGCTAAATCTAGCTCTAAATCTAGCTCTAGAGGAAATGACAAGGCAGTGTTTATTATGATGGACAAGGTTTTTTATAGGATCTAAAAAACTCTTACAGAAAAATAAAAACTATAAGGACTGTGCTTTACATTGACATAATAATTATTTTTTAAATGTTAAAAAATAATAAAAAAAACCCCACATAGATTATCCTAAATAAGTAGTTGTGAGGACAAATAAATATCACCAAACCATTCCATGTGGCCTCAGAGAGCATTTATTTAGGAATTTTCTTCCTAACTTGCCTTTGACTTCCTAAATTTTGAAACCCTTTAGACACATCTTATCATTATCACCTGTATAGGTCTAAACATCCCACTTTTTCTCTACCTGTTTATTTTCAAGCCCCATCCACCAATTTTTCTATTCCTCTGCCCATCTGGATGTGGATACAGGTACCTTGATCCACCATTCAGCACCAACAAAATTAATCTTGCAATAATTTCAATTGGAAGGGACTTGGCTTGGGACAAGCTGAGCTTCTGGAGAACTGCTTGGTCCAAGCCCTGTATTCATTGGGGTAGAACACACCCCTCCTGTCATTGTGTATAACTGATGAGGGGGTAAGTCATTGGCAAGATCCCTGCATGATCTGGCAAGGCCAGAATTTCAGTTTAAGGTCTCTGTTGCTTGATCACATTGTTGGGTCTGGGAAATGGTAAATGAAGAATGAATTTTTTATCTTTCTTCCTATTTTCTTTTTCTGTGTATTAGTTCATTCTTAGACAGATTTTTAACTAATATTCATAAGACAAGTTTGGAAGCATTTTCATTGATCAGCAACATGACTGCTATTTGTATACACTGCTGGAACAGGAAAAACTAGTTATGTTTCCTGATGTTTTGGTTATTGTTAGTACTGACAGAAAGAGATAAAGATTTTTTTCTATCTCACTCTTATGCTTTTTTTTTTCTCTCCCCTGTCCTTCAAGAAAATGGTTCTTTTATTTATTTTTTTTCTATCCAACAGTGGCAGCCAATTTTGAAGACTATTATTTGGGTGGATTTTTTTTTTCTAGATGTTACCATTTTTTGCAAAGAGGATAAAATCAATGTGACATTTCCAGAACAGTGATAGATAAAAATGATGAGTGGTCTTTAAAAGCAGAAGGCTAATTTTTAAAAATGTCACTAGTGTACTACTTCAGAGTTTGTCAAAGATAAAACAATAAAAGTTATAGATATGAAAACTAATAATATTTCACTGGCTAAGCCATAGATAAGCAGGTTGTACAGTATAGAAGTTCTATATTCTTCTAAATATAACAGGATAGAAATGCTACAAAAAAAGATAGAATTAAATATAGTTACTTTGGGTTATTTGATTAAACGTTGGTTTGGGAAGCTCTTGATTTCTAAGGCTATGACCTTGCAATCAGTTGCTCTGGCAAGGACTCAAAGACTGGCATTTTATACTATGGAGGATTCACATGGACTCAAGTGATTGTGGTTTGATGGCTAAGTTTTATGAGTCACCTGAACAATACAGCCATTGTGCTTTTAAAGCTAATAGCGTGTCATGCTATGAGTGCAAGGCTCACTTTGGAATAATGGGACAATGCATTTCTTGCTTTGAAAGGGTTCTGGTTTTTGATATACATCTTCCCTTCGTGGACTTTTGGCTATAATAGCTTGTGTCCATAAAGTGTGGGAGACTCATGATTTCCTGCAGCTCACACAGACATTAACAGCAACTTGTGTGCATGTGTATTATTACTATTGCAATGGTTCCTGGCTATTTCATTAGCAAACTATGGATGAAAGTCTAGTTCTGAAAGCAACGACCTTCACCATTTGATATCATTGGTAAAATGATGTCAAATCAGTGAGCTATATCAGCTCTGTTCCTAACGAGGTTTCACAGTCAGCAAGAGCTGGTGTGGCTCAGTTGTGCAAGCCTGGAATGAGCCCTTTGGTTAGTACGGAGAAAACAGAAGCAAGAAATGATCAGTAATGGGGCTTTTACAAGAGAGTACTTGATTTAAGCATGTGACTAAACCAAATTTAATAAATGGAGAGGTACAAACATCTGAAATTTAACATATTATGCATCCACAAAAAGGGAACTAATACTAGCAAAAATTTACCAGCTACAGGACACAAAAGGACCAAGACCTCTAGTGATCTTAGCAGGATTATAAAAGTCAGTTTATATCTATCATTGAAAAAAGTGTTCCATTGCCAAATCAGGAGCTCTGTGAAATTTCAGCAAACAGTATTTCAATAGAAACTCCAAGAAATTCAACTAATATTTGAACATATCTCTGCATAGTATATTAGCACAGTTCTAGTTCAACTTATGTAGTTTAGAAATAGCTGCAAACCAGATGTCAACATTTGCCATGTTCAAATAGATGGCTTGTTTTGCAATTGAGAAATATTGAAGTTGAAAAAAAAATCACACATAGAAGTTTAAGCTTGATGTTGGTTTTCCAAGCTCATTGTGGGGGAAAAATAACTTCATAGTTTACCTGCAGATTAAATCTCGTCTGATTCCACTCTAATCATCTCATTAGAAGCAAACAAACATAAATTGTGAATCGACTTGAAAAGGAGGGTGTGGGAAGATTTATGATAACTCCTTCCATCATTACGTTATAGATACAAACATTAACCAAAATATGGGAAAAAAAGGAAGCACTAAACACCAGTTTAAGGCTTTGTGTAGCCTTTTTCAAATCTATGAAAGTCACAGTCTCGTCTGAGAACCGGAAAATTGATCAGTCTTCAAATTAAAGAATCATAAAATAGCAAACTAAAGAGATGGGCTTCATTTTTTACACGTCATGTTCAAAACCAGGTGCAATAAGTCGTAAGACTAAGTGTTGGTAGATATTTGTTGGGATTCTCATTTTGTGCAATACTTGCACTTATTTCCAGATCACTGCAATTCAATCAAAATGTTTCTATATGTCTACTTAACTATAAAATGTATGTGTTTCACATACTTCTCGTGTTCTGAAACTTTTGAACAACATCAGTGCATAATAAGCAGATAGTCTGCCAAAAAACTGTTCAACTTCAGCTTCAGGGATTTCTAATATTTCAAAGCATATGATTGTTTACAGAAAATACCTTTCCTTCCTCTAGGATCTTTTCTATGCTTTGAAAAGAAAAATTATGTGTAAGTTATCTCACATACACATTTCTGTTGGTCCATTATAAACATTTACTTCAGCTTACACATGACAATATGCATATGTAACAGTGTTAAAAGCAAAACAAATAGCTTTATTAACTGTCTATTCTTTCACTTCAAGGGAGTTCTATACCACATATACTTATTACATGAAATATATCTTTTCATTTCACAAACATTTGGTCATGTTAGAAAGTTTCCTTGTGTTTAGTCCTACCAGAAACGTTACAGAAGGCCGAGGAGAACAATTGCTTAAGGAGAACTCCTGCTTAGTATTGCAGGCCTAATATGATAAATCTTCAGCAATGTGTTGCAGCAGACAGCAGAAAAGGAAGAGTAGTAGGGAGGGAGTATGCAGAGGGCAGACAAAAACTTCAGAAAATAATTGCTAAGAATTGTTGTCAGTGTGTATTGACCATGTGGGAAATGAAAGACCTGTACATCACCTTTGGTGGAATATGAAAAATGAAACCTTGACACAATCACAGCTGTACTGCTAAATGTAGTATAGTGATATAAAACACAAATAGTCCAGAGTTTCCCAAATATAAACATATTAAATTTGCATTTTTTTGCTTGCTGTTTTCTTTTTTTTTTTTTAATATGGCAAAGAATAGCCTAATTTTTTCTCTTACCTTGTTAATACCAATGGCTACATTGTTTAACCTGAAAATTCACCCAATAAATATAAATAGTAACACAGACAAAGGTAAACACCAAGGAAACATAAACATGAAAAAAAAGAAAGATTTGACTTGGTGAAAACCAGTATATTACTACTGAAACCATACGGATATTTTGTTTTGTAACAAAATATGATATAAAACCTCATTTAGTACTAATGTCACCAGAACTCTCTACAATTTGGTTTCAAAGTTCTATTTGTGGGGCATGCATTACTCCAGAAGTCTTTAGAAACTCATCAGTGATACAGTATCTGAGACCAGACTTTAAAATATTTTTAAAACCCAAAAAGAATAGGACATTTTAAATAGGACATTCAATTTCATATTTAACCACAGGACAAACAAGAATATTTCATATTTCATATTAAATATGAAAACTCAGAAACTAATTGTATTTTGGTTTGTGAATTAAAATTTTGATTATTAATTTACAGTGTGCATCATCTTCCCAATAAAAATAACCCAGCCTTAGAAAACAATGTTCATCTTCAACTATCTGTCCAAGGAAAAATACCTACATACTTTGATCAATAAAATGCAGGGTCCAAAGGATCAGGAAGAACCACTGTGTTCCAAAATTAATAAGAAAGACATTCATTTCTGCAGGACTGGCCATCTTAAAAGATTGTCTCCAGTGCACCTCAGAGACCTCCGTTTCAGGCTGGCTTAAAGTCTTAATTGAATTGCCTTTGCTGTGGAGTGGAGAAAACAAAGCCTCAGAGAGTTTCCCAGACAGAGAGAAAGAGATGGGTGAAGGGAATCCATGATACCTGCTCAATAAAAAGTGATCATTTAACTCCAGTCTGAGAATTAAAAAAAAAAAAAAAGAGGTGTGGAGGAGAGATTGATCTCTGGTGATCAGTAATTCCACAGGAATGTATTATTTTGTGTGCATGATATACAACACATAATAGTATGCAATAACAATAATTACTGCATGACCAAACTCTTCTCATTATTATGGCTCAAAGAGGCTTCTTTAGAAAGTTTTCCTCAGTACTCCTGTTATGCAGAGAAGCGACTTGATCAAGGTCACCCATCAGTCAGTGACAGAGCAGAAATTAGACTTTGGAGCCTCTTCACCCAATGTTGTATGTTCCAGACTACAGTTTTATTAGTAGATACATGTAAGTTATACATACATACATACGTGTATGTATCTTGACATTACCTATGAACAGAGAATCCAGGAAATTTTCTTGTCTTATAATTGTTCTCTTTGCCAACACCGCCCTCCTGTGTACTTTTACACATTCTAATTCTGTATTCCCTAATTTTTGTCCCCAACTACCTTAGGAATAGTTTTGAAGATCAAAGAGCCAATACTTCTCAACAGTGGTAGAAAATACAGTGAAGGATGTTGGGGAAACAATGCTCTTTGTGAGGTTCGAATTGGGTACTAGGAAGGTTATGAAACTTTCATTTTTGCACATTTTCAGCACTTGTTTAGACAAAACTGTGTCTGACCTCACCTTGCGTTGGTTTTAAGCAGAAAGTTAGAAGAGGTAATCTCCAGAGGTCCCTTTCTATGATGATAGAATCATAAAACTGTTTGTGTTGGAAGGCACCTTTCAAACTCATCTACTCCAAGCCCTCTTCTGTGACCAGAGACATCTTACACTAGATCTGTTTCCTCAAAGCCCTGTCTAAGCTGACATTGGTTGCAGATATGGGGCATCCACTGCCTTTCTGGGCAACCTCTTCCAATGTTTCACCACTCGCACAGTTAAAAGCTATTACACCTTTTCCTAGAACAATAGAAAGCGCTGAAAGGTTTGTACCACTCTTTATATGAACACCCTTTACCTTCAGGATGGCCTCTATAAGGGCTATGGTGCAGTGCGTTTCTCAGTTCATATATTGATTTGCAGTTACACTGCTAATATTTAATGATTTAAGTGTAGTTTTCCTATCTGTTGTGTAACTTAATGGCTCATTCCATGTTTCCCCCTATTCCTTTCCCTACTCCTATAGTTCCCACCCCCAGAAATCCCCTTGAATTGTGTACCCCGAGTCTGTTATGTGTCAATCATGTATTGCTCCCCTCCCAGAGATTGAAATCCTCCAACCCTCAGTTTTCATTTGGTATTGTATGTACCACCCCTTTTCTGTAATTGGGTTTTCCTTGTGTGACCACTCCTTCTGTCTGTACCCTAAAACCCCTTACGCTGCCGCAGTTCCGGGCTTCGCTGGGGCTGTGCCAAGGGACCCCAATAAGCGTCACCTCATGGCACCTCAGGGAAGTCTCCTTCTCCTTCCTTCGCCGTAGCCGCCCCTCCACCGCCCGTGCAGCAATGCACTCACCCACCGGGTGGGCCTGCCGGGCCTCCTGCCGGTCCCTACCGAGGCTGAGACGGTTCCCTGCCAGGGCAGCCGGCACAGCTGGGAAGCTGCTTGTTAGGCGGGCAGGAGAACACGCCGCAGGGCTACATTCCTGCTGACTCTACACTGCTTCCAGATGCCCTCTCATTTTGTCTCACATGACTTTCCTCCCTCACTGGTATCCCTATCCCTTCTGCTGTGGTGCTATTCCATACCCTTGTGTGCCCTTTTCATATGCCTGCCAAAATGGAGTTAGCATCTCCCAGCACCCACAATAATCAATCACTGCAGTGTGCTACAGCCTTCCTGGCCATACAGTTATCTTAGCAACAGCACCTCTGCTGCCCATTGCTGAGGCAAATGCTGTGGGTATTTTTCTGTATCTATCAAACAAATCATAACCACCTTCAGATGAGTGGAAGCAGACACCAAGATGTAGATAAAGGGTAAAAGATGTGTCAGTACCCCAGAACTGTGTCTTACCTGCTAACCAAAATATCTGGAGCTCTTATGCAAAGGAAACTTGTTTGCATGGGTTTGAAGACTGAATTAGAACATTTTATAGCACAGAATGCAAATAATCAGGTAATTTACTCGGTAGATATACAGTAATTGCAGCATAATTAGAATAATTACATTTTACCTGCAGGACATGCACTTATGGCATGTTGTATTTGCATTAAATATTCAACATATACATTCCAGACCAATTTGTCTTTGCAGCAGCTCTATGAAGAAGTTATTGGATACATTACAGGGATGAATTTAGCTTGAAGTATTTTATCTTGTGAAAATATCATCTTGATTGATATTTCCATTTTCCCAAAAAGTTTCTTTTAGGAGAATTTGTTGAATTTGGTGATGAAATTTTCATAGCCTGAGAGTAGTTAATCCACTCAAAGTTTAACTTCAAGTCATTTGAATAACAGGTGGACAAAAAGTATAACAATCAGGTAATCACTCACTGCAACTGAGCAATTCATTCCTGGTCATTGTCTCATACAGACCATACTTTGGAGTCAAGCCAAGGCCTCAACTCCAGCTGCTTTGTGCTAATGAGGGAAGGAATAGCAACCCAAAACCTGTCTGAAAGGAGTAACTGTAAATGCGCCCCCTGCAAGAGTGTTTTTGAGTGTCATGGGTCTGCTAGCCTTGTCTCTCCTCTGTGTGCCCTCTTCCCTTGGCATAAGGACAGGAGCCAGCTGTGCCAAAAGAAGCAAGGGCTAAGGGAAGAAGGATGAGTCAGTATTTAGGGCAGAGGTTTGTGATGCTGTAAACCTGGGTTCAGGTCCTTGTTATGCAAAAAATCTTTCCCTGTGATCTTGTCCAATCACGTATAATTAAAGCTAGAAAATGTATTAGTAGAGGTGAGGCAGATAAGAAATACTGAGAACTATTACAAGTCTAAAGTTTCAGGATTATACATAATGAGCTTGAAGTCTGAAAAACAGAGCCAGTAGGCCAGGCAGAGTACTAGTCAGTAAGAGAAAAGAACAATCTGGGCAGCATTCCTCCAGATATATAATTTGTTTAAAGACAGATATGGCAGTCCCAGGAGTAGAAACTTTTCTACCTTTGCAAAACACCATCCTGCTTTTTGGAGTAAGGAATAATGCCAATATTTTTCTACTTCCAACTTTTGTATACTTACTTCTCAGTTAAAACACTTTGGGAAAAAAAAAAAAAATCCAACCCTGGAAATTGCCTCTGAGGCTAACAGGGATGAGATTAGAATCTTAAAAACACTGAGGCTGGAAATGATGTTCAAGACTCTTGAGACAAACCATTAACACAGCAGTTCTGTGTTCCCCACTAAACCATATCCTCAAGTACCACATCCAGCAGTGCTTTCCTAATACTTCCAAGCATGGTGATTCCAGCACTTCCCTGGGCAGCCTGTTCCAATGTCACCTCTTCAGTGAATTTTTTTTCCTTATATCCAATCTAAACTTCTACTGGTGTGACTTGAGTCTTCTTCCTCTTTTTTGGTAGTTTGTCACTTACGAGAAGAGACTGACCCCCATCTCACTACAGAATGAGAGGCCCCCTGAGCCTCTTTTTATCCAGGCTGCTTCTCATCAGGTTTGTCCTCCAGACACTTTCCCAGCTCTGTGACCTTTCTTTGGACACACTCCAGCACCTCAATGTCTGCCTTCTTTTGAGTGGTCCAGAACTGAACCTAAGATTCAAGGCATGACCTCAACGTGCAACAGGGGGAATAAAATCCTCAAACAAAAGTTCAACAAAGCCCATGGCCCACTTTTTCCCTGTCTGTTGGGTTAGCTCCCCTGCAGGCAGAACCAAAAAGCCATACTGTGCTGAAAACCAGGTACAAGTCATATGGTATATGTCATGTTTGCCTTCCCAACTGTGCAATCTTAGCTACATAAAAAGCAAACAACAACAACAACAACAACAACAACAACACCCAACCAGTTTTGGCTGCCATCATAGAGGACTCCAGTACTCAGTCTATATTAGAGACAGAAGAGAGAATATGGCCAAATGGCAGAACTCATTGTCTTGGGCATTGCGGTCAGTTATTCTAGTGGCTAGATAGATCAGATAGATTTCTAAATAGACTGGAAAAATATGCACTAGAGATCATAAAGTCTTTGCCCCAGAATTCTTTTTAAGTTTTTGATCTCCACTTCAGATCTGACTGCAGCTGCAACACGTATTAATATAAAAAATAAAAGAGAGCCAGCTCTTACTGGGAAAAGGTCCTCCTTGGCCTTGTTTCTGATGACAAGTGCCCAACTTAGTGCAGAAACTTTTGCTGTGAGGCAGTGGACTATGACATTACTTAACTTTCTTTCTCTTCCTTTGCAATGCCTTTAGTCATCCATTAAGTTTGTGTCTCACATTTTTCAAAACATTTTTCAAAATTATTTTTTCCTGCTCCAATCTCCACAGTTGCTCTCTTTAGAAGCATCCATTCAATATGCTAATTTTCATGTGTGTGCGCTGAAAGAGTTCCTCCAGAGCCCCTTACATCCTCATCCTTTCTTAGCTAATTACCATGTGCCAGACACTGGAGTTATGGGGCCTCAGGGTGATCATTTTGTTGACAATGTGCAGTAATAACCATATAATCACAGCACAATTATGGAGCATTTATGGAGTTATTTGTGTGGTGTCACAGATTAAGTTAGAGAAAGTTATTTACCTCTCAACACTAAAGAGGACAGAGTCTTAAGGTCAAAAGCTAAGGTCTCTGTAAAATCTCCATTTTCTAAAGTTGGTTTTCAAAGAGTCAGTTCCCTCAAATCAACCAAAATTATGTTTGTTGTATATCTTTTTAATTTTTGTTTCTATAAATTCTAAGACTCCAATCCAAATTTGCTAACAGGAAACTAACTTTCATGTGATGAAGGAAGAGCAAGAAAAAAAGAAAATCTTTGTAGAACTTCCCAGAAAAATTCTTGCACTCAAATATTATAAATAAATAAATAAATGCATTCATACATAAAAATGTTCCCCATCAACATCTATCTGTCTCTTGATACTACTTATCTGTTCATATAAAACTCCTACCAGGTGCAGAGTGATTAAGAAGACCAAAAATAAAACTATTATCTATCAAGCTAACATTTCCTCACATCATCTGTGGCAGCACATTGACTACTGCCTGGATGCTCAATCATGTCTAGTGTTCTAGGGTGACATTTGGACAGGAGCCACTCTGCCACAGATTAGAAGAGGAACAGGGCTTTAGCAGAATGGATTATGAACACCCAAGAAACTTGATGGATAAGGAAAAGAGGGAAAGGAAAACAGCATTTACAAAAGTTGTTGTCCAGGATAAGTCTAATGAAGCAGAAGAGGGCAAGGTTTGGAAGGCTTATCAGAAAGAAAACATATAATTCTTAGTATCATAAAGTCTTTTTCAAGGATTGGTGTGTGTATATATATGGTAATGGGATACACAATAGGTGCATAAGCATTTTGCCATATTACCATATATACATATGCATATATATGTTCATATGCATACAAACACGTAAAACCTCCCAACACAGATCAACCCATAAATATATAAATATTCAATGTATTTTCCTTTTCCAATAAAAGAGGGTATAAGCTCTTAGACCAACTTTCATATATGGCAGCTTAGAGCAAAAATGTTTTATTCATGAATGATGTCTTTCTTCTTCTCTCTCTCNAAAAGACATTAAGGCTCTCATACTATTCTCTTTTTTTTTTTTTTTTTTTTTTTTATATAAACACATAAGAATGTGAAACAGTAAAAGTGATATATACCTAATAATGAGTGAGCCAATAAACCCCACCAGGCAACTTAGCTTTGGAAGTGGAAAAATTGACTTTGTATAACAAATTGCAGAATTATTAATCCTGTTTGAAACCCTTTTTATATTACACCATTTACTTTAATTCTTGTTACTTTCAACATTATCATACATTATGCATTTTTCCTCTGTAATTTTTTTTTTTTTTTTCCCACATGTACAATGTGCTTCCAAACTTTAAAGGCCTGGAAGCATTTTAAAGAGAAGCCTACCGGGTAAAAAGAAAAAAACAAGGGATATTTAGGCCATTCTCAGGTAATCATGCCTGCAAAATCTCCTTCACAGTGGTCTGTCACAGACCACCGATGAATTAAAATTTGTGAAACCCCTGCAACGCAAGGAAATGCCATCTCCTGTTAAGTGAGCAGTGACAGCACAGAGCTATTGCTGTGTCTACACCAAATTGAGGATGAAGCTTCCCCAGGGGTGATAAACCCATCAAATCCACCTTTTCTTGTATCTTGTGTCCTGTTGAACATCCAGAGCCTCCTGCAAATGATGGAAGGGGGCACATATAGTGAGGCTTTACCTTAGGGTGCCTTTCTGAAGAGGTATAAGCAGGAGCAAATGTACTTTAATTCTAAATGTAGACTGGTCTTCAGACACATCTGCAAAGTGGAATGTGAGCTGAGTGAAATAGTGGCTGAGGAAAGATGAGGTGGTGTTTTTGAGATAAAGGCCGCTTTGTTACAACATGATTCATTCAAGAAGAGTCTCAGCCATGCTTCTGGTGTTATAAACACTGTATGTGTGAACCTGGACATGGGGCAAACTTGTATGGGTTAATATTCAGGTTATGTCTGCAATGTGGTGCTCTCAATGCCTATCTTTTTTAGGAAGCATCAATATAATCAGTATTTTCCGAAAAGACAGATTCTAGATGGGCAGGGTAGAAATGATTGACTTGGTCTAGAATCTAAAGTCTGAGGTCAATGAGGACCTAGTGGTCCATTTGAGCCCTTTGAGTGTCATATATGACACATTGCATAAGGGTTCATTGCTAACGACATCTATTTTACTGACTAAAACCAAACAACTGGCAAAAATTGGATTATTTTTTTTTTCTCAGGCTGTGCTTGTCAAAATCATGGCCAACAACAGGCCAAAGGCACAAATATGATAAGTGTTATATCCAGCACACTTTTTTTTTTTTTCCAGTAGAAAACCCCAAACTGCTCAAAATTAATCTTAAAAAGAAAACAAAGAAGAAATGTGTTTCCGCATGTAACCTGCTGTTAGCTCTTGAATACTTCAGTATTCATGGCCATTGCCTCTCTCACTAGAAGTATCTGTTCTTTCTAACGCACAAGATGCTTGCTACAAAAGTGATAGCAATAACGCAGAGGATTTTGTTTTTAGTTGTTTTAAGCCTGAGAGATCTTAGGCTACCAAACAAACCTCAGCCAATCACTAAAATCCCATGGAATTTGATAGGACTGAGTTTGAACTGTCACCTCTTTGAATTAAGGTAAATATATTAACTGGTTGGATTTTGTAATTCATTATAGCAGTATGCCAAGCTTGGCTAGAGCAATAATTTCTTTAGTCATTAACATTAGTCATTTTCAGTAAGAAGATATGCTGTCAGTTGGCAAGCAGCTATCAAAATAAAGGAATCAGAGGTCATGTTTCTCTAGTGAATCTTAAACAATCAAATCTCTTGAACTCAATTACTTCCTCTTCCAGTTGTGGTTAATCTTTACTTTTTTTTTTCCTTCTAATGTGTTTGATTTGTGTGGCAAGGCTTCAGTCTGAGGTAGGACTACAGGTGTGTCTTCTCCAAGAAGATGCTGGAAGTTTCACCCAGGCCCAACAGAGTCAATTCCAGCTTCCCTCACCCCCATGCCCCATTCCTCTGTACTGCTGAGTGGGAAACAACAGAGAAATCAGGAGTGAAGTTGAGCCCAGAAATGCGAGATAGGTGGGGAAAGTTGTTTTAATATTTGGTTTTAGTTCTCATTATCCTTCTCTGATTTCATTGATCATAAACTAATTTCCCAAATCAAGTCATTTTGCCCGTGATATTAAGTGGTGAGGAATCGGTCCTTGCCCTTACCTCAACCCATGAACTTTTAATTATATTTTTTTTCTTCCCTGCCTAGCTGAGGAGGGAAGAGAAGGAGAGCCTTTGGCTGGCACCTGGTGTCCAACACACCTAACAGGCCATGAGTTCATGTTCAATAACACCAGCAACATCTGGTTAACTTGGAATACTTTTGTTAGTTAGCACTCATATAAACACATTAGAGGTAATGTTTATAGAGAAGTCTATTCTAAAATATCAATTTGATGTATTACAAACTACACCTTTGGGCAAATGTTCCTTTAATCTTCCTCTGAATAGGTTAGATAATCAGCTTGAAGAGTACTTAAGATATCAGATGATTTTATTTTTCACATCTATTCCTTTGCCAAGACTAATAGTTTCAAAATTCCATACTTGCTAACTATGCATAATGCATTTCCAGATGTGAGCACTTGTTTAAACCCAAATCTGTAGATTCTCTTTCAGAATTAAGATTTCCACTTAAAGAAACGTGGAGCTCCCATGAACTAAACTCTAATACTTTGGTAATAGTTAACAACTCTGTGTCAATCTGTATGAAACAGCCTTAAGTTCCATCTTGGAAAATGATGATTCAGTATCCTTTTCTTGTTTTCTCTATTAACTCATAAGTCTGTGACAGAAATGTCTTCTTCCTTAATTTCTAATTCATCCTCACTGAGGTATCTTAAAATCTATATTCAGCTCTGTAGTGAACCAAATATTAATTTTCTTGTGCAGGAAGGAAGGAAGAAGTACATCCATTGTATATTCTAACAGAACCTTTTTTTTTAATCTTTTCTGATCATGAAGTGTATAAAATTATAAATTTCTGCCCTGTATCTCACGTAGTGAACAGCGCATGTGTGGTGAATCCATGAATTTTTAACTGCATGTGAAAAGCGTCTCTCATTTTTATGGAAAGGAATTAGTCCAAATGGGGATCTAATAGCATATGGAATTTGAAAATACAGCCCAAACACCTATTTTCATAATAATTGAATAATTATTTTGTTTATTTGCAACATTTGCACTCTTTTTCTTGCTCTCCAAAGTCCTCATAATTTGCTCCTGCATCTCTCCATACTCACTTTCTTCTATTATTTTGTTAGCTGTCTATATAACACTGATTTTGAATCTGAAAACAGCTGATTTTGCTGATAAAAAGCCCCAACACAACAAACAAGAAACCCAAGTCCAAATCCCCCAGTGGTAATGGGAAAAAGAGGCTGTCCTCTGCTATTATACAAAGCTGAAAACTGGTTTACATCAAGCAATTTTAAGTTTCTATTTCCAGACACTGAATGAGACAGAAAGAGAGTACTAGGGAGCTGAGATGGAGGGAGGCTTGATTTAATTTATGGTTTGAAAGCATTCCTATTTAAACTTTTCCACACACAGGGTAAGTTGCACAGAAAGAAGTTTGTTTGCATGAAGTACTGAAGGTGTGAGCCCCTGAACAAGTCAGATCTTGGCATTCCAGCCTTAGGTAGGAAAGTGATAAAGTCCAAATGAAGTAAACAATTTTTTGGTGTGGTGACTCCAGCACCAGGCAAATTTTGTAGATCATCTTGTGCCAGCAGCCAAGGTGATTTACTTTTTTTTTTTTCTTCTCTCTGAATAGAGTGGACAGCTGGCAAATCCTTATGCCTATTAATCTTTATGTGTACAATCATCTCTTGATATCTAGTGACTATTTCTCAATCTTTGAAGTAATGAATGATTCTGTTATAATCTTATAGTACTGATGGGCATTACAGAGTGACACATTAGGTTTGAGGGTGAAGAGAAAGAGGAAGAGGGGAAATGCTGGCATAAGGCAAACAGGCTATCATTGCCTTTTGACTGTAGCAAACAAAAATAATTCTTTCTAGTCTGGTGCTCAGGGGATCACCATAAGACTGCTAACCATCTATGTACATTTTGTGTGTGCGTGCATGCGAGTGTCTATGTTAAAACTTTCTTGCTGTCAGGTAGGATTTTTACTATCTCCAAGTTCTTGATGTCTCTAGTCTTAAACTAGACTGGTAAAACAATAAAAGTTTTAATCTTTTTTCAGCCCAGAATCTGCAATTCCTGTGCCACTGGCACAGAAAAAGCCATAGTAGTATGGAGCACAGAATATAAGATACTATGTGCTGTTGAACAATGAAATCAGGTACCAGTCTTTTGCAGAAATGAAAAACAGATGAATACTTTGTTAATTCAATTCTGTCTAAATTGAAAGGAAGACATATGTTTGATGGAGAATTGTGACAGTGAAATTTATGAGATTAGTTTCTGATGTGAGATTTTAGAAATTTCTTATTAATATGTCTAAACTTGGATCTTGATAATTGTTCATAACAAAGCACATTGGCCTAGAAAATAACAATAGCAGGATGAAAAAAAGGCTGGATAAGAGTTCTGTGTGGGAAAGGGATCTTTGTTACAAAGTTTTCTTCTGCTTAATTTTGAGGAATGCTTAGGAAGTTTAAATAACTTTTCATGGTCCCTTCTAATGAATGGCCCCAAGTGCAGTCTCTAAACATAGATCATGAGGAATTGTAGTCCACCACAAATTCTATATCACAGGAGCATCAGTTCTCTTGACATCCTTGTTCTAATGTTGAAAGGTTATAAATGCAAATACTGTAGATCAAGGTAAAGCAGACTAAAGCAAAATTTGGAGGCTACACGCTGATCTGTTCTAACACCCTTCTGAGGTTCACCTCAGGCATTGCTCTCTGTCCCTCTGCTCCCTTGCATATTCTTTTACTGTCTTTCCTCACTGGCAATTCCTTATCCTCTGTGAGAAGCCTTTGAATCTTTGACAGACAAACATGATTGAGAGAAGGCACATATTTCATAAAAAAAAAAAAAAAAAAA
>VWYN01023492.1:71436-82913 GCA_013400075.1 Hippolais icterina
ACAACAGGAAAAAAAAAAAAAAAGCTTTATTACATTACAGCCATTGACTTTAGCTATAGTAAATAATTTAACTATTTTGGAGGCCATATTATCCTACTGAATTCAAATAGAGAAAATATTCATGAAGTTTAAGTTTCTCATTACTGCTGAAAGTGAAATTATCTCCTCCCTCTTTATTTGTTTACCACTCACATTTGTTTGAAACTTTGCACTAAATGGAATATATTTTGCTACAAAATAAGTCAACAGAATCAGCCCAGAGAGGGATCAAATGAATCTGTGCATGATGTACACAGCAAATGAGGGAACCAGGAGAAGAAAGAGCTTGGACCAAAAATAAAATTATAGCATAATAGAATCATAGGGGTTATTTAGGTTGCAAAAGACCTTTAAGATCATCAAGTCCAACCATAACCATAGCATCAGAGAATGGTTTGTGCTGGAATGGGCTTTAAAAACCATGAAAATCCAACCTCTTTGCCATACAGCCTTCCATTAGGCCACGTTGCTACATGCCCCATCCAATCTGTTTAGATTGGTTTTATCATCCATAAGCATGATTTCTCATACCCTGCCAGTTCTTCTTTGCTTCTTATTTTTAATTTGAGTGCATGAAAAAAAAAATACTGGGTATTTAAGGAAAAAAATTCTCTATATCCAAGTAGTTAGGACTTATCTGTGTTATCTGCTTATTTAATTTTTTTTATTATTTTTTTTAACTGAAATATCTTGGGATAATAAAAGTGAGTGTGCTGAAACATATGTCCTAGACCTGAACAACTGGACTTTTATTTTATCAAAAATGGGAAATATGTTGCAAGATCCACTTGGCATGAAGCTGCACTAATTGCTGCTAGTAGAATTTTTAGCTTCTAATTCTTTGTTGATGTATTCTTAGGGCATGATGAATGGCACATTTAAGTCAGAGTTTAGCAGTAACAAGTCTTTCATAATAATAGCTGAGTAGGTTAATGACATTGGAGAAGAGTTTGTGAGTGAGCATGAGAAAGAGAGGTAATTGTTTGCTTGGCTTGCTCAGGCTGCTAATATCAGCTGCATCAAGTGACAATGATATGAAAATGAACTTGTTCCAGATGTTATATTTCAGCCCAAGATTTTTAGAGAATAAGGGAATTCACAAGGTAAAAAGCTTTCAGATAATTTCAAGGTAATATTTTCTTTACTTTTAATTAATCAGTGCCAGACTGTCCTGCCTTTTTTACCTGCAATGTCTCCTCTTATACTTTTTGTAATATTGGACTTGGAAAAAAAAATCTTTACATAATAAAAGTCAAAAATAAGAGAAAAAAAATTATATTCATGACCTCATCAGACGGTAATAGTAATGTGTAGTTAGCTCTTGGTTGTTTCCTGCTGATTGGATGTCTGGGAGAGGGGCTGTTAATTGCCCTCATGAACAAGTAGATTCCAAGCAATCTAGAACCCAAGAAAAAAAGAAAATCAGGAGGAACTTTATATGCCTCCACATGTTGAAGTCCATGGAGTTTTCTTCCTTGCTGTGGCTTCTCTTTAAAAAGGGGAAAACTGTAGTATTTCTTACTTTTGCAGACTTTCTTTGGACAAAATTTAATTTTATAGCAATTTAAGGTATCTTCACTCTCAACAGAACAGGGGCAGGAATTTCACAGCCATGAAGCCACTCTTGCAGCCTCCAGTGATGAAAGATATCTGATGGTACATTGTGTGTGCAGGCACAGAGAAAACAGAAACTGCACTTTTAAGTGACCACTACTTTTGAATATGAGTAAAACACTCATCTCATGACAATATCTGACTTTAGAATTCAGTGGTAAAGAAAAAATAAATAAATCAATGGCTTTGGGTTTGTACACCAGGAACTTTTGTTCAAATTGGAAAATGTTGTGTTTCATTTTCAAGTTAAGACTTTTTTCCTCCTTTTCTTACCCTTTAAAAAGATCAATTTCAAAATGAAAATGACATTTTGAAATGAAACATTCCAGTTCATTCTGAAAATGTTGATATAAAGCATTCTGACATTTCCTAAAACCATTTTCTTTCATTTGTGCATGTGTATATGAAGACTACTTGAAGGATGAGACTTGACCTTATAAATTCATACTTGTTGATAAAACAATACAGGTAGAGGTGTGCATAAAAATGTATTTTTCTCTTGCTAAAAATACTTCACGCAGCTGTAAAGAGCTCAGGGGAATAGATGCAGGATTTAACCAATTGTTGTGAGCCACGTGAAGCAGAACAACCCTTTGCTGCAGGCCCCAAATTGTTACAATCTGGAATAACCATAGCCCAGACTCTTTAAAATCCATCTTTTCTGTACCATGATGCAACATAAAACCAACAACAAAACAGAAATGAAGATTTATTGTAGGGATTCTTTTTTAGAAGTGAATTCCTTTTGAAACACCATCTTTACCAGTAGGAACAATAGATCATAAACATCTATTTGAGTACAAATGACAAAAAAGTGGGGATATTCTTGGTCATTTAGCTTTACAAGACCACATCCTCATATCTGTGCATCCCCAGTTGCCCTGGTTTCAGGTGAGATAGAGTTAATTTTCCTTCAGGTATCTGTAATTGTTCTATGTTTCTGATTTAGTATGACAATAATATTAATAAGACACTGATGTGATTGCTCAGCAGTGCCCATTCTAAGTCAAGGACTTTTCAGGGTTCTATGCTCTGCCTGTGAGCAAAGGAATAAGAAGCCATGAGGGAGTGAGGGAACATGACCAGGACAGATGACCCAAACTGGCCAAAATGATATTCCACACCACAAGAAATCATTCCCAGTATATAAACTGAGGGGTCCTGTCCAGATGAGACAGATCACCACTGGCAAGTGGGCTGAACATCAGTGAGCAAGTGGTGAGAAATTTTGCACTGCATCACTTCTTTCTCTTGAGTTCTATTCCTCTCTCTAATTTTCACAACAACTAGTAGTATTAAATAATTTATTGTGATTTTGTCATGTATATTTTACAGTTACAAAATAGTTCTTATCTCAGCCTAGGAGGTTTACTTTTTTTATCCAATTCTCCTCCATACCAGGGGGCCGAAGGGTAGCAGAGAATGCAGTACCTTGTTGCCAGCTGGGGTCAAACCTTTACATCAATACAAACAATTTAGTCTAATACTATATTTGTATGTAAAGACAAGCAAACAAAATCCAAGCCATATCCATTTTTGCTCTGTAGTGTCATTAAGTCATTTTTGTAGATCAGTTCAGGATGGAAGTTCTCATTTTTCTGAAATGTTTTGCTGACCAAAGCCATGTGTAACAGCGTGCATTTAAGGGATGCCACCCAACTCAGCATAGTTAACACTTCCAAATTTGCAAGAACCTGTTCTAAAGGCTTTATTGGTGCTGCTCCATTTATTTTTCTTGCAATCACCTTTCTGTTATATAGAAGTGGAGAAGAAAAGTAATCTAAACATTTTACCCCATAAAAACTACAGCACTGAAAGGAGAAACAAAGGGCTATATGCAAATCTGTCTGTATTGTCTCCTCTCTCTTTTTTTTCTTTTTTTTTTTTTAATTTTAAATGAAACAACATGTAATTGGTTTTAATACTGCTGAAAATTGTGAAGATTTATAAAAAAAGCACTGCTTAGCAAAACTACTTTTGTACTATAATCTCCCTGTACTTAAAATTTAAGGGAGTTGGTGGAGTGCAATATTTGAAGAGTAAAACAAGACTCTTCCAAGCACCACATTAGGTACATCAAATACAGAAACCCTTCAGTGTGCTGAAAAATGTGTCACTGAGAAAGAAAACCCAAAGGGCTTTTCTTCCACATAAGAATGTAGAATAAGACACAAAAGTTGGTTAGAAACTTATTTCCTAGATCAGCTATTCTTTGATAATGTGAAGCTCGTTTTGCAAATTCACAATTCAAGACAGAAATAAGAGAAACCATAGTAAGAGAAGGTTTTAAAGCAAAATTGCTAACAAAAATGAAGGACAAAATATTAAAATAAAATCTAAGGACAAAAAGTAAGCAGAATTTTAATGTGAGTAGAGGTAATGACATCAAGATTCAGTTTCTGGAGTATTCCTCAAAATGGTGTATCTGTATTCAACGTATACTGCTTCAGATGACAGAAGCCCATCTGATAAATTAGAAAAATTAATTTCTTATTTGCAATCTGCTGTAATCTAGACTGTGGTTTTTATCCAAGGAGAAGGATATGCATATTAGTCTGTACCACTTTGACAGCTATAAAAATCATTATATAAAATGAGATCACACCAGACATGTATATCTCTAGAACTTGTTTCCATCTGTGTTTTGATGATAACTCTTTTGAAAAAACAAGAATTTAAAATTTTAGTTGATTCTACTCTATATATATATATCTGTAGATTGTATTTCAATTTCCGAAATATGAGTTCCTTGTGTTAGATCTTCTGCAGGGTACCTTCTAGACCAAGGAAAATTTTGGAAGTCTAATATGGCATCTAATTCCTATAGAGCTCAGGAAACTGAATACCTCTATTAATGTGAATATCACTTTATATTAAGGCCTGCATGACCACAGAGAACATCACTCATGTGTTACAGGAAATTTGGAATAAACTCTGTTAGGGCAAACCTGCACTGATATTTCCCTACGTTTTCTTTGACAATTCATTTCATATATCATGCAACATATGCATGGAGAAAAGGAGGCTTAAGGGACAGCTTCATTCTTTCCAGAAGTAACTCTAAGGAGCCTGCAGCCAGGTAGGAACTGTCCAGGGAACAACATCTCTGGACATACCTAAAACAATCTGTAAATGTGTCTCTTGAGGATATGGCTTTGTGGTGGATTAAGCAGTGTCAGGTTTACAATTGGACTTGATGATCTTAAAGGTCTTTACAATCCTAAATGATTCTGTGATTCTCTGCAAAAAGGGAGTTGAAGAGCTCATTTCCAGTGAATTTTATATTATCGATTAACTGATATTTAGACTCCTGAGGCATTGCTTCTCATTGTGCAAAATAAGCATAAAAACACTACAAGCAATTAATTGCATGGGGTTTGTACTATGCTTTGAGATGGCCTATCAGCCCTCTATTAATATTAATGAGAAGAATTAGTACCAAAGATCAGGGATCCATGATAGCTGGAAGAACCTACAAGTACCCTGCAGCTCTCATGCTTTATTATTTTTTAATCAAAGTGTCTGTCTTGAAGGCACAAAATTAAAGAACGGAGTCCTTTATGATTCCACAATGATTCAAATTAAAATGATCTATACTTGCATAATTCCAATGAGCTATTTTGTGCTAGTTAAAAACAGTTAAAATTGCATAAATGAATGATTTAAGGGCTGCAGCTCTCTAATCTTAATGAAAGCACCTTTTTTTTTTTTTTTGTATATTTCTCAACCTACACAAGTGACTAGAATAAATCCAATACAGAAGAAAAAGGGAGGAAGAATATATTTGATGGCAACATTCTGCCAGTGAGTTATCTTGAAAAAAGTTGGGATTTGGGATCATGGGCCATATTTTTCACTTGTCCAAAAAGACGATTATCTTCTTGTACGCATATAAAATATCTTTTATTACATTTATTTCTATTGCAACATAATTTAAATGTCTCATCCAAGCTGTTTTTTCTGGTAGACTCTGTCTACACAATAGTTAGTGATAAACCAAGCTGTGAAGAGCTGTTCACAAACAATATAAAATTACAAAAAAGCAGAAATAGAAGGGGAAATTATGAGTAACCTATGGCCTTCAGGTGAAGCCTGTGTACTTCAGGTGAAGATCAGAATTGGGGCTGCAACCAAAATGCTATCTTGCAGTGATGTTTAATGGATTATATTGCCTCTCTTAAATGTGTGGGTTTTTAATTTATATAAATTCAGATAATCAGTGAAATTCAGATAATTATTTTAATAAACTACTACTACTACTACTACTACTACTACTACTACTACTACTACTACAGTAATTATATAAAATAAAGGAGAACAGAAATAATTGGATCAGGATTTCTTTTTTTCAGGTATCTCTCTTGATCTCTTACAAAGAGTACATAATCTATTAACAATCGCATACACCAGCTAAATGAGTCTTCCACATCTGTCTAGGTATCGCAACACCGAAATCAGTGTGATCTGTAAAACCCTCCCAAGACTCCAGAAAAGTTCTTGAGCCATTATTATATGCTGATTTTGTTTCCCGCAAATGCACACTGGAGGGAAGTTGTGTTTGGACTATAGCAGAAGAAAGCAGCTACCTTACTGTAGCAGAATTTTGTCAAGCCTTAATTCCTAGACACTGTTTGGTCACCTCAAAGTACAAAGACCTTCAGTGCCTTTAGCAAATCCTCAAAGAACAGCACTGTGAATTGTAAGTCACAAGTATCTACAGTCAACCCACAGTCTATGTATCATTGACAGAGCGTAATGGATCATTGGAGTTCTCTGAAATTGTGCACAGAGAAATCCTAAATCCATAGATCATTATCATAACAGATTGCAGCAGTCCCTTCAAAAACTTTACAGTCTCTGGTACATATGAGGATTTATAGAACAGCAGATTTCTACTTATTTATCTCCTCTGCACAACAAGAAATCTAACAGAAGTCATGGTGTATGAAAAGCATGAACATTTTAATGATTATGCTTCTAGGAGAAAAAAATCCCTATTTTCAAACATGTATCCAATGTCCACCAGGTATAAATTTTGTCCCCTCTAGCCATGTCAAGAATTTCTGTGCATCCTTCCTGATTGCATAACTAGAACTCAAAGTCTACAGAGTTGCTTTTATATCAATATATTATATAAATTTTGTGAATGGGAGCAATCATCTAGTCCTAGTTCCCCAAATGGTCTAGTGAAAATGAGATTAGAACAGTTGCAAAGCTCCTGTGATGACTTGCAGCAGATGCTGTTGTCCTTATTATTTTAGCACAAAGAAGAGAAAAATTTACACATAGGTCAGCTTTTCTTACCTGTTAATATTAATTGAAAGAGTGTATTGATTAATTCAGTCCCTTGCTTCAATTGATATGTTCTGCCAATGAATTTCTATAAGGATATCTATCTTCACCATCTCTGAGTTCATTTTTTAATTATAAACATTTTCTCTTTTTTCACTTGCTGAAAAAGCCAGGAGCATGTGTTTAAGCCTCATCCAGCTTATGGACCAGGATAAATAGCTGTAAATGTGAATGTGTCCGGGGGCATCAAGGTTAGAAGCTGAAGGTAGCATCTTTCATCACCCTAATCACATTGTTTCTCTGACACTGGCTAAAGAAACCTTTGGCACATATATCACCCTGGTGAGCTGTTTTTGCTGTGGTGGATCCTTGACCTTAGTAGTAACTTTATCTCTAACCAGGCCTGAATTTACCATGGGAATTTTTAGCACTTGTAATATACTCCACATGAAATGGAGGACGGAGAGAAGGGAAGGCAGTTTATGTAAACTATTTGCTTCAGAATACATTGAAGTAATCTCCATTCTGTTACACCACTTCATGAATTTATGCCAAGCAAAGCTATATAAAACACCACATTCCACTTCCCAGATAGGCGACAGATGTTTCTTTTCCACTTGACAGGTGCTACCAACAGTGTATTTACATTGTGTATGTTCTTTGGCATGCATATTTCAATCTGCAGCAGCAAACCTCTGCAACACACATCACAGAAACACAGAAGTGGTCAAAAAGGACTTGTGCTAGTTGGTTTTCTTGCTTTTGGTGCTGTGTCCCCTCTGGTTCAGCTGGAACTTCTGAATAAGCTGCCATGATTTTTCTTTATGAAATTTGCAAAAGAAATTTGCTTTGGGACTGAGACCATGCACGTCAGATAACAAATTTATACCACTGGTTTACAATGTGCGTGGCCCAGAATATAAGGCCTGATAATGGAAAACCTGACAAAATCATAAGTGGTCCTGGGGGGCAATACTATGATACAGCATTATTATGCCAGATTTCCAAAACCACATATTACTCAAGAACTGAAATTACTGTTTTGCAGCCCAGGAGCTTGTAATGCATTGAATAAATGATAGTTTCTGACTAATATTTGCATGCCTGTCTAAGAATATGTAAATATGACAGTTTCCCTCCTGGAAAAACCAAAATCCCTAATGAATTGAAGGACCAAACATGTAAATAAACCTCATGATTCACACATGTGTCTCTCATTTAATTTTTCAAAACGAATTTTGCATTTTGATTACGCTACAAAATGCAGCATGGAGGGCAGAGCACTGAGAAAAATAGAAGTGTGTGTTCAACATATTTTTCATATCAAACAATGTGATTTACTTTAATCATTTCAGGAGTAACAAATAATGGCAAATGCATGATTTGAAAGCCTTCCAGGGTTATGTAGCCAAGCTAAAAGGGAAAAAAAAAGTGATGCTATATACATATATATGTATATAGCATCACTTTTTTATATGTGCTTATATATAAGTGCATATATATATGTATATATACATATATATATATGCACTTTTTTAGGCTGTAGGCCTGATTTTTCACTCAATCATTATCCTCTGGTATAATACTAGTTTTAATTTTAATCAAATTGTATTTGGTTTTTGCATATGTTGGTGTGAGGAGATTCATGCCTCAGATGCCTCTGATATGACAGACCTGAAACAGTTCTAGTTGACTATGTATATATTGTTGGGGAAAAAAAAAACAAAACCAAACCCAAAACAAAACAAAACAACCCCACCCACAATAGTATTTTTTTACTTAGACTCTCAGATAATTCAGCTATGCAAAAGCTCTCCAAGTAGAAGGAAGTTCACTCAGGAAATACCCTTAACTGAATGCCTGAGAGATTCAAAGTACTTCACATTAAGATTCCCCAAACTCTTACAGGTGTAAGCAGAAAGTGTTTAACTTTCACTTGTCCTTCTCAAGGTCAATGAAGACAAAGGGCAGTGGAGAAGAATATCCTCCTTGAAAATTGTTTTAAGAGAAAAGATAGCAGTTGTCCTCTGGCAAATCTGGTTGCAGAGGTTTTAAGACACATAATTTGCTCAGCCCTCTGGCTCACAGCCTCCAAGCTATTCTCATCTAAAAACATTGTAGAAAAAAGAAATCTAGCTGAACCTCACCACTTCAGATCGGAGCTACAGCCACTCATGGAATTCAGTACCACTGAGCTCCCAGCTGATACAGCTGAGGAGTGGCTGTTCCTGCCACCCCCACTGTAGGAGTAAGCAGAAGGGAATCTAAGGTTGGGTTGTGGCACTGCCAAAAGAAAACATTCACTGGAAGACGCCCCTCAGCACCCAAATACTGGTGCTTGCCAGTCCCCAGCATACCTGCAAAAAATCTGAAAGGTGAGAGTCTTATTTTCAATTTATCAATGGTATCTTCCCTTCAGGTAAGGATTAAAACATTTCAGCACTTCATATGCAACTATATATTATAGTTGACCTATGCAGTTTTCTAGGATTTACCTAAGAAATGGCATCTGCTTTTCTCTCCTTTTAGGGATGCTCTTAAGAAACTGAAAGGATCATTTTTGGTTTGTTTTGGTGATGAAATGTGTTTTGTTGGGTTTTCCTCCTTCATTTAAAACACAAAGAACAAATTCTGCCTCTATTTTTTTCTTTTCAATTTTGAAATGCTGATTTTTTTTTTTTTCAAATACTATTTTCCAGTCAGTTTTAAGGTAATACAAGTAATAACCAAGCCAGACCAAAGTAGGTGATCTTTTTCATAACTGTTAAATAATGATGACATAAAGAAGGGACAAATAGCACCCTGAAATTAATCATATAGAATGGATCACAGTGAATACCCCCTCTTTCTGCCCAAAAGATGCATTTCATTTTCCTATCTTTATTAACATGAGATTCAGGCAGAAAAAGCTGCCTCCAAAAGCCATTTCTTTAAGATACCACAAAATAGAAAGGTTAATAGTTAATGCTGTGAAGAGTCTCATTATTAAAGCTGCTTTGCCATGCAATACCAGGACAAATGGAAAATGAGAATTAGCCTAGACATCTAAAACCTCGCAAAGGAGATTCAAAGTCTCTAGAGTTGTCATTCCAGCATCTTTACATGATAATCAAGCAGGTTTTGTGTACTTACTGTAGTTAATGCCACCTCTTCCCATTTTCATTTTGTTGCAAGCACAGAAAATATAACCAATACTGTGCATGTTCCTTTTTCTTTGAGGGGAGGAAAGGGGAAAAAAAAAGAATTTAATTGATAGATAAAACGGATGTAGAAAGGGTAATTTCATTTTCCATCAGAAGAAGTAAGGTTTTATGTCGGAAATTAAATTAACAGCACATGAAATTGGCTTTTCCTAAGTTCATATTTTTAAAACTTTTTTTTTCTTTATAAAAAGAAGAAGAAGAAGGAGAAGAAGAAAGAAAAAGACCCCCAAACAAAGGTAGAGTTGTAAAAAGCCTGACAATGAGCAGAGATGATTTTCAAAGATAATAAAACTTTTCCAATGCAGTGTGGTTGTGGGCCTGCCTGATTTTCAATCACTTGACATTTTCTGGTTGTGTGATACTAAAAAGTTATGCTTATAAATGTTTTGTGATTTCTTTGTGTGATGTTCCACCCTCTGACTCCAGCTGGCTTCAAGCTGCACTCCCCACCCCACATCTTTTCCTCTCTTTCCTCAGCTTATTCAAGTTGCCTGCGGGTTGTGATTTATCTTTGCAGTTAATACATTTGTATTCACGTAATTTTTTGCTTCTGTTTGGCCAGGCAAATCTCTATTGGAATATCAATATGTATGGATTTCCATATTGTCATCACTGACAAAACAGCAACATGGGACTGAAAAAAAAAAACAACCCAACCAAGTGATGAGCTAGAAAAAAATATGCAGAAAAGGGAAAATCATTTTGAAATCACAAAATGCCGTGTCTTCCCCCTCCCTCTTTTAATGCATAAAAGTGAAGTTAATGACAAGACAAGTGCAAAAATCAACTATGAGCCAAGCAAAGACAAAAATACATGTGCACACACGTGGTATGTACCCATTAAAAACCCAAGGAAAGAAAAAAGAACACTTATTCCCCAAAATTATAGCAAATGAGGAATAGCATCATAATCAATCACAAGCTGGATGGTTTTGACAGTTTTCAGTTTCTTGGTGAGTTGAAAACATAAGTTCTTAGGTTTAGGTTCAAAACAAAAATATTTTAATAATTTCTGTTCTTTAAAAATCTGCTATTGTTTCAACAGCATAACATCGTTTAATAGAAGAAGGTCAAATTTTGCAACACACTTTCACGCAAATAATATTTTGTTCAAAATCTCAAGGCACTTTCTGGCACTAGTGTAATTTTCAGAAGTATCTCACAACTTTAAATGTCTATGAAGGGAACATTAGCTCAAAATCCTTAAAGAAATTCACTGAAATACACAAGAGGGACTCAATGTTAAGTGTGTGGAGCTGGTCATCTAATCTTTAGAAGTCTGATATATTTCCGTAGGTGATGGAAAAACATGTGGGTGTCATTGTAGTG
>VWYN01023492.1:95071-109130 GCA_013400075.1 Hippolais icterina
AAAAAAAATCAGGCAAAGGTTAAAAGCAAAAGAACTAGCTTTTCAAATGAGAACTGAGGAAGTGGTTGGTGCTGTACATTATGGAAAATGAAAGTACCAACAGATTTAAAAATATGTTGCCATAATGAATGCATATAACCAAGGCTATTAAATACTGTTTATTTAGATATCATTTTAAGATCTGGAGGACCAGCCACTATAAGAAGATGGAAAATAATTTATAGAGTTGAAATGTCATGGAATCATAGAATAACAGAATTGTTTGGGTTGGAAGGGACCTTAAATACCCTCTTGTTCCATGCCCACTGCCACTAGACCAGGCTGCTCCAAGCCCTGTTCAGGCTGTGCTTGAACACAGCCAAGGCTGGGGCATCCAGAAATTCTCTGGTCAAATATCCCATTATAGACACCATTTCTGTATATAGAAGCCCTTAATAAATCTACCAGTAGACAGTTTGGAAGCATCATTCAAATAGCTCTTGTTGTCTTATAGAGATTTTAACTATAAAATCTAATTAATCTTGAACTTACTTCACATGCTCTGTGGAACAGAAAAAGGAATACAGTTACTATGATCACAGCAAATGAACAGGAAGAAAGATTGTGAAGTGGATATGCACATTTAGGTTAAAATATTTGTCCTTTACCAACCTCTATGAGAGCCACAATTATTAAAATTACTTGTTGCCTTACACACCCTTTAAACTAGTTGAAGAGGAGACAATTAGGGGACAAAACTGTCAGGGAAGCAGTATAGAATAAAGGAGTGAAAGACAGCAAAAAATATATTTAAAAAAAAACCTCTGGGGAAGGAAAATAATGTAGAAGAATTAGACAGAAAATCAAGGTAGACACGAGAAAAAAATATTGGTGGAAGAAGGAGAGAGATGAAGGACCATTTGAAATATGAGGACACAGAAAAACAAGAAGAAAACAGTGGAACAGCTGAGGAAAAAAATGTGAAACAGTATGACTTCCAGAAGTTGCATCTAACCTCAAGTATCCCTTGATTCCATGAATAAAAATATCTTCATGTTACATTTTAAATAGTCATAGTTGTGGATATGTTGATAAGGATATTGCTGGTTTTTGTAGTGTACTTCGTCATCTACACTTGTAAGGTTCTCTAACAAGTTGCAAGAATTTCCCTTTACTGCAACACAATATATACAAAGGCATTACTTTTCTTGAAAGAGTGAAGTGTCCACCAAAATCATCATGTGTTGATATGATGATATTGTCATTTCTTTAACTAAGCAATAAATTAATTACCATGATTTGAAGAAAATTGCCAGTCTATGTGTTAAAATCCCATTAAAATACTGATCTGAGAGCTTTATTGCCCTCTGCAATCAATGCTACTAATTCTTTGAGTATTTTTACATACACAATTGCAGTTTCAGCTCTAGAGTCTCAAGTGTGTATTTGGAGACTGTTAATGGAAAAATAAAACATAAGGACTGTTTTCCATTTCTGTAACTCTTGGGATTCATTGCGATAAGACAGACCAAAGTGAGAGACTACTTCTTCCCTTACTAAACATCACAGGAGCACAAAGGCATTTTGTGCATTCTTCATTTGCAATAAGTTTCTTCAAACAAGGCAGATTACTTAGGAAAAAGATATTTAAAAATATAATTATGGAATGGAACTGAAAACAACAATGTAAATATTACCTGGTCAAAATGCAAAGACAGTGTACCAAATTCCTAAATTTGTTCTAGATATACCGGTAATAAATTGTTTCAGCAGAATGAATTTCTTATAAGAATCACCTGCTTGGCTACAACTGTCTTCTATCCAGAAATGTTGTCTGGTCACAAAAAGAATTAAAAAAAAAAAAGAAAAAGTGATGTTTTTCTGGGTAAAAAAGTTCTGGAAAAATAAAAATAAATAACCAGTATGGTTGTGGAAGTATTCTCAGTCTCATCTTGTCTCTTCTTTTTTAAGAAAGTATATATCTGTTTGTACTCTAGTAAAGGAATAGAGAAAATGTTTTCAGGAAGAACAATATAACCTCATCCTATTTTCCTGGAAAGCTGGAATAAAGTACGGAGGGGATCTGCCCAGCATGGAGGTGTCTATGGCTATATCTCTTCCAGCAAATTAAATATAAGATAATTTAGATTCCAAGAAAGCTCTAATCCTTAATTCCTCCTTAGATTAAGAATTAAAACATCCTAGTCAGGACTGTGACATTGTTAATTTATGCAGCTTCTTACCTTACATTTAATGGCCTTGCCCTTTGTGCATGAAATATATACATGGTTGGCAAGGTATCTGACAGTAAGACTGTCACAGAGTGCCATGTCAACAGCCATATTAATAAACTCTTACCCTTCAAAAGTAAGGTATCTGTTTCTCAAATACTTTTGCAAGTGGTCTTTGGCTGGTGCTGTGGTCAGGAATTCTTGGGGGAGTCTTAAAAGGTTTGTTCCATTCTTTGTATAGACCACTGTAACAATTTATCACTTATGGCTGAGTTCCCATGTCCAAAAATGTTTCTTGGGACTGTTGAATCAGCCAGTGTAACCCAGCATCCTGGGAGGAGACCATACTAAATGATGACAAAGCTAAAGGCTGGGAGAAGAATACAATCATTGGAGTACCTCCTTCAGACATAGGAGGAAGCCCTCCAGGAACAAACTATTCTCCTCTTTGTCTATATATTGTTTATTTCTCAAATGTGAGTTTCATCTTTATTGACTGGGTTTCAGAGTGTCTTTTTATTGTCTTTCTGGTTTAGTGTATTTAAAATATATAAAATTTCCTCAGAATTCTAGAACTAGAGTTTTTTACATACAACAGTTCAGTGTTCCAGAATATTTCATCCATATTCTGGAGAATCAGAGAAGAAATGGTCTCATATGTTCACAAATATTCTCGTATGTCAGAGAGGTTGCCCATCACAACCTTATTTTCTCTGTCCAAAGTTAAAAACATCTTCCCCCCCAAAAAAAATTTTCTCTATCAAAAAGGATTTTTAAAGTCTTTTTTGTTTGTTCATTTACCCTTTCATTCATTCAGAGTCTGCTGTTTGCAGACCCTTTGGAGGCCTTCTGGTTTGCTTTCAATTAAAATGAAAACCTCACTGTCACTTCTTATCCCTTTATTGTACTTTCTCTCAGCTCTGCTTATTTATGTGATCAAAGTAACAGCCTACCAAGCAAAAATGGACAGTGATAGCAATTCCCTGTGGTTAGTGCAAACAACTAATTGCCTTTAAATATCCATACATATTAATATCCTTGGGATCTCAAGGAAGGAAATTGCGAAATAAAATCCTCACTCTTCCTTTGCTCCGAAAGCAGAACTGGTTGACCAGGTACTCCTCTGGTGTAAATAGACATAGTTGCAGAATCATCTTGGGATTTAAGTTTACAAAGGTAAGTTTCACTTTCTAAATTAAAATACATTTTCTTGCTGTGATGATTGACGGATATCATCAGCAGAAAAATCTGTTTCCATGCAAAGTGTATGTAGAATGGACCACACAACGAGTAGGAAATTACTAATCAGGTAAAATTCTCTGATGTACTCATGATTCTTCCTGGGAGGGGAGAGAAAAAAAGAAAAAGAAAAAGAAAAAGAAAAAGAAAAAGAGAAAAAGAAAAAGAAAAAGAAAAAGAAAAAGAAAAAGAAAAAGAAAAAGAAAAAGAAAAAGAAAAAGAAAAAGAAAAAGAAAAAAGAAAAAGAAAAAGAAAAAGAAAAAGAAAAAGAAAAAGAAAAAGAAAACAAAAAAGGCCTGAGGAGCAAGCCATTACAAAAGTGCTTGTTACAGGCTATCAGGTCTTTAGATACTTTAATCTCTGTGGTCATAGATCATTAGGAACATGATTCCTGAAGAACAGTCAAGGAAGTTCCTGGTGAGTAAAGAACTGTTGCAGACTTTTCATACAGCACACAAGTGTGTGGCCTGAATGTCTCTAAATTGCCTCAAAAGTTCTCTTGTGACCCTAAAGAACAGCAAGAAGTACCTGACATTTTGGAGAATGGAGGATCAAAGGTAACCCAGTGACATTCTGAAACCTGGCTTTGTTTATCCTGTCAGTTGAACAAAATCTGCCTTCTTAGATAAAGACATAAGGATTCATTCCAAGAAAAGGATGTTTTGTTTGATTTCACAAGTCTTCTAAATAGAAAAACCTTACATTTCCATGTTAAAAATTAGCTTAAAGAGAAAGAGGAAAATAGAACTAAAACAAGTTAACAGAAGCTTCTAGTCCCTTAAGCATCACTGCAAGTTAAGATTGTATCACTTCAAGTAGCTGTTGTTCTGACTCCCAAAGTGATAATATTTCCGTGTAACCTTACTGAACTTAAATCAGTATTTGGTTTAAAATGCACAGCAATTTATTTTTTATTTGCATCTCTGAAAGCCTTCTTATCTCTCCCTATAAAAACTGGGCTGCAAGAGGCATAGTGTGTTTATTTAAGACTGCTGTAATCATTTAGTTTGACCTTTTATGATCCAGGTTTTTTTGAAAGGCAAGTATCTGATCATATTGAGTGCATTTTATTTACTGAAAAAGGGAGGGAGCCACATTTGTTTCCCAGAAAGCTACTCTCAATTGCAGAAGGCATAGAACTGAGAGATCTTCAGATCAAACTTGCTGTAGAAAAGCAAAGATTGTGTATTTATGAAGGAAAATGGATATAAGACAGGAATAACAAAATTTGTCAAGTGTTTTCCCACTCTAGCTGCCCACAAAGACTCAAGTACCAGTTAAATGAAGGCTAAGGTGTTAAAGTCAAACACATCATATTAGGAACATGCCGGAGTCCTAATGAATCTTCTGCTTCAGTAGCAGTCCAAAGAAGATTTATTCTAACTTTAGGCTCATATAAGAAGCCTGTTTCCATCTGAGGTAAAGCATAACCAACAGATTACCTAATCAAAAATAAAGCTCCCTAAGAAAGTGTAAAACTTCAGTGAATCATGAAGTCACTGCTCCGTTTGTGTCTGATAACTCAGTGCCAGTTATATTTGCTTCACCAAATAATCATAAAGGCCACTTAGTTTTCAAATGCTTTTAAATCCTGAGCATTTGCTCTGTGGGCAAACCTGTGCTAAGCAGACATTTGAGTGACATATTTCACCCAAATTCTCTGCCCATTTACAATCCAAGACTGTGTTCGCAGATGCCTGGGTAGCACCAGGGACTTCTGATGAAGGTTTTTCCCACCTAGAGAGATTTCCTAACTTCTTGCAAAAAAGCCTGGATTCCACATTTAAAAAAATATATTGTGATTGTTACAAGTTTAATAGAATCTAGGTGAAAGTTAATGTGACAATCTCAGTCCCTTTCTTGGGAGCCAAGAGCATTTGTCATAGCTGTCAACCCATAGCTGTCCCATTGCCCAATATGGCTCCTTTTTGGAAGACCCAGCCTCCAGACAAACTATTGGAAACAGCCTTTGGTAGAAGAATTTAGTTATTACATTAATTAAACCATTAATATTTTATCCTATATGGTTAAAAAGTATCAATCTTTCTTTTAAAACCCACCTGAAACTGAAAAAACCCAACCACAAACCCTCACTCTTCTCCTTGTGGCTTTTTTTTTTTTTGCCTTTTGTCTATAGGATTTTAAAAACATGGAGAACTAAATTTATTCAAGACTGCAGGTATTTGAAATATATGCTGAATCACTGTTAGTAATTACAGAAATTGAGTAACTAACCTACAATCTCAAGGTAAGCTAGATATATTTCATATTTTCTGATCAGAAATGCAGCCAATGCACTTGGAATTAGCCTATCAAAGCTACTTTGCAAATTCTCCTGATATCACTTCATAGTATTTCCCCTTAAATCTCTATCTTTCTGAAGAACATTTCAATATTGGGTCACATTATGAATATTAAAGTCTCTCTAAAACCCACACTAATTTTAAACTACTGTTTAAAGGAACAGTAAGGCGCTGTGAATTGCAAATGACCTGAGCTGCTTAAGCCTCATAGTGTATGTGAGTCATCCAGTGGCTTCCAAAAAAATCAGATCATGAAATTTTCTGCCTTCACAACTCAAGTCCCTGAAATACCAAGTTATGATTCTCCATGCTTTCTTTTCAGACATAATTTAAAAATTGAACTTGTAGGCTGAGAAAGACCTGATGTCAGAGCTCCAAAGTTTCCCAAAGACCAGAGACTTCTAGCATCAGGTGGAGTCTCCCATCCACAAGATGATCCTGCTTCAAGTATAACTACAGATGTTCTTCTGTCCTAGGTAACCCCAAAGTGTCATACTATCAGTTGTGACTACACGGCAATGATTTCCAAGAATTCTTTTGCTGGGATTCAGGTTGGATATATCAGACTATGCCAGTGGAAGTCTGCATTTTGCAGAAGAATTAATTATTCATGAAGATTAAAATAATTATTCATGAAGATAAATTAATCTTCCTGAAATTCATCAGTGTTTTGTTATCAGAAGTAAGATAAATTGTCCAGTTATAGTTACATATATATATATATATATGCTCAACATATCAACAGAAATGTGTAAATTTTGATGGAAGATAACTGTAGACCCCAACAAAGATTCTTTTGCAATCCCATCTTTCCCAATTTTCCTTTTCCTTAATGTAAAAGCTGTCATAATTTTTCATCAGAGTGCAATAAAAGATTTTTAAGCTCAAATAAAGATGTGGATAATGTTGCAATGTAGCAAGACCTGGACTTTTGCAAAAGAAAGCTGTTTGATTACTCAACTGTACAAGATGACAGAGACCAGAGAAAATAATAAAACAGGACACAATGCACTTTTTGATTGCTTTTCCCACTGTGTTTGCCAGAAAACTATAGATTGACACAGAGTAGCAGGTGAAACTAGGGGAGAAGTTGTCCAGCCTTACCTAGAAGCCCCTCAAACATTAAATTTCCTGGAAAGCTGATTCATCTTCTCTAAAAATCTTCTTTATTATCACTTTTCTTGCACTCTGGAGTTGCCCACTTCTCACTATAGTTTGTAAAGTGGTTGTGGGTTGGTTTAGGCTGGCAGCCCAAAGGCAGGGAGATCACTTCCCAATTGCTGTCAGAGGCAAAATAGACTCAAATTATGAGATATAAAATATTTTTTCCCAATTAATATAAATATTTAATTATTGACGTAGGTGTTGGGAAACAAAACAAAATAATTAAAAAAAATTACAAAAAACCAATGGCCATTAAAACACTTAGGAAAAATATTCTTCTGCCCCCTTTCCCAGATTCAGTTTTACGTTTCTCCACTAGATTACTCTCCTCCCATCACAGCAGGTAACATTGGTCCTTTCACAAAGGACACAATTGGTGAAGGGGAGTGGTGAGTCAGTGCACAGCAATTTCTCTCTGTTTGTCTTTCCTCCCTATAATTTTCCAAGAGCTTTCCCAAGTGCCCCAGGGCACATCTGATCCATCATGGAACATCTCCTCCTCTGATCTTGGTGTTACCCCTGCTATTTCTCACACTTTTCTCCTTCCTATTCTGTATGTGCTGCATTTTATGTGCTTTCCCAAATGTCCTTTCTCAGAGGCATGGCAAACTCACTGGTGGTCTGCAGTGGGAGCTGTGAAGGTGGCTGGAAAAGCCTGTGCCCAGCACAGGGAAACCCCTGCCCTCTTCCCCAGAGACCACCCCTGCAGCCTAGTGTGTGTTCCCAATACAAAAGGAAAACTACACAGTGAAGAGAAATAGAAAAGAAAGCTTGTTTGGTGCTTAAATTGTTGTAAATGTCTTCCGTCTCTTACATTAACTAGCTACAGCTTTACTTGATAAAAGATTTTATGGTATCTATGGGCCCATGGACACCCAGTAAGGCTAAATTACTGCCCCAAATGAGAGGTTTTTGCAATAGATCCTTAAATCTTTTCAATCAAAATGAATACAGAGAGAGAAGATGTCTTTTTTATGGTTGGAAATATGTAATGGATAGTTATCTCTGGAACAGGGTTTTTGCTAGTGCCCTAACATGTAGCACACAGACCTTTTCTCTTGGGCTATAAACATTTTATGCAAGCTTTAATTAACCCTTTCTTTGTTTAACCAGCTCAACAAACAAAATATCCTAAGTCTATTACAATTAGTTGGCCTTTTGCATGACAGCACCTTTCCTAAGATCTCTATTAACATTTAAATGAAGAAAGGTCAGCTGCACACATTATAGCTCAATTGTGTAAAACCAGGCAAATGATGAGGGAAAAAAATACAATACTGCAATAAAAGCAAGAGTTAGAAAGGAATGTTAGCCCAAGCCACTTTAAGAAAGTTGTAGGAGCAAGGAAAAAAGTCACTTCTGAACTCATAGGCTTTGTTGAGATTGTTTTATTAATTGGCAAATTGTTTTATTAAGTAGCAAATTGTTCTCCTATTTTTTTTCATATGACAAAAATCCTCTGTGGCTTTTACAAACTAGAATTTGAAGTAACTTCAGATTCATGTTGCTCTACATTGAAGTAGAATTTGACCCATAGATTTTCTAAATAAAATCAAATTACTGACTTCTATAATATTAGGTATCAGTTTTCCACTTGGCTGTTGAACCTGATGATAATATGTTTTCTCTGGCAAGGGAGATTTTCGCATTCCTTTTGCTGGATGGACAGCTCTGATGAGCTGAAGAAAAGAATTCTTCGTATTTGTGCTTTATACATATTTTTTTTTCATGAGTTTTAAGGTACTGTATCTGGCCAAAGTTAGAAACAAGATATAGTACAAATGGAATTTTGGTTTTATTCTGTGTGATATTATAGTTTCATGATTATGATCTTCCTGTACTTTTATTAATCTGTGGAAATTTGCTGTAAAATACCATATAAGCAGGTGTCCTTGCTCATTTCTGCATTTTACTTTTGCCTTCTTCTCATGGGTGTACCCATGTGTCATTGGGCCATTCAGTCCTGGTTTCAGCCAAGGTAGCTTGAGAACAGATGGAAATGAACCACTTAAAAAACATTTAACTCTTTCAAGATTTTCCAATTTAACCTTGTCAGAGTATCAAATCACTGTGTACTATGGTGGCACTTCAAAGGAAAGAAATGTTTTAAATTCATGGAATCAGGGAGTGGTTTGGCTGGATGAAACCTTAAAGATTACCCGGTTCTATTCCCAGCATAGGCAAGACAATGTTGCACTGGGCCAAGGTGTTCAGAGCTCAAATCAGTCTGGCCTTGAACACTTCCAGGGATGGAATTGCCATCAGAAGAGCCATGCTGCTCTGACCAACTTCTGTCATGGCCTCATCACCCTCATAGTAAAGAATTTATTTTTAAAATTTAATCTGTAGAAAAAGTTTCCCCAGGGAAGAAGAAAACCCCTGCTTGATGCCCTGGGAAACCTTTTTCTAGGTACAGTAAGCAAGAAACTTACTCCCATGTTCCCTCAGTTCAGGCATGCAAATCATTACTAGAAGGTTCCTTGTTCATTGTGTTACCATAGGTTGATTTTTGGTGCAGGAATTTTAATATTCCTAATCATTCTCCCCTATTGGACCCTTCCCTCAGACCCCACCTTAATTCCCCATCCACACTGGGAGGCATAAATACCCTTGTCGGACTTTAGACCCTGCCTTTTGCCTTTGGCCTCTTGCTACAGCCTTTTATATTTAGCTCCATATATAGTAGATGCCTTATTGTTTGTTGTATTGGCATTATTAAATTCTATTTCTGGACAACTGGATCAAGGCTTTCTCTCTCTATTAAGTTGCCATCAGGCCAGAGTCCTGAGGAAACTCAAAAGGGTCTGACTGTCTGGGCTCAGACCCCCGGGAGTTTCATTAATCTAAACCTGCTCTCTTTCAGTTTGAAAGAGCCCTGTCCCTGTCGAAAGTCCCTGTTCAGCTCTATTGTAGATCTTTAGGTACTGTAAGGTAAGGTTTCTGTAAATTTCCTCTGGAGACTTCTCCAGGTTGAGCTACCCAATCTTTCTCAGCCCGTCTGCATACTGGAGAGGCTACAGCCCTCTTATCATTTCCATAGCTCTTCCCTGAACCCACTCCAACAGGTCCTCATCTTCCTTATGCTGGGGACCCCAGAACTACTCTCAATCCATCTTCCTCCAGGCTGTATTTGTGATTGACATTGCCCCACCCCAGATGCAGGACTTACTTTACCTTTTTTCCCCAGGCTGGTGAGCTGGCATAAGACTTGAATTTCCGAAATAATTTAGAATTTAATTAAAAAAAAAAAATCACCTCAATGTTCAACAGAAACGCAACTACTTGGACCACACAAAATCTTGTTGGGAAAAAACAGACACATATTTTATTGCTTTTGGCAGAAGCACCTGCTCTGTTTGGGTTCCAAGAACAGAGAGGGGGTTGTAGTGCAATTAAAACAGAATCTGAAAGTAGTTGAGGTATGTGTTGTTGCTAAAAATATAAAAATATTTAATTTAGGTTTAGCAGTAATGTAGAGGCCCTTGGACATAGAGTGTACATGCTGTGTAAATCTGTAGCAGATCATGGAAGCCCACCCATACTCACCCATTAAAGAATTCCTCTCACAGATGGCTTCATGCCTTCTCACTCATCTCCCAGGTTTTCTTTGATGATTCAGGTCTGGTGTAGTGACCACCCCTATTGTGTCCCTGTCATCTACCCCACGCGGTTCACTTTTCCACTCAGCCATACAGCTGATTCCTGCAGTCTGACCCACCCACAGCTGCAGCCTCAGAGATGTGGTCACTTGTTCAACAGCAGACAAGTTCCAGCTTCCCTGCTGTTCACAGTGACCTCCTCTGCTGTCCCCCTTTCACCATCCCTTTCTGTTACATGGAAAGAGAGACCGGTCTCAAATGGTAGGTCACAGCATCCTAACAAAAGCACTGGATAAAACTGGGATGGATTACATTTTAGTAGGAGATGTTTAATCTCTCCATGAAGAGAACCCTGATGATAGATAAACGACATGCAGTACTATCAGGTAGATAAATTTAACTCAGGTGATCCCACCAAATGTGTTTATTATTATTAAAGCTGAGAAAATAACTTTTTTCTAAGAAGAAGATTTCTTTGGCACTGTGTTTGCCTAAAGCACAGTGATCAGTGGTGTTCTGATTCAAGGTTCAGTTTCTTAATAGCTTTTGAAATGCTAATAAAGCTATAGGTAGTGGAGGCATTTCTATTTTGAAGGGTGCATTAGCTATCTACAATTTCCTTAGATGCAATTTATTTTAATAAATAAAATTGCTTTTATTGTGCTGCTTATCCTCTCAATAGAAAGGTAATTTAGCTACATTTAGACACAATTATATGCAATGCTTTACCAAAGCTCCATTTGACTCCACATTCATCACTTCAGAGAGGTTAATGTTTTATTTATACTCTTCACTGATTGGTTAAGTATAACAAAAATCTTTATCTCAAAATTTGTATTAAAACAAATATTTTTTTCAAATATTTATGGCTTTTGCATTCTATTCCAGCTATAGTCAAACAAGAATACTTGACATATTCACAATAAAGCCAGTTTTACTTAATTGCAATAGTTGTAAAAAAATTCAGATTAAAAGTACTTTTCCAGTGGAAAACTGTCAAACTGTCCCCTTCTAGTTGTTTCAAGGAGCAAATTTCTTTGAAAAATACCATTTCTCCCATATATATATATTAGATAGCCACACTATGGCTATTAGATAACCATACCAATGACTAATGGCCTTGTGAATAAATTCCTTTTACCTCCAGCCAGTTCCCGCTGAGTAGATTGTTTGAAAAAAATCCTCACTGATCTTTAAATGACTGTGAAAGTGAAATAAATACAGTAGTATTGTCTGATGTGGTCACAGGATAAGAAAACTCTTGTTGTGCCCCTTTAGTTTGCCTTTTGGCTGCCAGCAGACCTACCCATTCATCAGCCTCATACTTTTTTCCCACCCGCTTGGTGGATAAGTCTCACTGGGAGATTTCAGTATGATTTCATGATCATCAGTGTAGCAGTAACGAGGAAGTCTGAGATAGTGATAGAACTGCTTTAAAATTTTCTGTAAGAGAAGACTTTAGTTTTTAATTCTTATTTTTTCATTAACAATATAGGGACCAGTGAAAACAACCCACAAGGCTTAAGCTATGGGATAAGGGGTAGCCCAGGCAGCTGACACATTCCAAATTCACCCTCTGGGTTATCATTGTTCAGCATACTCTGCATTACTTTCTTTGTTCAACAGGAATGAACATCCTTTCTCAGAGTATCACCTTATAAGTCAGGACAACAACCTGACAAACTGGACTATTTGACAGAGTAATGCATTAGCCAAGTATGTCTCCATTACAACTCTTCTGATAAATGCTTTAAAAAACATACAGTCTCATTCTAACAGATATGTTTTTTGGGGTTTTTTTTTTGAGGGGGAGGGTTACCCCCAAAAGCCAGATAAGTTCTACCATGTTTTTTCATGGTCATTGTTTTAAAGAATAATGTGAATGACTGTGTGTGAAGATACATACATGTGTATGTGCTCACCATACTAGCTAGTAAAGCTCTAGCCAAATAAAGTAACAAGCAGGAGCACAGAACTCCATGCACTTACTTGTCAGTCTGTGTACAAGACAGGGAGGAATTGTCTCTAATGCTGCTTCTTTCGTTGTTATTATTTAAAAGGGCAAAACCATCATGGAGGTCACTTTTGACAAACCTGTTTATTTTCCATTTTCCACAGCATTTGCTGAACATCCCTCTCAGTTAGTGATTTATTTATTATTTTATCTGCATTCCCCCTTCTTTCCTCAGCCTTTTCCCCCTTTATACTCCTTGAAAACTGTAGTGACTAGAATCAAATAAAATGTCAACATTTGCAATTCTGGAGCTTCATTTAAGCAATAAAAATAATAATTAAAAGGGTAAAACCTTAGAGAGATTTCTTCATTTTATATGGTTTGCCAGAGATGATACACATTCCAAAAAGCCAGTAAAAGAATTAATTAGAAACAGCTAAAGCTCAACAAGCTATGCAAGTTAATGAAGCAGAGAGGGAAATGTCATCTTTGAGACCCAGAGCTACATTGGCTTAGATAATATATACTCCGGCCTTACTCTCCTAACTAAACCTCTTTTAATCTCTCCTCTAAAAAATCAATGCTAATGACACTGATTTACCAGGAAATGACAGGCAAATAATACTGTAGAAATTATTCTTGTTTAATGGTAACTTAGTTCCTAAGAAGAATGGCAAGGATTTTATTTTGAAGTGTTGGTTTGCTAATTGAAAATTACTTTAGACTTGTTTTTTTCCATTTTCTCCTTCTGTTTTCTTTTGCAGCTGATCCTGAGTTAGAGTAAAACCTTCCTTTATTATCTGCAAGAAATGGTAAAAAGATTCAGATGAGAAAGATTCACTAGACCACTCTCTCTGCTAAGTTTCTGTTGCTTGTTCTCTTCATCTTTTATTTGTTCTGCTGAAAGGTAAATGAAGAACAGGAAAAATTGCTGTATATAAGCAACACTAACTAGGAGGTCTTGTTCTCCAGCAGCAACTTATGTATATTTACACTTACAGACTAATACATGGCATTGGAGGAGGAATTCTTTGTTCTAAAAAATGAGTCAGAAGTTAACAGTGATAAAATCATGTAAAACAAAGGAAAATGAATATTTTCTCTGAGTAAGTATTAAGAAATAATGAGAGAAAAGTATTTATAAAATTTCTTTTTATTTTGGAGAGTGTTTAAAAGTACTGTCCTACCAGCTAAGTCTCCCAGTCCCATTCCTCCCAAATATTTTATATGCAGCTCCAAGTACTGTCATATTATGGTATCTGAACATCTTCCAGAAGTTCTGGGTTAATTTTCAGTAACACTTCATGGTGAGAATTGTCATGGTTTTTCTATTAATTCTTCTTATTGTTCCAAATATTTAATTTTTCCTTGTAGCAACCTAAAGGCGGAACCAGATCATGTGTATTTAGATGCTGACGGTATTTTTTAGGTTTTTTCTCTTTTCACTGAAGATTCCACCTACACACAGAAAGCCTACATACCTGGCCATGCATTTCCTTGGTTGATGCAAATAAGTAGGAAAAAAAAGTACATAAATGATGAGTCTAGACTTGTGGTTTTCTAATAGATGTTGTCCTAGGTTAAAATGTA
>VWYN01023493.1:2341-34234 GCA_013400075.1 Hippolais icterina
AGCCTGGAATGTGCAGCTCCAGAGCCTGGAATGTGCAGCTCCAAGCCTGGAATGTGCAGCTCCAGAGCCTGGAATGTGCAGCTCCAAGCCTGGAATGTGCAGCTCCAGAGCCTGGAATGTGCAGCTCTAGCTTGGAATGTGCAGTTCCACACCCTGGATCCCCCAGGGACCCTCTGGATGCTGGCAGAGCCCACCTGGCCTCCCCCAGCCCTTTAAATTCTTGGAATGTGCTCGTTCCCATCCCAGGTTATCCAACAAATGGGAAATACCAACAGCTTCCAAATCTGTGGAGCTCTGGAACAACCTTGGAGTCTCTAATTAATCTGACAAGAAAATGACCATGAAGGAATTCTGGGAATGCTGAGATAAAGAAATACTTGAAACCATTCCCAGATTTCCAGAAACTTGGGAGAAACTCTAAAAAAGAAAGCAAATTCCTTTAGAAGACCAAGAAGAAACATGCACAAAACCTAGTGTAAGATAAAGGGTTAAGCTCCCAAAAATTCCCACCATCTTCCCAATTCTGTTATCCCAAAGTTTTCCAAACCTCCAGCACTTGGAGGATTTATAGGACTCAGAACAAGGAAAGCTTTAATCCCCCCCACCAAGGATAATCCCAAAAATGCATTTTTTACCTGAGCAAAATAGAGTTTGAGTTCTTTCCCAAGGAATTCTGTCTTGTCCAGCTGGATCCTGGCATCTGCTGCAGACAAAGGGTTGCTGAAGTTGATTCTCACCCTTTTGAAGCTCTTGAAATACTGAAAGGTGAGGTCCCTGTCGTAGGGCCGAAAGAGGGATTCAAATTTGGCCTGGAGAGAAAGGAGCAGAAGAGAAAAATCAGTATTAAACACTGATTAAGAAATTAATTAGGAGTGAAAAGTTATTAATTAGGGCAAACAAGCACTCTTGATTATTGATTATTGTAACAGCTTCGTTTATTTTCCTTTTTCTTTCTAGAATGAAGTTTCGTACCTTATCACTTATTTCTCTGTTATCATTAATAAGTGATATAATCATTAATTGTATTATTATCAGGAATAAATGTTGGACACGACACCTGGATTTAGCAACAGCAAGATTTAAATGTTTCTTAGAAAATTAATATCCAAAGACTTTGAAAAAAGTCTGCCAAGCCTTTGCCCAAATGTGCAAATTTCAAGGCAACCAACACAAGTTTTAATAGAAAACAATGAAAAGAAAAATCCTGATTTTCAAGCTAAATGTGATTTTCTTCAGTGACTCAGCACACAGAATGAAGCCCATGAACATCTCCTGCTTTCCTGCTATTTTTAATTTCATTTATGGAAAGTGTTTCCACTCTCCCTGCAGGATTCCAGGCCAAAGGAGAGACACCAGAGGAGGCTCGGGAGCTGCCAGCTCCTTCCCAAGAGTTTTATTCCAACGGCTTCAGGATTCAAATCTGAGGAATTTCCAGATATTTTCTCTCCCTAAAAGCTTCCTTGAGACTCAGGAAAAAGCCACAATAAACATTACTTCACTGAGAGCTTTTTTACTACAGTATTTTGAATTAGTAGGGGGAAAAAAAAGCAGGGAAATTATATAAGGCAACAGAAATTAATTCAGAATTTCATTTTCCTCCCTGAGAAGCTCCACTTCACACACTCACCACAGCTGGGTATAAAATCAGTATATTTCAAAGAGATTTTCAGATCAGAGCTGCTCTGCTTCTCCAACTTCTTCAGAATGAGCTCTGGAACAAGAGCAGGACCCTCCCCACACAGAGCTGAGATGGAACCACGGGAAATACATCCAAAAACTGCATTTCCAAGTTCCCATTCTGTATTTAAACCTAGAGAGATTTGTTTGGCTTTAGTTTTTTGGGGGTTTTTTTAATATTTACTTTTTTATTTAAATATATGATTACAGAGGTCAGAAATGTCACTTAGGCACTCTGACATTAGAAGGAAAAATTGTTATTTCTGTCCTTAACAACTCACTGTATCAGGACTGGTAAATATTTTATATTCATTTATATTTACATTATTTATTATCTATTTTATATTGTAAATCAGCTAAATACAGAGCCAAGAAGATTTCTTATAGTTTTACCAGGAAAAGAAAAAATCCCAGGAGAAGTATCAAATGGATTACTAATTAGTGGATCTCGCTACCAAAATTAGAAATAAGTATTTGCTGAAAATTCAAAATACACCACGCAGTCGAAGAAGCCTGGAGGGAAAACTTGAGACACATAAAAATGGAATAATTCCCAGAGTTGGAATCATTCCCATCACAGCAGCCTGGTGCAGACTCCCGAGCTCCAAGAGTTTTATGGCAAACTGGAATTCCCTTCCAAGTCCAAAGCACCTCCAAAGCAGAGCTCTCAGAAATAACCCCCATCCAACCTACCCTCGTTTGAAGTCTGGAGGGAAAACTTGAGACACATAAAAATGGCATAATTCCCAGAGCTGGAATCATTCCCATCACAGCAGCCTGGTGCAGACTCCCGAGCTCCAAGAGTTTTATGGCAAACTGGAATTCCCTTCCAATCCAAACCCTGTTTGGAGTAGAGCTCTCAGAAATAACCCCCATCCAACCTACCCTCGTTTGAAGTCTGGAGGGAAAACTTGAGACACATTAAAATGGAATAATTCCAGAGCTGGAATCATTCCCATCAGAGCAGACTGGTGCAGACTCCCGAGCTCCAGGACTTTTATGGCAAACTGGAATTCCCTTCCAAGTCCAAAGCACCTCCAAAGCAGAGCTCCCAGAAATAACCCCCATCCAACCTACCCTCGTTTCTGGCTGGGTGAAGACCTCCCCATCAGCCAGGCAGGCGATGAGCGAGCCGAAACTGTAATGGAAATTACGGAAATGCATCTCGGGGCCGGAGCCCAGCGATGATTCCAGCAGAAATCCAAGAGATTTTTTAGGAGCCCTGGCTGCTGCAGACAGCGTTTATAAAGCAAAGCCAGTCCAGCCCCTGGTGCAAAAAAAAAAAAAAGCTCTCAGAGCATCCTGTGTGTGTGACAGCGAATTCCTGAGCAGAGTCCCGCATGCTTGGAGGGAGTCGGGAACAAAATGTAAGCGGGGACTGGAAAGAGGTGACGTCAGTAATTAGTCAGCTTCCCTCTGCTAATTACCAGGAGCATGGAAAATCCAGCTGAGCTGAGCAGGGCAGCTGCTGCCCAGCCTCTTGCAGCATAGTTTCCACTGGCAGTAATTCCACGCAGCTCCCACTCCGAGGCACGGCGGATGGAAAAATGTTCCTCCTGCCTCGGCAGAACGCTCCAGGAAGGGGTTGGGATGAAGACAGCAAAACTGCCTCATTCCTGACTCTTTGGGGATGGAAAACAAAGCCCTCAGCTCGTTTTTTGTTCCACGGGTTGAAATTTTAGAGATTGATTTGGGGGGAAAATGGTTTTGTTCCCATCACAAGGAGGATTCATTTGGAAGCTTCAAAGGAACTCTGTGGATTAATTATCATTCTCGCCTTATTAAAAACTTTTTCCCAGCCTCATAAAGCAAAGAGGGTTTTGTGCTTCTTTTTCCTACCAGGAGCTTGCTCAGCAATCTGCTGGCAGGGTTTTAGCAGAACCTGGGACACAGCAGCAGGGAGCAGGTGTGGAACCTGAATTCCTGACGTTTTCTGGGCCACCTATATCCCAGTTTCAAAGCATTTCTCAGAACACAGATTTTTGTGGTCTTTTCTTGTGGATTTCTTTTGGGGGGGTGGGAGATTTTTGGTTTTGTGGGGGGTTTTTTAAAATCAAGAACCATTAAAAATACTCACGCCATTTCAAGTAATTAATAAAGTTTAAAGCTTTTTGGAACTCTCCCATGCACATCCAGCTCCAAAATTATAACGCAGTCAAAATCTTAAATGCCTTTAGTTTATTGTGTTTTAACCCAGGGCTATGACAGAAGCACCGAGTTTTAAAGAATAACTGCAAACAATGCACAGTGCTAAGTTTAAAATCTGATTTCATCAAGATTTAACTACATAGAACTTTTCACATGAAGACTATTCTGCATTTTTAGGGGGTCTACTTGCTAAATCCCCATTTAAAGTCAAACTCTCTGCTGTGGTTACCTCAGTGCAAAAGTTACCACAGCACGAAAAGAATACTTAACACAACTTCTTAGAACCTTTTCTTGCAAGTCCTCACTTAAAAATCCCAGGATCACTGAGGTTGGAAAAGCACTTCAGGACTATCAAATCCAACCTGTGACTGAATCATCACCCCCCCTGTGCCCAGAGCACTGAGTGCCACGTGCAGACATTCCTTGGGCACCCCAATCCTCCCTGGGCAGCTCTTCCCAAGGCCTGAGCAATATTTTTAAGAACAGGATGAATTCCATCAGTGAGGATGGGATGAGACATCTGCACTGGGCACACACAGAAATTCAGGATTCACAAGCAGCCCTGACACCCCTGAGCCCAAAAAACACCACCGAGCACATCCTAAATCCTAAATCCTGTCCCTGACCTGGAATTTGCTGTCAAGGATGCTGAAAACTTGGGGATGTGGAAGGAGCAGGTGTGACTCCATAAAGCAGAGGTCGGGATGCTCACCTGGAAAGAATGGCCATGAATCACCTGAGCACAAAGGCAAACAGGCTGCCCACATGCCAGGGAACCTGCAGCTCCTGATAAGAAAGCAGAGCAGGTTCCTGCTCTGAGCTGGCACAGCCTCGGGTCACTGCAGCACCTCTGGGGGACACTTCAGTCCCTGCAGCTCATGGAGAGTAAAACAGTAAAAATCTCTCTGATTGCCATCCTCAGGGCCACCTGCACATTACTGAGAGCCAGGGAAAATGACTTCAGAAGAATGACTTTGAAGGAAGTCAAAAGAGTCTTTTGACAAAACAGAACTTTCAAACAGAACTTTGTCATCTAATCCATGACCAGAGCCTGGCTGTGAATAACCCAAGTGGGTCTGAGAAATTAAACACCTCACAAAAGAATTTTTTCACAGTGGTCTCCAGATTTAAAAGGAACACTTAGGTCCTACTGATACACACAATGTTTTTAATTTTCCTTTTTAAAACCCCAAAGAATTCACTCCTAGTGTGTTCCATTTTGTCACTATCACCATGATTTTTTTACATGGTTGTGTCATCATGGAATCACAAACAGGTTTGGGAGGGAAGAGATCTTGAAGATCACCCAGTCCCACCCCTGCCACGGCAGGGACACCTCCCACTGTCCCAGGCTGCTCCAAGCCCCAATGTCCAACCTGGCCTGGGACACTGCCAGGGATCCAGGGGCTGCCACAGCTGCTCTGGGAATTCCAGCCCAGCACATCCCACCCTGCCAGGGAACAATTCCTGATTCCCAAGATCCCATCCAGCTCAGGCCAGGTCTCTCAGTGTATTAAATAAACCACTTTGAGTTACTAACACCAAACTCAAGCACTTTGTGAAAAGAAAAAGCCCCAGCTCCCACTGCCTCTAGTGCAGGCAATGAGGAGCTGTTTGAGGCAGGGCTTTGTGAGGAGAGCCCTGAGATGATGTGGAAACCATGAGGCAAAGTTACAAAAACCCCATTGCTGAACCCTGAGTGTTGCAATTTTCCCTCCACGGGCTCAGGTCCTGGAAGGTTTGGTACCGACGTGCAAACACCTTGGCTGGGACAGGAACATTGCAACACCTCAGGAGTCCTGGATTTGATGTTCTGATATTATCACAGGGCAGCTTTTCTGCTCCCTTATCTCCCTTTGAAGAGTTTGCTGCTTCCTGTCCTCTCTTTGAGACTCCCTGGCGAGCTACAGACAGAATGAGGACAAAATCACCTGCACATGGAGGACGTGGAGCTGCTGCAGAGAGCCCAGAGGAGGCCCCAGGATGAGCAGAGGGCTGGAGCAGCTCTGCTGGGAGGAAAGGCTGGCACAGCTGGGATTGTTCAGCCTGGCCAGGAGAAGCTTTGGGCTGAGCTCAGGGTGGNCTCCATGGTGCTGCTGCACTCTGAGAATGAAAGCAAAGGCTCAGAGCAGTGGGACAGGACAGCAGGGGCAGCTCGACTTCCTCAGCTCCCACCTTTCCCTTGAAAGCTGCAGATTCCAGGACTCACATTCTGGAAGCTGAGTTCTAAAACTGCAGACAAGGTGCTCAACAAAACCTAAAGTGCTCCCAAAGACCAAGAGCACCTGACAGATCCTCCAGCACTGCCCAAGGACAGAAATGTGACAGAGACCATTTTTTGAACATTTTTTGAACATTTTTTGAACATTTTTTGAACATTTTTTGAACATTTTTTGAACATTTTTTGAACATTTTTTGAACATTTTTTGAACATTTTTTGAACATTTTTTGAACATTTTTTGAACATTTGGCTGGAAGGACAATCAGAGAATCCAACAAATATATGAAATCGTGGGAACACAGAATAATTGAATGCCATAGTAAGCCCCACAATTTCATCTCCACCTGCAGTGGAATAGGTAAGGCAGAGAGAGAAGGAAGGAGGCCACAGAAGCAGAAATCAGGCAAGGCACCAGAAGTGCCAATAACTGCAACAGCAAAGCAAACAAGCCGAGAAGGAAAATCAATGTGAAGTTAAATATGTTGGGAACTCTCTAAGTCAATAAAATTACCCCCAAGAGCCATAAATCAGAACAATCCAGTCCGTTCTCTCTCCTCCCTGGCAGGTTTTACAGCTGCCCTTGGAGGTGCTCTTTGTGTAATCCCTGTACTCCCACTCCAGAGCTGCTGCATTTTCCTATCAACACACAGCTTCTATTCCTGTCTCCATGTTAATTATCCTGCCTAAGCCCTTCCTCAGGACGGGGATAAACATCTTGAAGTTATCTACAATGAAAATCACACTGGTTTCATTTTCCTGGGGGTTGGCAAAGGACAGGGAGGGGCAGACAAAAAGGGATAAACAGGTTCCAGAGGTATCCATGCATATTTGGGGTCAGGAAGCTCTGTGGGCACTGGATCAGATATTGGGAAGAAATTCCTCCCTGTGAGGGTGGGGAGACCCTGGCACAGGACACCCAGAAAAGCTGTGCCCCATCCCATATTATTCCATGATTTTGAGCTGCCTGGTTTACCCAGAGCCTGGAGTGAAGGCAGTGAGTTAAAGCCATTTGCCTCAAAACCCCTGCACAAGCCTTATTCTCATTTTACTGGCCAAAAATGAATTCATATTCCCAACCTCTCCCTTGCTCCCCACCAAACAAATAAACAAACAACCAAAAATCATAAATTCTCAGACTGGTTTGGGTTGGGAGGGACATTAAATCCCACCCAGTGCCACCCCTGCCATGGCAGGGACACCTCCCACTGTCCCAGGCTGCTCCAAGCCCCAGTGTCCAACCTGGCCTGGGACACTGCCAGGGATCCAGGGGCAGCCACAGCTGCTCTGGGCACCCTGGGCCAGGGCCTCAGTGCCCTCTGAGTAAAGAATTCCTTCTTAAAATTTCTTTAACATTAATACTGGGTGATAATTCTGCCTCCCTTCTCCTCCCTGTGTTTGTGACCTGGGTATGCTTGGCATGGGAAAAATTTACAGGGCTGATTGAGAGGCATGAGTGGGTGTGCTGCCATGCCAGGCATGGCCAGTGCCAGGCTCTCAGTGCTCAGGCTGCTGGAGGATTCTGGGGAGAAAAGTGTTCTAAGGTAGGATTGGTTTGCCAAGGAATTTCACGTCCTGAGAAATCCTGTCAGACTTGCAAAAAGAAATTGTGTCCAGGTTTCCTTTGAGATCCTGTCCCAGAGCAGCTGTGGCTGCCCCTGGATCCCTGGCAGTGTCCCAGGCCAGGCTGGACATTGGGGCTTGCCTGGGACAGTGGGAGGTGTCCCTGCCATGGCAGGAGGGTGAAACTAAATCCTCTTTAAGGTCCCTACCAACTTAAAGGATTCTGTAATTCTGTGACAACTACTTCTGCTTTGTGGTTATAAAAAGCTGTGTTTTAAAGTTACATATTGCACATTACATTTTCTGCATTCCTCAGAAAGATGTAAGTGAAATAAATACATTCCTCCAGCAAGGAAATCATCTGTACAAACCAATCTGTTAACATGAACAGAAGTCTGTGGTGATGCCTTGACCTGAAACAGACTGGACAGAGCTGAGAATAAAGTAGGGATTTATTAAAAGGCCTTGAAGGATACACCTTGAGCAGGACAAGAGCCTGGCCACGGCTACACCCAAGATGGACCCAAAATGGACACAAAATGGTCACAAAATGGATGCCCAGTCAGGAGGTCTCACACTTTTATCAGTTTTGGTCCATTTGCACATTGGGGTTTCATTGTCCAATCCCAGCTCCAGGTGATGCAGTCCCACCCTTCTTGTTTTCTCCCCTCAGCCCCCGTTGTTTGTGCTTTGGGGCCTGAAAACTTGTCCCAGTTGTCCTTGGTGTGCAGCAGGACAAGGATTTGTTTTGTGTCCCTGCTGTGTGCAGAGAGCTGAGTGACACTGACTGTGAGCTCAGAGCTGCACCCTGGGCAGCACAGAGCCTGAAATACAGCAAAGATAAAACTGAAGGCTTCAGTGGGATCACAGAATGAGCTGCACAAGGAGAATGTGCAGCCTTATTTACAGTAAAGAAACCAGAGCACAGCAACACAAGCCCACAAACTGGTTCTCCAAATGCCACCGTGCCCTGGATGGAGCCAAGGAATGCCAGCAGGGTGACTCCATGGAAAAGGGGCAGCAGCAGCTCCTCTCACCACCTGTGCCACACAAACAAACACAAGTGCTCAGTGTTGCAGATATTTCACCCCCTGAACGCCCAGGCAGACAGAGCCCAACGTTGGTGCAGTTTTAAGCAATTGAAGGATCTGATTCCATGGAATAGGGGGCACAGAGACTTGGCTGGGCTCCATGCAATGAGGATTCCATGATTCTAAAACTCCATTACTGGGCAATTCTGAGATCTTTTCAGAGATAAACGCTATTAGAAATACTTATCAGATAATTGATTCAGCACAGTTAGCACTGGCACGCTCTGTATGGTAACACAGATATTTACTGCAAAGAATAAACTCAGTTGACAATAAAAATTGAAGATCACATGTCTGGGTTGTAGTGGCACCTCTGGTTTAGACTTCCAGCTATCCTAGGAAAATCTCTTCCTGTTCTAAACAGAAGCAGAGGAATGAGTGTCCATTTTCTAAGATGTCAGGCAAACCCATAGGAAAGCCAGTGGAAAAGCTGTGAGGATTCAGCACTTTATGACACAAGACTCAAACACAAACTCAAGACTCAAACACAAACTCAAGACCCAAACACAAACTCAAGACTCAAACACAAACTCAAGACTCAAACACAAACTCAAGACTCAAACACAAACTCAAGACTCAAACACAAACTCAAGACTCAAACACTTTTCTACACCTGAAGTTACAGAGGGATAAATGTCAGTGAGTCTGTAAAAAAACCTCTGCCTATTTCTACTGTCTTTATTTCTGGTTAAACTCATTAACTGCTTTACTCTAATTCCAAAATTATCTACAGGTGATGTATTTATAGCAGAAAAAGCACATTATGAAAGACCTTTTGCAGTAATTGGGTTGGGAGATTAGAAAAGGGAAGGAGAAAGTTCTTGCAAAGTCAATCCAAGAAACATTTCCCTGGCCAAAGAGAGAGAATTTGGATCCCAGCCTTCAAGATGATGCTTTTTAGAAGTCTATGAAAATTCCTGGGGAGGACTGTCCAGCAATATTATAATTAATCCATGATGTCTTGGAGTGGGAGAAAATAAACAGCCAAAGACAAAAGAAAAAGCCAAAGATGACAATAAACCCCAACAAAAGTAAACAAGAACATTTCCACAGCCAGCTGCAGTGTTGATTTTTATTTCTATTTATAGCCAAAAGGAGGAAAGAAGGTGACAGGGACAGGAGTCCAGGGTCCAGCTCACCAGGGAAATCGTGCACAGGCCACCCAAGGAAAAGCTAACTCTGGAAAGGGAAGGGCAGGAAATCCTCAAACTTGCAACTTGCTGAAGGCCTCTCTAAATATAGCTGGCTAAATAAATCCTTCCCGCAGAGTGGAGGTTAAAAAAGGGGGAAGAGGTGGAAATTCTCCAAAGATCACCTCTATTTGTTAGGAACTAAAAAAGGACAAGGACTGTGAAAGCAAAATGGGTTAACAGGGCATTTTTCATACTGGAGAAAAACTATTTACAGCAGAATTGAAGGAAGTTATTTGTTCAAAATGCTCTTACAGCCCTCAAGACAAAAAGAGGTTTCTCCCAAGCACTGGGTAACAATGAAATAAAGGAAGCACGAGAGATTCCTACCACTGCAACCAGGAAAAATCAGCTCCACTGACATTTTCAAGGTTACTTATTCGAATTAATAGCTCAAAGGGGGAAAAAAATCTATCTAGAAAGTAATTAACAGATCTGTGGAGCTGCAAGATGAAATAATTTGAGACAGAAAGAAGGGACATGTTCAAACACATCACTCTTGAAACAAAAAGGGGCTTTGGATCGTTATTTCTTGAGTGAGGGGGCACCTTCTGCACGAAGATCTTGCTGTTTTATGAAGAGGGAACAGCTGTAAAGTTATTTATAAGTGAGACTGAGCACAGGGAGAGGTGCAGGGAATAGGGCACATGCTTCCAGTCAGATTCCTGGATTCTTGGAGCGTGTCCTGCATGCCCTGACAGCGAGCACAGCTGGAGCCCGGCAAATCGCTGGGGCAGGGAGGGCTCAGAGCACCACGTTTGGGGACAGGAAAAATCAGAGAAATTCAACCCAGATCTGCTGAAATGGTGACAGAGGCACAAGGAGAACAACTCTGAGCAGGCAAAACACGAAGGGATGGGGAATGGAAGCTTCCACACGAACACAGCCAGGCTGTGACAGCTCACCAGAGAGGATGGGGGTGAAAGGGACAGGAACAAAGGTCAGGGAATCACAGAATCCCAAAATTCCTGAGGCTGGAAAAGCCCTCCCAGCCCAGGCAGGGCCAGCTGTGCCCCATGGGCACCTTGTCCCCAGCCCAGAGCACTGAGTGCCACCTCCAGGTGACACCTGCAGGGATCCCGGGCACTGCAAAGCTCCCTGGGCAGCCCCTGCCAAGGCCTGAGCACCCTTTCCATGGGGAAATTCCTGCTGCTGGCCAAGCTGAGCCTCCCCTGGCCCAGCCTGAGGCCGTTCCCTCTCCTCCTGGCCCTGTGGCCCTGGGAGCAGAGCCCGACCCCCCCGGCTGTCCCCTCCTGGCAGGGACTTGTGCAGAGCCAGGAGGTTCCCCTAAAAAACTTCCCTAATTCTCCTCCATGAGAAGAAGTCAAAGTTCCCCAAACGATGCAGCAGTGCCACACTGCAGCCCCACAGCTGACAGGGCTTTACCCAAACCCCATCCAATCAAAGCCAGGGTGGTCAGAGCTCCCCCTGATCCAGACGCTCCCATAGGAAGCACATCCTTTCCCAACTCCTGCCTTCCAGCAGCAGCTACAACATCAATGACATACAGAACACTGACCCCAAACAGGTTTCATTATTTAAAACAACCCAGTGCCAAGAAGCTGAGATCAGTTTTGCTCTCAGTATAAGAGCTGTGATGAAGACACAATGCATTTTACAGGACAGGAGCTTTCAAAAGTTAAATTCTGAGCTCGTTGTGTAAGGTTGGGCTCCATATTCAGATCCCAGAGTCCAAAAGAGCTACAAGAAAGAGTGAGAGAGACTTTTTACAAGGGCTGCGGGGACAGCACAAAGGGAATGGCTTCCCAATGCCAGAGGGCAGGGCTGGCTGGGATCTTGGGAATCAGGAATTGTTCCCTGGCAGGGTGGGCAGGAATTCCCCGGCCCAGGGTGCCCAGAGCAGCTGTGACTGCCCTTAGATTCCTGGCAGTGTCCCAGGCCAGGTTGGACATTGGGGCTTGGAGCAGCCTGGGACAGTGGGAGGTGTCCCTGCCATGGCAGGGGTGGCACTGGCTGGGATTTGAGGCCCAACTCCAACCATTCCATGATTCCAGTATGTGTAACACATTATGTCTTCAAAATACATATCCACTTTATAATGTTAAAGTAAGAGCCTGACATCAGCACCCCAGGCTTTTAAATATTCCTTGAGGAAAAAAAGTATTTCTTTGGCTCACTGGCTTGATGACACACTGATCATCACAGCAGCACCAAAAGGCAGGTGGAAATTTTAGTTCAGTATGATTCCATCTTCACTGAAACTTTTCTAAGACCAAAGAAGTCAAGGTATTTTTATCTCACTTTGTACATTCCAGATAATGAAGGAGGTAAAGATAAAAGGTCAGTACAGAGGAAAAAAAAAACAAAAGGAATGAATCTGTGTCAGCCTGTCTGTATTCCCTACTCAACATCTCAACCAAGAGTCAATCAGTGCATATTAAAGGTTCAGGTAAAGCAATTAAAGAAGCCCAACTACTTTTTCTTTGAGCAACCAAGGCTTTGTTTCCAAATCTGCTCTGAAAGCCAAAGGGGCTGGAGCGTGTCCAGGGCAGGGCAGGGAGCTGAGGAAGGGGCTGGAGGCCCAGCAGGGGCTGAGGGAGCTGGGAAGGGGCTGAGCCTGGAGCAAAGGAGGCTCAGGGGGGACCTTGTGGCTCTGCACAAGTCCCTGCCAGGAGGGGACAGCCGGGGGGGTCAGGCTCTGCTCCCAGGGCCACAGGGCCAGGAGGAGAGGGAACGGCCTCAGGCTGGGCCAGGGGAGTTTTTCCTTCTTCGTTTCACCTGCACTTTCCTATTGGAATGCCTTGAAATCCTGCAGGTTGGAGTCTCTCCAGCAGAGATGCACATTCCTCAAGGCTCATGGAAATACAAGAGGCAGCCTGGGCCATCGCTGCAGTGAACTCTGCATTTGTTAGGAACCCCATATGCCCCCACAGTATCCAGAGCAGTGCCTTGGTGGTCCCAGCTCCCAGAGGCTGCTCCTCAGATGTTCCAGATGGCTTTTAGGAATTTGGTGTAGCCTTACAGGCAGGATAATCCACAGGTGTCATTGCATGGGCTGCCCCCCCCCGCACAGCTGGGATCCAGCTGATCCAAGCCCTCCCAGAGCTGTTATTGCTCCCTGGTGACATTTGCTGAAGGAACAACAGTGATTATTGTTTGCTGTGCAGCAAGCAAAGCTGGGGAGAATGGTTTGGAACAAGCAGTTTTTCCTCAGCGGATCTCCAAAACCCGGGAGACAATTTTGTTTACCACTGAATCCCAGACTGGTTTGGGTTGGGAAGGACCTTAAATCCCCCCCAGAGCCACCCCTGCCATGGCAGGGACACCTCCCACTGTCCCAGGCTGCTCCAAGCCCCAATGTCCAACCTGGCCTGGGACACTGCCAGGGATCCAGGGGCAGCCACAGCTGCTCTGGGTAACCTCCCCACTCTCCCAGGGCAGGATTTTTTCCTAATTCCAATCTAAACTTCCCTCCACCAATCTGAAGCCATCACCTCTTGTCCTGCCACCACAAACTGTTGTAAAAACTTCTTGAAAGTTCCAACCTTATTTCTTCCTCCTTCACTTTAAATTCTCACCTATTCCAGGGCTGTGAATTGCCAACCCAGGCTTGCTCCCATTTCACTTCCTAATTTTCTGGTTCTTCATTCAACAGCTGTTCCTGGGATAGAAGAACAGAAGTCTTCCAGAAGGTTTCCTGCATCTATTGCTATTATTTCAAAAAGAGAATAAAGGAGAATCATGGAAAATCCTGAGCTGGGAGGGACCCACAGGGATGATGGACCCAGTCCCTGTCCCTGCCCAGAGCCCCCAGCAATCCCAGCCTGGGCATCCCTGGCAGCGCTGCCCAAAGGCTCCTGGAGCTGTGGCAGCCTCGGGGCCGTGCCCATTCCCTGGGGAAGAACTCCTACTCCAATTAATTCCTTTTCTGCAATCACAAACATTTATCTGCAGGGCCATACCCTGGAGCTGTGTGTCCTTCCAGCACAAAGCTGGAATGCTGAGGGACCCCCAGTTCTGCCCATGGAACTGGGAGTGGGCAACACCTGTGGATGTCAGGGAGGCTCCTGGGAAGGCAATTCCTGAATTCCCACACAAACTGCAGCCACTCCACAATGACTCCACTGAGGGATTAAAAAAAGATTCAAATAACCCCCTGATTGTTTTTTAATGCAAATTCCAACTGCAATGCCAAGAAGGAGCTGTTTTTCCTGAAGACTTACAGGATACATTTGAAGAGCTTCAAATGTTCGAGCTGGTGTCATTTTTGCATTAGGAGATCCAAATATATTCAACTAAAATATCCAGAGTTGTGCTCTGTCACACAGGGGCCATTTACAGATTCCATGGGCCACAGTTTTCCAGCCAACCATCTGAAAAATAAATACCTCCAGTCTGCTTCTTCCATCCTTGGAAAAATCGATGACTTACACTTCCATTTCCAAGCATTAAACACTGAATTCCTGCTCGCTGAGTGGGAACACAAAAGTGGGCATTTGGAAATTCCACTACAGAGGAGCTGAGTAACCACCAGCCTCATTTAGAAAGCTTTTGAATATAGCAAATATATTCCAAAATGTAAAGGCTTTTTCCAACACGTTTCCACTCCTGCAGGGAATATACTCAAATGATCCAGAGTAAATTAATGATGATTTTTACCCTCATTTGGATACTCAAAAGGAAATAAACATTTTCAGACAGTATTTTGTGGCAATTATTTTTCTGTTCACATAGAATCATTCCATTTGGAAAAACATTCCAAAACTTGTGCCATTTTCAACCAAACCTGCCGAGGGAAGAACAAAACCCTCTAAGGAAAACCCAGAAATCTCTGTGGTTTGTTCAAAAATTGGTATTTTGGAACAAAGCAATGTGAGCTGAGGAATGATGATGCTCATTTATCCCTGATCCACCTGAAAGCCTGATCAGCACTGGAATTTCCTTGGGCTCATCCCCACCCTGCACTTGGGAGCTCCAATCCACCCAGCCCAGAGTCACTGAGTCTCTGTGGAAAACACAGAATATCGATGGCTGCTGAATGCCTGGGGAGAGGGGCACAAAGTTCCCACTGAGTTTTTTCTCACTGAAAGGGGAAAACAGAGAGCAAGACAAAGGTTGGGAATTTCTGAGGTTCTCCGCTCACTCTGAGCCTGTAACTCCACATTCAGACATTGAGATAATCTCCTCAGGACACGACTCAATCCTTTCAAGAATGATCTGGAAAAGCAGGCATTGAGTTTGCCTTTGAAAGAGCTCCTTCAGGGAAGGAAAATGTCCCTTAAACAGCTTTCTTCAAGTCATCTTGAGAGACATTTCCTCAAATCATTAGAGAGCAGCCAGCTACTGGAATGTCTGGAGCCTCTGAGAGAAATTTCCACCAGGAAAAAGGGTTAAAGGACAAGGGAGGAATGAAAAGTGGATTTGGCAGAGGATGCAGGCTTTGGGTTTTAAGAATCAAAGGCCAAAAAGCGACAGGAAGAATTTCAAATGGTTCCCTGAGGCATTGGAAAGTGGACACAAATTGTGGAGAAATAAAAATTCCAAGGGATGGAGAGGTGCAGTGAGGGATCAAGCTTAGTTCTGGAGAGGAGGAGAGTGCTCAGCTCTGTGAGATCTTGAATGGCTGAGAACTCACTTTTAAATTGTCTTCAGGTGGTCAAAAATCTCTTCAGGTGGATTTAACTGAAAGTGAGGTGCCATCCACTTTCCAGGAACTTAAAGGTGTTTAAGCACCGTTCCTTTACTTTGCTCTCTTCCCAAAGCAGCCCAAGAACTGAGCAGGGCAGTTCAGAAAAGCTGAACACAAACATTTATTAGTAACAAAAATTCAGCCTATTCCCCCTGACCTGGCTGCTTTAATCCAGAATATATCCATGCACGAGCTGCTCCCACAGAAAAAGAAACCACTACCACCAAACCCAACACACAACAAACCAAAAAAAAAAACCCCAAACACAACCCAACTTCCTCTGCAGCTCCCTAAAAATCTTGGCTGCATCACCTTTGGCTGAGGCAGCTCTTGGCAAGGAAGTGGGAGCTGCAGAAAGTGGGATTTGTCAGGCACTCAATATTCAGCTTCAGATCTCTGACAGGATAGAAGCAGCTCCTTCCCAAAGCCCAGGAGCTGCCCCAGATATTTGGATCCACAGCCCACTCACAAAAATTCCCCCAGGATTCGCTCCAAGAACACTGAAAGCTGCAAGCCCTCACCCTCCCCACTTCTTCGTGGTGTTTCTGGTTTCTTTTAGCTCTGTAAGAGCAGAATAATGAGCACAGATCATGTTAAATCCATGGGAAGGAGGGGGAAAACCATGGAAGTTTCTACACTTCCAGGGACAAAGCAGAGACTGGAGAACTTGGCTGATAATTACACTGATAATTAATTCATTATCAACCAGCAAAGAAATATTTGGCCAATTTACTGCCTGTGAGGACACCATTCACTGCCAGTTTCCCCCCAGCTCCCTTGATTATGCCAGCAGGAGAATCCAGGGAGGAAAGGGAAATTCAGAGAAAAGCCCTTTTGGCTGATATTAAATGTCATATTTATTTCAAAATAAGCATTTCTAGAAAGTCAATGAGCAGCAGCTTTTCGCTTGCTCTTTTCATGAGAGCTTTTGAAAATGGATGTCCCACGATTCGTATAAAATCATGGAAAGCTGCCCCATTTCCTGATAGGCAAAGGGTGGCCACTGCAACATTTCTTTGACTAATTCCTTCCACTGGATTTTCCATAAGTGATTCATGGATGTACTCAGCTTTCCTGGAAAACATTTCTCAAAGTCTGCAAGGTATGGAAAGCAGGATATTCTCCTGGGCTGGCTTCTTTGGAAATCTTTGTGCTTCTCTCTTTACAGACAAACAGCAGTTGAATAACTTCATTCTACCGACTCTGATTTAATTATTTTTCCCCTAAATATCAGAAAAAAAAAGACTTATACAAATCTTTCACCTTATTCCCTGCATATCCTAATTTCTTAGAACTCCAGCCTTAGAAGCCTAAAAACTAGGTGCTTTTTTCTATTATTTTACTGTTATTTAAAGGAAATTTTGAAAGAGCCTCCCTGAACACTTGTATCACTTATTAAATTCCATTCTTTTCTTGAAGGTCACAAGACTATAAAGAGGTTTTTTACATAGAGGGACTGTGAAATAATTACAAGTTCCCTGAGACTCCTTGCCTGACTGGTTCCTAAAATCCCTCAGGTGTCACTTAAACCCAGCACACAGCAGTGAGACCAACTCAGACCTGCTCAAAGTCCTGCTCAGCCTCTGATCCAGCTGAGTCTGGAGGGTGCTGCTTAAAGAAATCTTCAAAGCAGTTCCCAGGCCCCTCATCTCTCCCCCTTTTCCTTAACAAATTTAAGGGAACTTCACTTTGATTCCCATGTAGATCAGTTGTGGGGATACTAAAGCTCCCTGGGACATTTTCCACACTATTTATACCTGGGCTGCTGCCTCAGTGCAATTCCATAGGAAACAAGTTCTGCTCTCACTGCCCCTGGATTCCTGGCAGTGTCCCAGGCCAGGTTGGACATTGGGGCTTGGGGCAGCCTGGGACAGTGGGAGGTGTCCCTGCCATGGCAGGGGTGGCACTGGATGGCTTTGAGGCCCCTCCCAACCCAAACCAGTCTGGGATTCTTTGAAACCTTACGAATTTATTCAAGTGTGTTATCGCCTTGAGATTTATTATTTAACCTTCACTTGGAAAATTTTATAACACTGGAAACTTGTTTTGATCTTAGAACAAATCACAGAATCATGGAATGGTTTGGGATAGAAGGGACCTTAAAGATCACCTCGTTCCACCCTGACATGGCAGGGACACCTCCCCACTGTCCAGGCTGCCNCTCCTGGCCAGGCTGAACAATCCCAGCTGTGCCAGCCTTTCCTCCCAGCAGAGCTGCTCCAGCCCTCTGCTCATCCTGGGGCCTCCTCTGGGCTCTCTGCAGCAGCTCCACGTCCTCCCTGTGCTGGGCCCCAGGGCTGGGGCAGCTCTGCAGGTGGGCTCTCACCTGAGGGGGCACAGGGGCACAATCCCAATCCCTTTCCTCATCCCCACGCTGGGCACGGGAGGGGCTCTGGGACCTCGCTGCGGTGCTCGCTGGAGCAGCTTTAGCACAGAACTGTTCATTTTGAGGGAAGAGAAGCGAAGCCCTCCCAGCCCCAGCGCCGCAGCCGAGCGGGCGGAGCGGCCCCGGCCGAGAGCTCCGTGAGGGAGGGAGGGAGGGAGCGCCGCCCCCGCCCGCCATGGCCGCCCTCAGGTAGGACCGGCCTGGGCCCTTTCCTCCAGCCCTCTCTGCTCATCCTGGTGCCACCTCCGGGCTCTCTCCAGCAGCTCCATGTTCTCCCCGTGCTGCTTTCAGAATTTCTGTTTACTGCTTCTTTCAGCCCCTAACCGCTGTTTTGGAAAATCCCCCAGCTCCTTTTCCCCAGTCAGGGCAAAACGGCCCAAAGCTCCCACAGGGCGCTTCCCTGAGCTATTCCTGGTGTGTTCGCAGCTGGTGCCACTCTCCAAGGTATTTCTGAGGAACCTCATTAAGCTCCTACAACAACAAGGTCCCAGTCAAAGGAAAAACTTCTCTTGTGGGCTCAGCCTTTCAGCAAACACTGCCAGAGGTGTGCCCGGCTGAGCCTTATCATTTTTTCCAGATGAACTGGGTTGTGACTGAACTGCTCCTCTAAAAAGCTTGGAGTGTTTTATGGCACGAGCTGGACTAAATATGACATTTAATGAATGTGCTCAAGTGTTCTCCATAAAAACAGCCTGGGCATGATTAAAAGCCCCTTTTAGGAGGCAGAGTTTCACAAACACTGTATTTTATATTTTTAAGCACCACAAACCGGTCGCTTCTCAAACTCTCCTGATTCAACAGCCTCTACCTGGACTGTCTCTAAAGCCAACTCAGAAAATTACAGCTGACATTTCCAACCTGGCCAGTAGAGCAAAAAAACAGCTTAAACAGCATTTCCAGTTCCACCTTCTGCAATGTTACAGCAAGGGCTGTGGAGAATGAAATGCTAAATTAGAGAGTCTTCAAATCAGAGCATTTGCAAAGCAAAGTCCTAATCAGGACAGGCAGCAACAAAGGGAGACTCAAATAACAAGGGGAGAGAGATTAAACAATAATTTGCAAATACATGAAAAAAATACAGTCAGAGCTCTCTGCTCATTAATGGATTTGGTGTCCCACATCCAATCTGTTCTAAAAAATAAAGACTATTCACTTTCAGGCTGACCTGGTTAGGTTGACACATTAAAGTCTTTCAGCACTTCTTTTGTTTTGTGATTGTTTGGCTTTAGATTTATTGATCTAGCTATTTTCCCCAAATCCTCATGGTCTGTCACGCTGCAGCTGGATTTTGTTCTTCTGTCACTCAGCTTTCACAGGACACTTTCCCGTGGGCTGAGAGTTTTATCTTTGGGCAGTTTTTAATGATAAAATCATGGGGGAACTGCTCTCCTACCAATGATGATTAAAGCATCAGCACCAAACACTGAACTGGGGGAGTTTAAACCAGATTTAGTCCAGGACAGGGTGACACAGAAGATTTAAGTAACTCAGCTTTCCAATTTACAATCACTGAGTGATCAACAATTCATTCCTATCATTCCATCTGCTCCTCCTAGAACCAAAGATTTTTAAAATTTATTTCTTTAGGAGTTTTTTTTAGATTTTACCTTTTAAGGCATCATTACTCACCAAGGCACTGAAAAGGATGGATATGCTACAAATAACTCCAGGAGCTGATGAACGGTGAGAAACAAACACCTTTCAAAAATAGTCCCCACTGTCAGCATTTGTTTCCCAGCCCAAAGTGGTCCCTAAATAGCACCAAGCCAGGTCCTCATCCCCCTGAAATGCAAAGTACAGTGGGGCTGGACTTCACTCTTTATTTATTTCCTGCACTGATGACTCCACAGGATCTACCAGAGACACTCACTAAAATAATCCNCAAAGTGGGTGGTCCCTAAATAGCACCAAGACAGATCCTCACCCCCCTGAAATGCAAAGTACAGTGGGGCTGGACTTCACTATTTATTTCCTGCACTGATGACTCCACAGGATCTACCAGAGACACTCACTAAAATAATCCTCATTTAACCTACGTCCACTATTCCACAAGGGCACAGAGTGACAGGACACAGGGATGGCCTGAAGCTGGAGAAGGGCAGGGTTAGGTGGGATGTGGGGCAGGAATTGTTCCCTGGCAGGGTGGGGAGGGGCTGGGATGGAATTCCCAGAGCAGCTGTGGCTGCCCCTGGATCCCTGGCAGTGTCCCAGGCCAGGTTGGACATTGGGGCTTGGAGCAGCCTGGGACAGTGGGAGGTGTCCATGGAAGGGACTCCCAGCAGTGCCTAAGAATTAATCAGCTGCTCATTATTTTACACTGGTTAATTCACTCTGATTAGCAAACATTTTGCAGCTAGGCTTCCCACACACCTTCAGGACTGTATCGTTTGTAGGGTCACAGGTTAAAGATGGGGTTTTTTTTTCTTTTCCTGTTTAACTGCCACTTTGGAAAAGTAAAAAAAAGAAACCAAAAATTAAGAGGTAAAGCAGTTTTCCATAAAGTTATTTTTCTAAATTTTATGGTGCTTCTTCAGCTATGATAGGCACAAGAACTGTCCCACTGAGTGAAGATATGACCAGAATCCTGATGGGAGTAGGATGAAAAATGCTTCTGTAATTAACAATCTATTATCACAAAAAATGCAGCTGTATGATGCCAAAACTATGACTTGAGGGAGAGCAAAGATAAGGATGAAAACAGCAGGTGTTTGGGGTTGTTTGAATTTCTAGTTCCTTCTAACGTGACAGCAGGATTTGTTTAACTCAAACATTAAAGATATCATCCCAAGCAAGTAGAAGTTACGTGTTCATCCTCTGACACATCCTCTGTGACTAAGCTAAAAACAAAAGGAAATTAAAAAATTCAACTTTAACACAGGAGGCTTTGGAAAACCACAGGAGATGGTCAGAAACAGCCTGGTATTTCTGTGATCTTTAAAGAATGACAGTTTCCACTGCAGTCACAGAAGGAAGAATGGAAGATAAACTTCAGAAATATTTTCTAAGAATGTTCTGGGAGGGGAGGAAAAAAAAACAAGGCAATTACAAGAAGTTTCTGCATTTCAAAGAACAAATCAAGTGTACCTGGAAATTTCTAAAGGATTTTAAAAATACCAATAAAGATCATGGAATGGGTTTGGTTGGAAGAAACCTTAAAGATCTAATTCCAACCAACTTCCACTATCCCAGGTTGCTCCAAGCCCTGTCCAACCTGGCCTTGATAAAATAATAAAAGATAATAAAAGGAGCCACAGAAGAGCCTGGAATTTAAATCCCAAATTACCTGCATTTTTGGTGAGGTTGATGCCTGATACACTGTAATTATCTTAGATATTAATTAGTGACACATCAGCAGCACACTGGCATTTAAAGCTTTTATGGTACATAACAGCAGAGGTTTGAGGATTTATTTATCTATTCATATGGCATGAACTCACCTGTTTTGATTAAAGGAGAAAAAAAGTCAGCATTAGAAAATAATTCTTGAAAATATTTGAAATTCCTGACTATTCCAGGCAGTGGGTTTTGGGTTAGAAATTCCCACTTGCTGAAAGCCAACACAGTTCTGCATCTCTCTCTAACTTGTGCTGCAGAAATGTCTGGATTTGCCTTTTTTCCAGCAGGGGAGATGAAAACATCACTGCAGAGCAGTGGATAAGGACAAAATTCCACTTTGCTTAGGAATGAGGACAGAGATGCTCGTTAAGGAATAACCTCTCCTGAAAACACCTCCTGTGAAGAATTCCTGCACTTCACCTGCTCTGGGTGAGGTGAGGAGCTTTTACATTGAGATAGATGCCAGAAAAAATTTCCAAAAATGCCTTTAAAGTTGTTCTATACCTTACACAGATTCTAAAAGGGGAGAACACCCCATGGATATGGGAAGCTGTATGGGCTGGGCTGCCTTCAGTGGGGTTCCAGTGCTGTGATCAGGGGTTTAGAGAGGCCCTGCTGATCTCACCTGCCCTGAGCCGATTTTCTCTGCCTTACACAACCCCAGGCAGGAGCTGCTCATACTTTCCACTGCCTGCCCCGGCAGCTGCTTCATCCTGGAGCCTCAGGAAAATGCAAGCCTTTCATCAGAGTTTCCATGAGCCAGGCAATGCTGGCTCCCAGCTGGATGGGATGTGGCCCAAGGACCAATGAATCCTGCAAAGGAATGGCCACACACCCCAGGAACTGGGCAAACAATTCCCACTGATCCCTCTCCACGAGTTCTGCTGGCCACAAGAAACTCTATTTAACATCACAGCCTGCGAGAAATGGGACATTTTAGTTCTTCTTTCATCTCCTACTTCCATAATAATGGACGTTTTAGTTCTTCTTCTTTCATCTCCTACTTCCATAATAATGGACATTTTAGTTCTTCTTTCATTTCCTTCTTCCATAATAATGGACATTTTAGTTCTTGTTTTCATTTCCTACTTCCATAATAATGGACATTTTAGTTCTTGTTTCATTTCCTACTTCCAGAATAATGGACATTTTAGTTCTTCTTCNCATTCCCTACTTCCATAATAAAGGACATTTTAGTTCTTCTTCTTTCATCTCCTACTCCCATAATAAAGGACATTTTAGTTCTTCTTCTTTCATCTCCTACTCCCATAATAAAGGACATTTTAGTTCTTCTTCTTTCATCTCCTACTCCCATAATAAAGGACATTTTAGTTCTTCTTCTTTCATCTCCTACTCCCATAATAAAGGACATTTTAGTTCTTCTTCTTTCATCTCCTACTCCCATAATAAAGGACATTTTAGTTCTTCTTCTTTCATCTCCTACTCCCATAATAAAGGACATTTTAGTTCTTCTTCTTTCATCTCCTACTCCCATAATAAAGGACATTTTAGTTCTTCTTCTTTCATCTCCTACTCCCATAATAAAGGACATTTTAGTTCTTCTTCTTTCATCTCCTACTCCCATAATAAAGGACATTTTAGTTCTTCTTCTTTCATCTCCTACTCCCATAATAAAGGACATTTTAGTTCTTCTTCTTTCATCTCCTACTCCCATAATAAAGGACATTTTAGTTCTTCTTCTTTCATCTCCTACTCCCATAATAAAGGACATTTTAGTTCTTCTTCTTTCATTTCCTACTTCCATTATAATGGACATTTTAGTTCTTGCTTCATCTTCTTTTTCCACAGTAATGGACATATTCCTACTGCAGCCTTCAGTGATTAGCAACAGCTCTACACTAAAATTATCAGAGATGGGAGTTGTTCTTAATGGATTTAATAGTATCTCATTTGTTGGGTTATCGAAAGGAGGAGGAGATTTTAACTACAAACCCACAGAAGTGTTTTGTTTAACTATATGGATTACGAATGGCTAAAAAAATACAAATAGAAAAAAAAAAATCCATTTTATTATAACAATACAGCTTGGCTCTTCTGGCACTTCACTAGCTCAGCTTCCTACTTTCAGAGAAAGGAAACAGCACCTCCAGGAAAAAAGGGAACAATTGTCTTTTCCACTTCTTGGAAAACAGCCTGAATTTTAAGAGGCTTCTATACAAACAGCCACTTGTTTAGAAATCAGGACCAAACCTTCAGGGAAGTTTCCAGAATGGTTTGCAGTCCACGCAAGAAAATAAAGTGATTTTGGTTTACTTGGCTGCATCTAAAGTCAAAAACTTACATTTATGGGAGGTTTTATGATTATTTTTTTCCAGTATCAATAAATCAATTTATCAAAACGCCCTGAACTCACACAGCTGCCATTCCCACACCACTGCTGTACCAGAGGTGCTGTCTCAATTCTCCTGCTGCCTTTTGTATTTCAGCAACAAAAAAAGGAACTCAAATCCACCTCCTGAGGTTTGGACTCTTCAGCTCATTAACCAAGAGTTGTTTGCCAGCACCAAAATAACTCCAAAGAAAACCTCAAAAAGCAAAATCGAATCCAGCTCTTCATTTGTGACCCTCAGAAAATCTGCCCAGGGAAGAGGGAAGTTACATTTTAATAAATGAAGTTCACTGAATATTGACAGCTCTGCTTTATGAGCGGAGCCACTAATCAATGCCTGCCATAATTAATGAAATTAATTCTGCTTATCTCAGGCAGTAAAAAAGACAAAAGGTCTAAAGCAGGTACTTATGGATGATTCTTCTAGCACCTAAAGCTGGCAGAACCTCACCAACTCTATTTAGGATGTTGTCACATCCTAAATCCCTGTGCTTGGCAGGTACCACCCCCCAATCACCTCATTTTAATATGAGGATTCCCAAACATTCTAGGACAGTGACTTCCATATTTTAATTATGCACTACATCCACAAAAAAAAACTTTTAAAATGGTATTTTAGACCTCAGTCCTAACTTCAGGTTCACTGAACACAGCCCATATTTCAATCAGCCCCAGTATATTTCCATATTTTATGAGGGGAAAAAAATCACCTGGTCAGAAGAGAAAAAGATCCCAACGAAAACGACCCCAAATGGCCACTGAGGAAAGTGTTTAAATATCATTATTAAACCCCAGAATTAAACCAAACCCACCCACCCAGGGCAGGGCTGGAGCTGGATGATCCTGGAGGTCCCTTCCAACCCAAACCATCCCAGGATTTTATGTTTTCACACATAAAAACAACCCCAAGACTTCACTGCAATTTCTGGTTAATATAAATATATGACTTTGCATCATTTTTTTTTAATTATTTCCCTCATTTTCAGTTCTCCTGACTTTCAGTTATAGCACAAGCAAAGTTATTTATTAATAACCAATATTATTTAAAAATGTATAAGCACTGCTTATTAAAACTTGAAAAAACTACTGAATAAACTACTTCAGCAATAAACTGTCCCAGAATTAAACTTTTGATGTTAAAATGACTTTACAATTTAAGCCTATTCTGCATGGGACAATTCAGTCACTGCTGCTATTAATAATTATTTAATGCTGATGTTAATAAGGGGTGTTTAGGCTGAGATTCAAACCATTCTCACCTCTAAAACACTGCACTTATTTTCATATTTTTAATTAATGAATGGGACAATAATCCTGGGAACAAAACTCCATTTGCTCCTACAAAAGCCAGAACCCAAGGAAACCAGGAAAAGCTCTCCACAGCACTGTGATATAGATTTGGTGTTCCCAGGGATTTCACCAATATTTTCCTAAATTTCTGTTTGATTCTCCAGGGAGATGAAATTTTTAATCCTGGCATAGCTCAGACCTCGTGTGGAATCTTTCTTCCATTTGAACTAATGATTGGAGCACTGGATCCTATGGGAGTTATTTTTGTTAATATCTCCAACATTGAGGCTATTCATGAGGATTTTACAACACTCTTTTCTAGGTTTAGGTATTTTTAAGGCATCCAACAATCATCTTTTGCAGCAAGAGTTATCTGAATATTTAAATAAATAGATAAGTATTATATATTTCCGTTTTATTTCTGCCTATTAAAGTATTTGTATTGTTTGCTTGAAGCACTGACTGATCAGCCCACTTTGAGGACTTAAATAAGTGGATTTTTGACACAGAAATAATTATTTTGGAGACCTACAGAAGGTCCAAGTGTGATATAAACCTGAAGCTGCTCAAAATACCTCCACTTAACTAAATACTTCCAGAAGTTCCATTGAAAAACTTTTCATAATGGAAGGTTTCTAATTTTTTTTGTAATGGTTTTAGTGTTCAAAGTAAATCCAGATTATTTGGATGTGATTTTGAACCACAGTCTTAACCCTGGGCTTTATTTGGAAAGCAAAAGCATTAAAAACTATCAACACTGTCACAAAAAAAAAAGAGATTTTTTTTGGCAGAGAAAGAATGAAAACCTTCAAAATATATGCAGGTGCAAATAATTAAGTTTTACATTCCCATTAGGGAATATTTTGCCAAAACCAGAGCTGTGGTCACAAAAATCTATAAACATGTAAAAACACTCACCTTTTCGGAGATCTACTTTTAAAATGTTTCCTTTTTAATATGATCTAAGAGGCTTAAAAAACGTGAAGTAAAAGGATTACAGGGCATGTGGCTGAGGCAGGAAGAGATTACCAGAAAATGGAGATTATTTGTAAAGAAAGTTTTGTAAATACTCCTGAGAAATCTGCTAAACTTCCTGCGAAGCAGAAGTAATTCCTTAAGTACTTCCAAAACCCCAAAATCCACCTCATGATTATTTCAGTGGCCTGCAAGGCAATTAAAAGTGTCTAAAAGCAAGACTCGTTTAACAGCTTTATTTTCAGCTGAGCTCACAAAAGGCTTTTCTGCAGTGAAACCACACAAAAGCTGAAAGAAAAGAAGAATTTGGGAGCTGGAATTGCCAGGACTCAGCTCACCTGCAGCTCTGCTTTTCCTGGCTTACACAACTCACCTGGCTGGGCTTTATCTTCAAGCATAAATATAATATTTCTATTTTTTTTTTTTAATAAATAATTGCAGAGAGTGTTTCCCAGCCAATTCTGGGGGTTTTGTGAGGACACAGGCTCAACTCCAATTTTGAGTGCACTTCCAGCAAGCTGAATTTCTTGAATAATTCAGTTTTCCAGCAAAGTTTTCCCAGAGAAAAACTGTTCCCATGATAGAACTGCCTGTTTTCAATTTCTCTATGAATATAAGCTGTTGTTAATTATGGAAAACGTCCTGCTACATTCGTTAATTTGCAAAAATTCGCACATTAAAGTAATTATCACAGAATCATTAAGGCTGCAAGTGACTTTCCCAGCAGAACCATCATGGAAATAGAAGAAAATATAGTCTAAAATATGGAAATAGGTCTAAAATATGATTTTTTTAAACACCTAAAATGTCCCCAAGTGCCACATCCAAACACCTCTAGAACATTCCCAGAGATGGGGACTGCTCCACCTCAAAATCTTAGAAATATTTCCAAGGAACTTAAGGAACTCGACTCATTCTAAAGAAAACTGTCTCCACCAAAAATCTCTCCTAGCCCTAAAAACCAACAACTTTCTGAGAAATTCAATTCTCTGTAGGAATTCTTTGTGCTCTTCTTTGCCTCTGCCCAAATGAAAGGTGCCCACAGCGAAGGGGAAATGGAAACTGGCAGAAAGTGGATAATAATCTCCTTAGCAAGAGGCATAAATGAAATTATTTCATTATTTAGCCCTCCTGTGAGTGTGCCAGAATTCTGAAATTCAGCAGGGAATTGTGGCACATCCCTTGGGATACCAGGAGCCAGGGAAGCGCTTTACCTGCTGCATTTGGCTAGGGTTTGACAGCACAAATTGCATAAAAAAACCCTGAGTGTCCCTCTGGTGACATAAAACTGTTCCTAAAAACAGAATATCACATGAGGAGGATGGAAAAATACAAAAACCTAACTGGAAATTAGCTACTGACACCTTTTCTTAAATAAATGAGTACACAGGAACACAGTTTTAAAAATACAACTTGTCTGTGTGTTGGATGAAGAAAAACCAGAATTCCTCAAGCACAGAATCAATATTAAAGCTACCAAAAGCTGCAGATCCAATGTAAAAAACAGTTCAGAAAATCCAATTTTTTCCAAGGTAATTTGTCAACTTGAAGATTGGAACTAGGGTTTAATTTCAGGTAATTTCTTGTACTTCAACAACAACAAAAAAATACAGAATTTAAAGGAATTCCTGAACTGTGCTTCAGAAAACTTGAGAGTAAGCGCTTGGGTGTTCTCTGGAAGATTTTGGGATTGATATTAAAAAACTGGTCATGAAGTATTTTTCTTTTTTCTGAAAATAAATTGTCATTTAGCAGAACTATTACCTTGAAGGTCTCGTTTTAAGAGACTGATCACAAACCACTTAAAATTTTCAATTTCTCAACTGGGATTATCAACACCTCAATTTAAAAAACCATTAAAAAATTGAAAAGGAGGAAGAAGAGGAGTATTCAAGCAGCACTTCCAGTACAAATCATGATTTGGGAAGGGCAGAATAGAAATAGTTGTCAGTAGCTGTCTTGTCTCACCTTTGATTGGATCAACTCTCCTCAAATAGGGCAATCCAGGATTATTAAGGGGCCCACTGAAGGGGAAAAAAAAAACCCCAATTTAACTCTAGAGAAAAGGTATTTTAGGAGTGTTACATCTGCTGGGAAAAGCAGAACGTTCACAGAATAGAACCAAGCCACTGTTCACACCAAAATTCAGAGTATTTACAAACACTGCGTGTGAGGATCCCCTCATCAACACCCAATTCCACATCTCTGCTGCACAAGTTGGAATTTTCTATGCACATTCTACACCAAACCAAAGGAAGTTTCTTGAAATTCACCCCCTAACCAACTACAGCCTTTTAAAATTCCCTTGGAATCTTTCTCAGCTGGTTCAGACAGTGACATTTCAGAGTGACCACCATCACCTCACACATCTGAGTGACAAAACTCCTGCATTTCCTTGGACACCAGAACCACCAAATGCTCTGGAAAACTGGATACACCACAGGACAATGCAATATTTGTTTCGTTTTTAATATAACTTTGTTTTTCTCAAATCATCCAAATGCTGAGGGCACCTTTTACACCTCCAAAATCTGGGATACAGCCTCAGGGCCTTGTTCCACTTTTTCCTCTCCGCATCTTCCTGACATTTGGCCAACAAAACAAATTAAAAATGTAGCCAGTCCATGTGTGTCCCTATAAAAGTCACTAAGTTCCAGTTTTAAAGTTATAAGCTCTTGCCAGCTCTGTAACTTTATTAAATGAAGCTAAATCATGTATTTCAGGGCTGAAATTCAGTGACCAGACATCTAAACTGATTTTTCATCTATTAAAACTCTGTGTGCACCTATCATGTTTATAAGTCACCAAGTTCCAAGCACCTTCACCTGCCTTTTTTAAAAGTTCTGTGTTACTTATAGAACTTTGAAACTTTTCTTCCCTCCTAGAGACAGATATTTATTCAAATTCAAGGCAATTCTTCCATTCTTTACCTCAGAAATGCAATTTATGCAGTATCTGTACATATCGTTCTCCATAGTGAAGATAACAGAGTTTATGCTGAGATGATGAAACTCAATTTGTTACCACTGCTGATTTTTCAAGTCTATTCCATTTAATTCAAATCTCTTTAAAAACGAACCACCTCCTTCAGCATGAAAAGGTTTGATAGCAAAACCAACGACAAAAACAAGGAAAAAAAAGGCCAAAACCACAACATCAGGTGCACCAAACAAAACCTTAAACACAAAGCTCAGGGTAGGGCAGTCCAGGGATATTTTATTTCACTTCTGTTTTATGCAGAGCTTCACCCTGGGCTACGGGTTCAGGAATCAAAGGAGTCAAGGTAAAATAGCTGTTGGTCTTGAATGCCCCAGAATCATGGAATCACTGAGGCTGGAAAAGCCCTCCCAGCCCATGGAATCCAAGCTGTGCTCAATTCCCACCCCGTCCCCAGCCCAGAGCACTGAGTGCCACCTCCAGGTGACACCTGCAGGGATCCCGGGCACTGCAAAGCTCCCTGGGCAGCCCCTGCCAAGGCCTGAGCACCCTTTCCATGGGGAAATTCCTGCTGCTGGCCAAGCTGAGCCTCCCCTGGCCCAGCCTGAGGCCCTTCCCTCTCCTCCTGGCCCTGTTCCTGGGAGCCGAGCCCGACCCCCCCCGCTCCGGGAGTTGGGAGCGGGCTCGGCTCATCCCCGACCCGGGACGGGACTCCCGGCGCTGGGTCCCGGCAGGACGAGGGGGCGGGCGGGGACGCGCTGCCACAGCCTCCCCTTCTCACCCTCCCCGCGACACCTGCCGAGGGCGGAGGCGGCCACAGAGAACCGCGACAGTCCCGGCCCCGCACACCGCTCTCCCCTCACGGCTCCCGGCCCGGCTCACCCGGTACGGGCCGTCCTGGAAGACGCGCGGGTCCAGGTTGCAGGCGATGGTGGCGGTAGGCAGGTCCCGCAGCGCCACCGTCTCCATCTCGCGGTCAACGAAGCTCCACTCCGCGTCCGTCTCCTCCTCCTCCTCCCCTCCCTCCTCGTCTTCCCCGGGCGGCGGCGGCTGCTGGAGCGGCGGCTCCTCCATGGCCGGAGCCGAGCGGAGGCGGCTGCGGCCGCGTCGTTGAGACGGCTTCTCCCACCCTCCGCCCGCCATCTTGTTTCTTTAGCCCCCGCCCCGCAGCAGCCAATGGGAAGCCTTCGTCGAGCCCCCCTTCGCTGTGTCAGCCAATAGGAAGCCGCCGCTGGCGCCCCCCTCGCTGTGTCAGCCAATAGGAAGCCGCCGCTGGCGCGGCAACAGGTGGCGGGCGAGGGCGCGTCCGCCATGTTGGGTGAGGGCAGCGCCGTGAGGGAGCGGCATAGAGCCAACGCACAAAATAAATTGTATATATAAAATATCCTATATTTACCATCTATACTGGATGTATAGTGTATATTGTATGTGTAATACACATATGCATTATATATGATAGGCTATGGATGAAAATTTACCGTCTACAATACACCATATATGCACCCTATAGTGTAGCGTATATATATTTATACGTTATATGTAATATACTATATGTAAAAATATCATATGTGTAGTATGCTGTATGTCTATGTGGTACTTATCTAATATACTGTATGTACTATATTAAAAGGTGCTTTATGTAATATACTGTTTGTGTATGTGGGAATATATATAACATACAGTATATATAGTACATATATGCTATGTATAATAACATCTGTGTGTGTATATATATATATATATATAAATATATTATAAATGACTGTATTGATAATGCTATATTATTGCTAGAGAGAAAGACATGAACTCCATGTCCCATCCTTGGAAGTGTTCAAGGCTTGGTTGGATGGAGCTCAGAGTGACCTGGTCTATAATATAAATACTAAATATTTATATAAAAATACCAGATGAATATAAAAATTCCTCACTCAAAGACTTACAAGTCAGCTAAAAATTGGCACTCTGTGTGTTGTGATTCTCTTATCTGCCTTAAGGACAAGCTGACCCACCCTTGGTGTTCTGCAAATGTGTTTGGCTGGTTAGTCTGACCTAAGAGACATAGAGAAATATTTTTATCATATATTTATTCTATTTAAAAATTAATTATATCCATGCCTGTATCTATATAAAATATTTTGTATAATACTATGCTTAGATTTATATATTTATTTTTATATATACGAAGCACCACCTTCCAGGGGAAGAGCCAAGAAGGAGCTTCAGAGGTCACAGAACTTTTTTACGAAGTTATTGCGACACTCACTCATCTCCAAACATCCCACACCAAATTTCTTCAGACTCTCTCATCACTTTGGAACCACTTAAGTTTTTTTCAGAAGGGTAAGTTAAATACAGGGTGGTTTTGTGATCACTTGTGCTAAGTGACGTAAATCTTTGTGTTCTCAGATCCAGACAAAAAGTTTATTAAAAGAAAAGTGACTTCTGTGAGCAAGCCTGGAGTGTTTAATGCTAAATCCAGCCAAACTAAAGCCATTTTTAACCACATTCTTTGACGCCAGAGCTGCTTCCTGACAGGGCTGGTGACACTTTGCATCAGCAGCTCTAACCCCCTGTAGAAATTCCACCTGAGGAATCCANTCTGTTGTAACTAAATGGAGAAAGAAATAAACAACACAGAATCCCAGAATTATCAAGGTGGGAAGAGACCTATAGGATCATCCAGCAGCATCCCAAACCCTGTCCCCAAGGGCCANAAAAAAGAAATCCAGCAATAAATTCCTGTCACTGCAGCCTGGCATCTCCCTGGAAGGAAAAGCACTGGGAAATATTCATTGCCCACTGCTGCAAATGGCACCAGCTGGTTACTGCAATTCAGGTGTCAGATTTGAAGGGGAAATGAAGTTATTATTTATATTTTATGTAATTAATTGAGGCTAAAGGTCATCTGAGATCATGCTCAGCAAGCCCTGCAGGGCTCCAGAGCCAAAGGACCTCTCTGCCCTAAGAGCTTAAAAGTTCTAAGAATTAATTTAGTCACAGACGTCAGAAAAAAAAAAATAAACCTGAATCTCCCTAATCTGAGGATTTAATTGTTCATCCTTTCTTCTCGCATAGGAAGGGA
>VWYN01023495.1:0-84393 GCA_013400075.1 Hippolais icterina
TTTTACATTGTGACCTAGGACAGGGGTTTCCCAAGCAGGCACCACAGACAGGGATTTGTAAGGGGTTTCCTGAGTGGGGATTGCAGACAGGGATTTGTAAGGGGTTTCTTGAGTGTGGACCACAGACAGGGAGTTGTATGGGATTTCCCAAGTGGTGAATGTACTGAAATGGCCTGCCTGGGGAGGTGGTGGAGTCACCATCCCTGGATGTGTTTAAAAAAAGACTGGATGCGGCACTCAATGCCATGGTCTAGTTGGGGTGTTGGAACATGGGTTGGACTCGATGATCTTGAAAGTCTCTTCCAACCTAGAAATTCTGTGATTCTGTGATTCTGTGACCGCCGACAGCGAGTTGTATGGGGCTTCCCAAGTGGGGACTGCCGACAGGGAGTTGTGCAGGGTTTCCTGAGTGGAGACTGCGGGGGCACCACGTGAGCGGTGGCTGGAAGTGCTCGGCGGCAGCCAGTGGAGACTCAGCATAGTAATTCCCAGTGCTTACCAACCCAGTGGAGGCAGTGTAGAATGCAGTTTGTGTATGGCACTGCCTAGGGTTAGGGATTGGCTTGGTTGTGCAAGAGTGTCTTGGAAACCGCAGAGCTTGCCAACCCAGTGGTGCCAGTGGTGCTAAAGCTGCACACAGCAATGCTAGGGTTGGGAGCTAACTTGGTTGTACCAGGGTCTCGGAAATTGCAAACAAGACCACACTGGTAGCTATTGGCAGCTGCCCTGTGCTGTGCTGAAAGGCATCATAGAGCCGAAAAGTGATGGCTTCTCTGTGATCCACCATCATAAAGCCATGTGATCAAGGTGGGGAGAACACGTGGGTAGCTTTCAGCACCTGCCCCATGCTGCCCTGAAAGGTGCTGGGGTGCCAAAAAGTGATGGCTTCTCTGTGATCCACTGGCATTAAGACCGCGTTAGTGTGGGGCCACATGAGTGGCTCTTGGCAGTTGCTTGCACTGGTGCGCTGGGGCGCAGAGCAGCAGTGGCAAGAGGAGCAGTAGAGCCAGCCTATGGTGCAGGGGTTCCCAGATCACAGGCAGGTTGTTTATTTGCTTTTATTTTCCAAGAAGAAGGTAAGGTCTTTTTCTTTTCTTTTTTTCTTTCCTTTCTTTCTCTTTTTTCTTTCCTCCTTTTTTCTTCTAACATGGGCCTTGTTGGGAGGGCCTGTGGTTGGTTGCTTGGGAAGGTGGGCCTTGTTAGGAGGGCCGGTGGATGGCTGTTGTGATGGGACGAGGTACAAGTAGAGAATCCCCCAATGAGAGGAGGAGGAAGTGAAGAGATATCAGCAAATATACACCTAAACAGCCTCCTGGGAAGTAGACAAACCCGGTGGAGATGTAACCCCAACACCAAGAGTGAAAATAAGGTTATGCAGTATTGTGTGATAAAGTGGACTGAAAGGGAGATTGGGTCTAACCAGGTGTACTGCCTGTGGTGTGAGTTGGAGGAAGAGTGGATATATCAAGTCTTGAACATCCATATAAAAATTAAAGAACAACCCTGGAACAGATCAGGGAGAAGAGGCTTCTCACTGAACATCCCTTCTAGCTCTAGCCTCTCAATCCTGAGTCTCAAAAGAAAGCTACTCTGCACCCCACACTCTCCAAACAAAAAATACCTGGCTTAGGGTATGTTTTATTTTCCTCCTTCCCTTTGCCACCTCTTGCCTTTTTCTCTTTCTGTGTGAACACTAATTTTAATCAAATGTAACACAGAACAACTGTTAACATTAACAAGTGCTACTCCCCTTGCAAATTAAGAGATGAGCTTGAGTGTCAAAAACTTAGATATTTTTCTATGCATAACACGGTAGAGCTCTAAGATTTGATGCAGTGATTTACCTTTCCTTATGTGAGTATGAACTCTATTTCAAAGTCACTGTCACCCCTGCAGAGAGACCTAGAGCTTTCCTTACTGTGTGCGCCTGATCCCCAAGTGTTGGGGATGATGAAACAGGAAAGCCTTATAAACATGACTGCTTATTTTTAGAGAATATGAAACATATAAGTGAAATAGAGTTGAAGGCAAGTTTTGATGTCTCAGATGCCAAGCTTTAGTTACTGAATAACTGGAAAATAATGATATGGCCAGCCGCAAGTAATCCCCCCTTGATGAAACAATGCTCTTCTCCTTACTGAAACTCTAAGGGTCAAAACAAAACCTGCTAGCTTGGCAGGAGGGGTCCAAAGAGTAGTTTTTAGGGTTTAAAATATAGCACTGTATGGTAATGTAGTGATTCTTATAGGCTGTATGTAAATGCCATAGGATTTGTATCTTGTACTAGATTGGTTGGTGTAGAATATTCAGCATAGAAGAAGATTTAATGTATTGTAACGGGAACTTTGCACTCTTTTTCTCTTGCTCCTCTTCTTCTTCACTCTCTCTTTTTACTCTCTCGGACCTGCTCCAAGCTGCAGCTGGCAATTCGTAGCAGGGCCCCTTCACCCACGTCCTGTGCAATAAACTGCATGCTCCAAAACCAGCCTCAACTCCAGAGATCTCTCCTCTCCATCCATCCTGACCGACCTTCATTCCTACACCCAAGAAACTGTGAGCTACCCTCCACAGAAATAGAGACCACAGGTATCACCCTCCTTCAGTTAAGGGGCAAGAGGTGTCCCTTGACAAAACACAGCAGTTCATCTACTGTCACCTACACTTCCCCTTCCTTTCTTCTCCTAATATAAGGGGTGAGGAATACTACGTGTGCTATGCACTAACAGTGAATCCTCTCCATTGTGCTAGTCAAGCCCCTGGGGAAGACAGGACAAAAAAAGGTGCTCAGTTTTGTGCCCTCCTGCCCTTGCGAGGCAAGAGGCAGGAGGTAAGAATCCTTAGATTCTTAGGTAGAGTCTCTCTTTGACCTTTCCTTTGGGGCAGCACTGTCTGTTCCCACCCCAAAGGCACAGAGGGTGAAACATTGCCTAGAGGAGGGTAGCAGGCAGTAGATGCCCAACTACTCTCTTCCCAGAAGGACTCTAGGAAGTGCTGTGCATGTATGTGCCAGTGTGTGTGACTGTGTGCACATGTGTGCCAAGGTGCATGAGTCTGCACAGGCTGTGCCTGTGTGTGCTGGTGTGCATGGCTCTGTGTGCACACAGGTGCTGGGGTTTATGTGTGTGTCAGTGTGTGAAGTGGCATGCATGTGTGTTTTCTGGTGTGCCACGCTGTTCACAGCTACAGGTGTGCTAGTGTGCACAGCACTGTAAACATAGATAACTCTGTAGTTCAACTCCTGCCGAGGGGAGCAGTTTCTTTTTTTCTCTGCTGGGGCTGGCTGCAATCTTCTATGGATTCCTCTTACAATGCGTGCATAGGTTGTGTACACTGCTGTGTGCACATGCATTGAATGACACCCTCTCAGGTGTAAGTTTGCACACAGCTCTGTGCTTGTAAATGCGCACAAACTGCATGTGCAAGCATGGCCCTGTGTAAGATGTGTTGATGTATGTAACATGACACATATTAGTATGCAGGACTCTGTGTGTGTGTGCAGGTGTGTGCTGCTGACAAGTACCGCTGTACACCAGGGCTCTGTGCAAGTGAGCAAGTGCCTGTGTGTGTGCACTAGCTCTCCACATGTACCTAGATGCATACCTAGATGCGAGCTGGGCAGGCCCAAAAATATGGCTCTGGGGCCACAGCTCTGGATGCACAGCTCTGTGTGTCCAGTTGCTGTCCCACCTGGGAAGAGCAGACGTATGTGTGTATGTTTGTGTGTGTGTCTGTGTGTGTGTCACTGCTGGGCTCTGCTAACTAAAGTGGCCCCTGGCTCTTTGTATGCACTCTGTCCTCATAGAAGAAAGAATTTGCCCCTGTGTTTCCTCTTGTAGCTGTTGTCGCAAGGAGAGGCTGCCCACCCTGGGAAGAAGGGGAGGCATCCTAGCCATGGCCAGTCCCTTTGTCCCTTTTCTCTAGGAAAACTGTCCTTTCCAAGATCCCAGACCAAGGGGGACCCCTTTTTACCTTTTTCAGTAGTTGCCAGTCCTGTTTGTCACTTTTCTCACAAAGTCACCCTCTTCCATCCTGCGTGCAGAACCAAAGATTGGGGGTGTATGTGTGTAAGCTGGTTGCATTGCTGCTACAAGAAATCAGAGCCTGGATAAATTTGCCTGTTTATTAGATGCTAATAGCTTTCTTTTTCCATGTAAGCTCAACTAAGATAACTGCAGTGTCTCTGCCAGATGTAATAGCCAAGAGACACCTGCCTGCAATAGTTCATAAGCCAACATTGCAGTTCTAGCCAGGCTGACAAGAAAATGGCCTGACCTCTGCTGCTTCTCCTCTTCAGAATACTCTCTAAGACAGAATAAAGAAGCCTGGTGAAAGAACCCAAGGAATAGACCATAACATCCATACCTGGTGAGACAAGATTGACTCTTAAGCAGGGAGCAAGAAGTAACCAGAAAAGCGCCAGGACGTCTGGAGAGTAAAGTCAAGCTTCCACCAGCCAGCTCAAGGACTGTTTTAAGTAACACTTTGAGCGAGAAATTTGAACTGTATTGATTATCAATGTAATTGTCTGGTTTTAATGGATAGGGATTGTGAGTGTCTGTTGAGAGGAAGTACATGGGGAATGGTAGGAGGTGGTGGGGTAGTTCGCTTAGGAATTGACACGTGGAGTAAGACAGGAGCAAGAGGGCAAGACTGGGTTGGCCCCTGTGCTCTCCACCAAGAAGATTATATAGCCCTGTTGAGGGCAGCAACCCGATAGGCATGGTAAATTGGGGAAAAAAAGCCATACTGGACCTCTATCATTCCTCAATTGTCGTTTCCCTCCAAAATCCAATATGAGAACAATTGACAGGTAGAATACAACAGAAACTAGAGGGCAAGACCGAGCTGGTCTCTCCACCAAGATACATCTGCTATGGGTAGCAACCCCATAGGCATGGTAGATGGGAGTAAAAGCCATACGGGACCTCTGTGATGCCCTTTTCTCTGCTCCAACCAATTCATGTCACCAACTCCACCAATCATTTTGCTTAAGGAAAACCTGAGGTTTTCTTCCTGTTTGCACTGTCCTCACCCACATCAACAGATGCCATTATGATTCATCCAAAATTAAAATTTGACTCTGGATAAGTAGGAGTAGATAATCGAAATCAAAAAAGAAAATTAATTGTTTGAGCCAAATGACTTCTAGAAAGGGAAAAGGGGGGTTTTTTATAGATGGGTAATATGATGGTTGGCTCTTGCAATTAAGGGAGGAATATTATGTGTATGTTAAGAGAAGTTTTATTGATGTATAATTACGTTATTTTGATTTGTTGTTTGGACATCCTCTGTTCTCTCCATAGTCCCCTTTCCCCCCTGTATGGCTGGCAAGGATTGGCCTTGGTAGTCAGGACATGTGGAGGGAAGGTGTGAGGCATTTGGGAGGAGGGAAGCGTTGTTACTAGGACGTGCAGCATGGCAACACCTGACCTCCAATCAAATTGCAAGAAAGCAGTCTCCACCAATGGATGGTGAAGAAGAGTTGATTGGCAGCCTTTGGGAGGGGCCAGGGTTACCTGATGCGACACCAAAGGTATAAAAGGTGGAGCAGCCATGGCGGTATAGTTCCGTGCTCCCAGTGTTGCTCTTTCTCCTTATTCAGTCTTCTGTTGTATTTTGCTAAGGTTTAATAAACCTTTGAAATTTAAAAGTGAATGCTGTTTCTCACACTTGTCTTTCACCACTTACTAGGGCTTCAGCAAAATGTACTCCAAGTGTGGCTACTCAACCAAGTGTAGTCTTGGAAATATTCCCAAAACATCCATCTCGGTGACAGTTAGGTAAGAAATATGAATTCCTTGTTACCAGTTCAGAGTTTTTCCAGTAAATTTCTACTTAATCTTTGGAACATGCACTATTCAAGGAGAGAGGAGCACAGATTTAATTGGGATGGGAACAAATGCATAAGCCTGATATAATTTGACTTTAAGGAATGATCCCAGTATCTAAAACCTTTCTGTTTTGCCCTCCACCTCAGTTATTAATAGCATAGGTGCAAAAGCAATCAGCCACTTCTCTTGGGATGACCCAAAGCTGCTGGGGTTGTGTGGGGCTCTGGAAGGGTATCTGGGCACCTCCGGGCCAGAACATTGTGTGCAGATACCCTGCTGAATGCAGCCTGGCTGTGAGTACCCACTCTAAGAATAAACACTTCCTAAAAATAAACCTGTGCTCTCCTGGCTTTCTTCTTTCCTTTGTTTTCTTTCTGTGTTTATTTTCTTTCTCTCTTATTCTGTTCATCTGTTCAGCAATCTTCTCATCTGCGCTTTGTGCAGATCAAATATTCCAAAAGTCCTCTCTACAGCTTCCCAGTGTACAAGGAAAACTACAGCACTTTTAAGTTCACTTTCTAAAATCACCAATATGAAAATAAACCATTTTGGAGCCTGGCCTGCATTTTACAATAATTTACAAAGCTTGTCTTCCATCCTCATAACCGTCAGCAGACTGTGTAAGGAGTGAATCACTGAATTGATTTGGATGAGGAAAAGGTAGCTTTTCCATGTCAGAATTATAGCAGGAAGAATTTAGAACTTACTTTCAACTGAAAAACAAATGAAATGGTTCAGAGACTACAGGATACTCACAGGCAGGTGATGGACAACTACCACAATAGCACAAAGTTCAACATCATAAAGCCTGTTCCTTGTCAGGTATCCATCCATCCCTCAGTCTCCCTAAAAAGATCAGCAATATTGGCACAAAAGGCATGAGAAATTTGTAAGACTTTCATTTTTTGCACCCCCACTTCCCACTCTTCCTAAAGGAAAGTTAAGTCCAAGGGAAAGTTACCAATCTCCCACATGTCACAAATAAGGGGGTTTGGTTCTTTCCTCTGTCATGGTGAGGAGGGCCAAAATCTTAATCTGAGACTGAATGATCATTTTGGAAATCCAGCTGGATCTTCCTCAAGGGAACCTGCTTTCCCCAAGCCATCAGAGCATGGATCTCATTCACAGTTATGGAGCTCATTTTGTACTCAGCCTCTCCTGTCCCTCATGCAGAGCTACATCAGTTTAAGTGTTGTCATCCCGACTTTTCTCTTCCCACAATCCAGCTCTTCCACAGCAGCAGGGATGGGGGGAGCCCTCCCCAAATGTATTACTTCATTGAATGTTTTCAATCAGGCGACATTTTTCATGGTCTTTATTTGGATCAACCACGTTAAAAGCTGATGCAGCATTATTTATTCTTTGACGGGGGAGAATTAAGATACAGGTTTATTCACCTACAGAAAATATCAGACTAGAATTAGATGATCACTTAAGGTATTGAACTTAACTACTATGAGAGCTGCTTTTTCAAGCAGAAAATGTTAGTATTCTTGCCTTGTTTTTTCCCTGGGTTCCCTGGGCATGAAAATAAAATAAAATGGAATTTATTAGAAACTGCAGTAAGTTTGGGGTAAATTATCCTGTTCTTTTCTTCAGTGCAAATAGCTGGTAGCTGAATATTCAGCACCAAACCAAACTAGGCTGGGTCTGGGAACACCCTGGGTAGTGCACACTCACACAGAGGAATTTTAAGGACTTATGCCTGAGGACAAGTGAGATTGGCTGTGCAGTCTGGGTCTGGTCTGGCCTCTGACAGTGCTAGGAGCTGATTTACAGAGCCAGGACAGGTCTTCTGCAGCTGAGGCTTTCCAAACACAGAGCACCCTGCTCTGAGCTGCCAGAAAGATGGAATTCAACACCAGGTACTCCAAGAGATCATTTCATGGGACAGCTCAGGATGGAATGGAGTTGTCCATGAGCTAGCACTTTGTCCTGGGGCCCAAGGAGGCAAACGGCATATCCAGGGAAGCACTGAGAGGAGCACTGCCAGCAGGTCAGGGAGTGATCCTGCCCTTCTGCCCAGCCCTGGGGGCACCTCTGGTGTGCTGTGTCCAGCTCTGGGCTCCTCCTGGAGCGGGGGCAGTGGAGGCTGCGGAACTGAGAAAGCGCCCGGAGCATCTCCGTGCCCAGGAAAGGCTGAGGGAGCTGAGGCTGTTCAGCCTGGAGAGGAAACCCAGCTGAGAGGGGCCGTCAGCCCTGGGTGTCCTTGGGTGTCTCTGGGTGTCCCTGGGTGCTCCTGTGTGCAGGGAGGGGCAGAGCAGGGCCCAGAATGTGCTCTGGGGGCCCAGCAGTGGCACCAGAGCAATGGGCAGGGACTGAGCCCAGGAATTCCCCCCGCACAGGAGGCAAAACTTCTGCCCTGGGCAGTGCCCAGCCCTGAACAGGCTGCCCAGGGAGGGGCTGGAGTCTCCTCACTGGGGATATTCCAGAACCATTGGGACACAATCCTGTGCCCTGTACTCTGGAATAGCCCTGCTGGAGCAGGGAGCTGGGACCTAGTGACCCTCTGAGGTCCCTCCCAGCCTGATCCATCCTGGTATTCTGTGAAAATCTGCTCCTCTTGATACACTTGCCTGGGCCAGGGGGCCAACTGCAATTATCACTAAATTAATACCAATTAAATATCTCACAAATTAAAAAGCAGCTCTGTAGCCCTTGGCCCTCTGCTGTGCTGAGTTCCCACTCTGATGAAACACCTAGGAACTGACATTTCCATTGCACCAGTCTGTGCCCAAGCAGCACAAACACCCCTGGGAGTGTGGAGCCAGGATAGGGGTAGGGTGGAATTCTCCAGGAATCCATCCTTCATTTCTAACCAGGTCTGAGCTATTGCTGCCTCCTGAAGATGCACCTTTATAAGGAGATCTGGTTAGGAGGGGGTTAACAAACAGCCACACACATTTTCCTTTTCTCTAGCTGAGTTCCCCCGAATCAAAGCAACAGCTTGTTTTCCAGCATGGATATCCTCTTCCCACTCAAGGGGTCACAGATTGCCAGCCTTTTTTTAATGAGCTGTGTCCTGCAAATTTCACAGTCACTTCCAGTCTAATAAGGGAACCCACAGGGGTGGTGTTTTCAATTTGCTCCTCTTTCCTGCTGAGTTTGTGCCATACATCACATGGAGCAGCTCACAGCTGGTGCAAAGAGAAAAGAATTAGCTTGTATTCCCCACGCAGGGGTTTTATAATTCAATATTTATTAAGATTGGGGTCCTCTCATTTGAAAGGCCAAACAGTTTGTTTTACTATGTGTGGGATAGATTACGTTAATATAGTGAACAAGGGCTTCCAAGAACTAATTTAGTGAGGGTGTTGAAAAGCCCTGCACACGATAGAAATATTATGAGCAAGTAAGAATCCTTAATACTTTGTCTAGCCAAGCCCTGTGCATACAAATTAAATGTAATTGGAAACCCTTTCCAACCATCAGACTAAGGGCTATTTTACAACTGAAATGACACCTAAATGTCTAATTTTAATTTTAAATTCACTCTGTAAAAGCACAGCCTGATTGTTTTAGTCCCTTCAAAAGAAGATTTATGAAAAAAAGGCAAATCTAAGCTTTACTTGAATATATATGAATGAACACAGGTCTCAGCTGAAGCTCATTGCAAAGCAGAACTCCTTGAATATTCATTAATTCTTCCAGACATCTGATATTCCCCTGTACAAACAGTAGCACAATACTATTGCTCAGTAAATAATACCAGAGTCTCACGAGAAATTTAGAAATCTACTTTCTTTTAATCTAAAAACAATGTGAAATATTCCATCATTTTGGAATATAGACTATATCAATATTCACACAGAAAAAATTTGTATTTAAAGCCACAGAACTGGACAAACCCTCTAAGACCATCAAGTCCAACAGCGGCCACCAATCACAGCAGCCCAGCACTGCCAAGGCCACCACTAAATGATGTCCCCAGGTGCCACAGAATGGGAACTCCACCCTCCACCCCTGCCTTGGGAAGCTGTGGAAGGGCTGGACAATCCTTTCAGTGAAGAAATTGTCCCCAGTATCCAACTAAACTTCCCATGGCTCTTTCCCTCTCCTCCTGTCCCTGCTCCCTGGGAGCAGAGCCTAACCCCTCCTCCCTGTCAGGGAGTTGTGCAGAACCACAGGGTCCCCCCCGAGCCTCCTTTTGTCCAGGCTGAGCCCCTTTCCCAGCTCTCTCAGCTACTCCTGGGGCTCCAGACCCTTCCCAGCTTCATTCCCTGCCCTGGACATGCTCCAGTCCCTCCATGTCCGCCTTGTCAGGAGGGGTGCAGAGCTGGAGGTGCCCCAGCAGGGCCAGCACAGGGGAACAATCCCTGCCCTGGGCCTGTGGCCATACCATGTCTGGAACAGCCCAGGTGCCCTTGGCCTCTTGCCCACTTGGGCTCGTGTCCAGCTTCTGGGACAGCAACCCCAGGGCCTTTCCCAGTTTCCAGCCCCTCTGCCCCAGCCTGGAGCTCCATGCAGCTGCCGTGACCCCAGCCTAGGACCTAACACTCGGCTGTAGTGACCCTGTGGGCCTCAGCCCTTGGATCCCATGGGTCCAGCCCGTGCAGATCCTTCTGCAGAGCACCCACACCCTCACCCTGCAGCACACCCACACACACCCAGCTCGGGGTCACCCTGCACTCACTGGGGGTGCCCTCCATCCCCTCACCACATCCTCGAGAAAGACACTGACCAGGCCTGGTGCCAGGACTGAGTCTTGAGGAGCACGACCACAGACCAGCTGCCAGTGGGGCTTAACCCATTCCCCACCATCTGCTGAGCCCAGCCTCAGTCAGGTTTTACCTGAGCACACTTGGCCAAGCCACAAGCAGAGGCTTTTCTCAGGACAATTCTCTGGGAAGTGGTGGCAGAGGCTTTACCAAAGCTCAGGTACAAGGACCCACAGCCTGTCCCTCCCCTAGCAGTGTGTGTTGGGTCTTCTTAGGGTTTCTCCATGGCTGTGGGGGCTTGGCAACCACTGCTTCTGCCTCAGGCACCAGCTGGGGACTCCTGGCAGCCCCCTCTGCTCCCCTGAGGGTGCCTGGGCTGGAGCACCCCTGCACCCCCTGGAGAGCTCTGCTTTAGAGCCACCCATCCCAGTGCCTGCATTTGAGATTCTCCCTCCCAGCGTTTGGGAATTTAGCTGCTCTATTGAACAGAATTAAAGGACTTAATTTAGTGAGATTTGGCATTAGCTCATACTTCTCTACTGTCCATTAGTGTCGGAACTGAGCTATGGATCCATTCCAATAAATGTTTGTATAAACATGTTTGTATACAGATTCATGCAGGCTATAAATTCAGAGTGAGGCACTTCTCACTGAAACACGCACCATGACTCACCAAAAAGATGAGGAGGATTTCATCTTTTTGAGGGTAAGATTTTTGAATTAGCCAGTAAAGTTCAGGAGACAACACATCATCCAAGAGTGAACAAAGGCTGCTGTTAATTGGTAGGAACCTCTCAATTGAAGACCAGATAATGGGAATATTTTTTTATCTGTCTCTCACAAATATTCCTGGTTTGGATGTTTTCTGCCTAAACTGTTTGAGTTAATGTGATTATTCAGTTAAACAAGTAGCAACAAGAGATTCCTCAGCAAAGGGTGTGGCAAACATGTTAAGCATGGGTAGAAAACTACACGTCTCCATCATACCCAAATCCCACCACAGACTCTTGCTTTCTGCACAAACTGGAATGAGAGCCAGCCACTCAAGAGCTGGGAGGTGCAGGGGGGCTTTCCAGTGATCAGTGCTCACCTTTTGGTGTGTACAAGAGACTGACCCACACTTGGACCCTTGCAGGTCAGCAGTGAGGCTTGTGTTCACATACCTACTTTACAGTTCCCGTGGGCTCAGGGAGACATTATTAACCTAAAACCCAGGTTTAATCTTCCATGTCCTGCTGGAAAATCTCAGAATGTCAAGGAAAAAAATCTCCCAAGTGATTCTGGAATTACTTTCTATGGCTTGGAGAGCAGGAGAAGAACAGTGTGGAAAACAAAGAAAACCAGCTTTATCTGACACCACCAGTTAATAAAAATTAAATGTCAGACGGGACAAGAAAAAGTGATGTGGTAACATACAGAGGACAGGATCCATGAGAGACTCTGAGTAATGAAAAGGTCAGGGGAGCCTATAAATAAAGCCTGAGGCATGTGAGGTCTGGGGAGGCAGGGAGCTCATCAGGGAGTACAGAAACTCAGGCAATTACTGGATATTTTTTATGTAAATGGAGAAATTACTGTTCCAGGTAAGGAACCTGCTCTTTCTCAGAACACTACCAACCCCCCCTGTCCACCACCAAAACACAGCAAGGGCTGATCACGGTCCGTGTATGGACTGGACAGTGCAGGGGCAGCTCAGCCTGGGGGTGAGGAGCCACTCCAACTTCTGCCAGGCTACCTCCTGCAGGTATGTCCCAAATCCCACTGGGGATTTTGTTTGTATACCCCCATCCTCTGAACAGAAAATTCTGAGGGCCTGCAGGTTTTGCAGGTAGGAAATGTCCCAGGTTTGCATGGTCACATGGTGTGATATTCTCGGGGCTTTCCTCCCCCCTGTTTGAGTCTCCAGTTCGGTCCCCTCTATATGGACAGAGCTTTTCCTGGTTCTTATCTCCAGCATCCATGCCTGAAGCGCAGTCACAGAGAGATGTCCCACCCTGCACTCAAGGGCTGCACTATGTCCTGTGCCAGTGCCTTACTCCACTGTTGTATAAACCTGGACTAAGAAACAGATCCAGCCTCAATTAAATTGCAGGCATAAAGCCCCAGCTCTAAAAATCAACCCAATTAAAATTCAGGACATGCTCATGGGCCTTCTTGAGCAGGAGCCTAAACAGATCCCACAAAGCCACGTGTAAGCACTGAATTGTGTGGGGTCAGTGGGAGCCAAGGTCAAATCCAGGGCTTGGAGTCAGCCCCTGGTTATGGTGCCTTCTCCACACTGTGTGGAGCCAGGGGCAGCTGCTCAGGGACACCAGCCAGGACTAGTTCCTCACTGGGCTCACGGGGATGAATTTTGGATGCGTAATGCAGGAGGAGCTGCAGAGGGGCTGATTGCTGGGGATGTAATGCAGGAAGAGCTGCACAGGTGCTGATTTTTGGATGTGTAATGCAGGAGGAGCTGCCCAGCTCAGGCTCTGCAGAGACAACCCCAGGAGCTGAGCTCTCCTGGCAGCAGATGGGGAGAGGAACCGGGTGAGTGAAGCACAGGGCAGTGAACAGCCCTGATCCAATAAAACCTGACATCCTGAAATTCAGTGTGGAAGAACACCTCCTCTCCACTATTGGAAGCCCTGTCCCAGCAGCCCCAGGAGATCGAGGTCCTGGCCCTGCTCCCTCTCTGTTTCCAAGTGCTGTTTCTGTCCCTTTATCTGCCTTGGCAGCGCGGAGAGGCTTTGCCAGGGAAGGACAAACCCCTCCTGGGCTCCCTGGAAGGGTCCAGCAGGCCAAGGCTATCTCTGCCTGCACCTGGCATTGCCTCCCTTCCTTCTATTCTGGGAGCAAAGAAGCAGCTGAGCCCTGCTCCAAACAGGAGGCAGATGGGGAACGGATTCAGTGTGGTTGTGCTGCTCATTTGTTTGGCACAAAACTGACGGACACGCAGTGAAATAACCCGGAACACACGCAGGGGTGAGCACCCAGCAGCTTTCACCATCATTAATTTTCCTGTTACTGTGAGTTTTTCTCCTAATTCAGTGATAAATCTGAGGCAATGTGGAGGGTTGGAGTTGTCAGCCTGATTCTCCTCAGGTGCTTTTAGTTCTATTGCTCTGATTTCCTACAGTGCATTTCTTGCACTTTTGGGACACCAGGGCATGAGGCACTTCTGAGTATTGGGGTGACAGAAGTGGAATTGTGGAAGCATTTGCTCCTCTTTGGGATGGAAATATGTTTTTTATTAACCTTGGGCTTTATCTGCACTTAGTTTTCATTTCTAAATCACACAGGATATGACAACCTGAGTAAAATTAAGAAAGAACAGATTTTAGGATTAATATTTCTTGACATCCATCCCCAAAACATTCATCAACCAGGACAGTGAATTCAGTAGTCCTCAGCCTAACCCATAGCAGCTGTTTGTACACACAATAAAAACACAATTTCTTTCAATCTGATGAAAATCCCATAAAGGAAAATATAATGAAAGAAAGATGGGTCAAAAATATGATGCATTTGCACTCCTAAAATGCAGGGTAGTCCTGCTGAATTTGCACATTGTAGCTGCAAAACTCATGAAATCCTTAAAATATTCCTGCAATGGTCTTATGCTGAATGAAGAGCTTTATGAATATTTCAATTACAAGATGAAGCTTGAAAGGATAGAGTTGTTTCAATTTTGAATCACCCTTCCTTAAATAACTTGCCCTATTTGGTAGGAAACGAGACTCATTTAAATCTGACACAAACTGGGTAAGGATGGAGCTCCCCAAGCTGGAACCCCCTTGATGCCCTTTTTTGCTGCTTGGAACAGAGCAGCCACCGAGCTCTTGTCACCCCTGGGGCAAACAAGTCTTGTTTGATGGCTCAAGGCCTCTCCTCCTCCTTGCCCTCTGTTTTTTTACAGTATTTGTTAAATGAAAGGCTCTGCTCTTTGCTGTGCAGTGCTACACCTGCCCCTCTTTGCATCAGGAGCTCATCCTGTCCTTTTGGGATTTGAAAGACACCCTGAGAGCACCAAATCCCACTGTGCTGCATTATCAGCTTGTTTCCATTCCTCCTGTGTTCTACTCAGAGATGGACCATGATGCAAATACTTGTGAGTTAAAGCAGAGCTTTACAACCACTTTGGTTCTGATATCACTAATCCAACCAAAATACAGCTCTGATTTTGAGGAATTACTCCTGGTTTTTCTGGAATTAATGAAACCAGGCTGGTTTTCCTTTTCATTCATTCTTTCAGATCACCCTACTGAACCAGAGTCTGTATTTGCCCACACCTTCAGCACTTGCAAAAGTGCTGGAGAAGCTCTAGCATTTCATTCACCCTAACATGTGAAGCACAGATTTTAGTGGAACTTTAGATTTCACCTTCTTGGGAAAGCAGTTAATGTGCTTGTGCTGCTTGGTTCCAGCTAGGCAGAACAGCTCAGCGCTCTAAGCAGAATAACAAACTTTCTTCAGCAAAGTTGCAGAATTAGGTTTTACTTTTCAGCAGAAATTATCCATCAGCACCAATTGTTCAGCTTGGACACCCCTGTGTGGATTTTCTTATGCACAACAGTTCTGAAAGTGCAATTTTCCCCTCCATTCCCTAAAGCAGGATCTAAGAACCCTTAAGTTATGGTCTGATAGTTGTTGGCAAAGCTGAAGAGCACACTGGGCTTCCCTAGAACCTTTCCCCATTTCCCTGAAAGAGAATGATCACACAAAATGAAATCAGAATTCTGCCCTGACTTCCTCATGGAATAAAGTGCCAGCTGGATTCTGCTGCTCCTCACAGCCACCAAAGAGACCAGGCACCTCGAAATGAAGCCCTGACTGGTGTCACTCCAAGCAAATCTCAGGAATTCATCACAGCTTCCCTAGCCTTTGAATGGAACCACTTTGCTGAAATCTTGCCTGGTTTCCCTGTACCTTAATTGAGCATCTTCTCCATCATCCACCACACTGCTGCTTAACACATCCTGGCAATGAGCCCCTCATATATTGCAGGAGATATGGCTGGCAGCAAACAGAGCTTATCACTGGGTATTAATTACTTGAGCATAAATAACATTATCTCTTCTCTCTGGTCCATGATCCACCCTTTCTGATGGAAATACATTCATAGTAACAAGAGAGAGAAAACAATGGGGCGGTAAATTTAAGCCTAAAATGAGTCATGAGTCTTGCAATGAGTGAAAATTAAAGCCAGGATAATTAAAATGAAAAATAAAGGTACATTTCTAAGAGGGATATTGATTAACCCCCACCCAGAACCATCTGCCAAGGCAAGGGCTGGGTTTTTCCACTTTATCTTCAGATCAGTCTAAGAAATTAACTCCAGTCAGAATGAAAAGTCTTAATATGCATAAAGATGGGAATTCATACAGGAGAAAGAAGCAGCCAAGGCACAGAGGCCAGCTTGGCCCTCCATGAGCACCAGTGGCACTGCCCAAGGACAGAACAGCTCAAAGGCTGGGTCTGGGAAAGCAAGTGATAAAATAAAACCATGAGGTGTGCAGGGCTCCTTCCCAGAGTATTTCCAAAGTCTCCCACAAAACCCAGTTGAGCACAAAGCTTCTGCTGTGCTACCCCTGGCTGCTCCAGGGCCTCCTCAGCTCTCCTCTTAGAGAGGTGTTCCCCAGCCTGCCAGCATTGGGAGGAAAATAGAGCTCAGGAAATACAGCTTTTGGCTGCTCCAAAGTTCTCATGGATGATTGCAAGGCAGGAGCACACCCTAGAATCCAACTCCTTCCCTGCTCTGCACTGCTAAGAGTGTTTGTGCTGTGCCGTATGGGGTCTGGCTCTGTGCTGTTGGGAAATCCTCTGAAGGTGCAGCCTTGCCTGCTGGGGACACAATGTGCACATTTGTGTGTGTAGAGAGGCACCTGGGCCCATGTTTAATAAGCCAGCCCTCAGGTGCTGTGTTAAAATGCAGGATTCAGGTGGAAATGTTTGCACACACAACACTGGCAGCTTTCAAGAGCCCCTTTTATGCCTAAGTGGCTCCTACATGAGTTGTGGATGAATTCTGCTGTGAATTTGGCTTATCAGTGATACATTCATAAAGCAGATGTTTTCTATGTTTTGAATATGTATTTTTAGCTTGTTTACTGGGTCTACTATAGAAATGGTTATTCATGGGTGAATAGCACGCTTACAGGTTATAAATGTTTCTTGTGGAGTATTAGTTAACATTTTTTAAAGTACACTGATGAGCATAGAATTTATATGGGATATTTACATGGGTAGATGTATCTGTGTGAGTTATTTCAACTGCCATAAGAGATTTGTATTTAAATGTTCATTACAGCCAAGAGTGGATTTTTTAAGCTTTTATTCCCATAGTTTATTGTCCTGCACACACGGGTGAGCAGCAGGGAAATGGATCCAATTGTCGGAGATGACAATTCTGGAAGAGATGCTCTCCCTCACTTTCAGGAAAGTTCGATGCACTCACTAAATTGAAACTCTTTCAGGAAAAGGTCAACACTGGGGCCTGCCTGACGAGCTGCAGAAAGGGTCCTCTAACGCCAGAAGTGGTGGCCAGGCTGCAGAACTTGAAAATATGGTTTGAAAATACAGGAAATAGGGTGCCCCCAGCCCTGGGACATTCTCTGCCCTGGATCTGCTCAGCTCAGTGAGGAACACAGGAGGGTGTTTCTCCCATCCTCCAGAACCAGGGAAGTTCCTGGGATCAGCTCATGCAGACACAGTTTGAAGCCTCAATTCAGGCAGTCACTGGAGCATATTTGCAGATTCCAAACACAGAACAAGTCTTGTACTACCCCCCATGCCCTGGCATGGATTTGCACAACCCACCCTCCAGCAGATATCCGGCAACAATCCAAATTCCTTACATGAGGATATATGAATTCCCAGACTTGACAGTCTTAGAAAGGAGCAGTTTTCTGTGATGAAACCTTGAGGGCAATGAGCAGACTAAAGAGCTTTTGGAATATTTACAGATGGCCACCTTCTCTCTGGAAGGCAAGAGCCAGGAAGGAGAAAGGTGCAGAGGGAGGCCAGTGCCATTTTCCAGGCTCTGTCTCTGGCCTCACAGGAGGGACCCATCAAACCTTTCTCATGTTCAGCTGAGCTGGACAAAGCAGCTCACTGGGCAGAGCTTGCATAACATCCCTCCAAAGGCTCAAACTGCTGCTGACTTGCACAGACCCATTGCAGTTTTACTTTCCATTTCCATCTCCTGCATCAGGAGATCACTTCAGCTACAGAGGAAAATCAGAAACCCAGTTTTGATTTTTTGACACATAATTATCTTGCAGAGGTTGGGTGAGGTGGTCTAAGAAAATGAACAAGCCATTCTAAGGATCTCATTTTTCTCTCTGTTTTCCTCTCTCTGTTCCTCTGAGGCTCAGGATAGAAAAAGAAGAACCTGAGCAGAAAAAACAAAAATGAGACCTCTGGAAAAGTTCTGCCCACTCTGAGGCTGCAAGATGCTTTCTAGAACTGATGAGGATTTCCAGTGAAGTTCCTTTCCTTGAAATGTGCTGTATAACTGAGAGGTAATTCCTGAACCCTGGAGGCCAAGCTGGCTGCTGGCTCCTAACATGGTTTAAGTACAACACAGTCATGTCATGGTCATTTTTCCACCCCCTCAGAAAAACCCTCACAAATTTCTCTCTTACCTACATTATAAGATTACATCTCTAAGTAAATGGTATCTCTGACCCCTACAGATTGTATTCTCCTCCGTGTTTCTATGTCAATAGGACCACCACTTTCTATTTCCAGTTTATCTTGTCTTTGTATTAAAATCTAGAGGCAAAACTGTATTTCAGATCCTGAGAGTGCAGCTCAGTCCGGACAATGTACATTTATTCCCCAGATAAAGATACAGTCCTTTCTCTATGGAAAATAACTCTTGCATATTACATACTTTTGATTTCATTTCATTTTATTTTATTTTATTAAAGAAGTAATTCTACAGGTAGCCTGTTTTTTCCACCAAAGTTTGAGGAGCAAGAGAAGAGATTTTCCCCAAGGCAATATTTTTTTCCTGTGTTGTTGAAATTTGTGGAAATCTTTTATCTCACAGACTGCTTTTCTTCATTCCTTTTCTGGATGAGACAATCCTCTTCAGGAAATCCGGTTTTTTGCCTCTTTCTAAAGACCAAAATTGTTGGCTTCAGTTATGTCAGTGTTCCCATTAGCTGCAGGAACATCAGCACCTCAACTTTATTTTAAATATGTGCTTTGCAGAAGAGTGATTTTTGCAAACTGCCACTTACCCAGTCCCCCTACTCCAGAGCCTCTGAAATTCCAGAACATTCCAACCCCCAGGGGACTACATCCTTTGTTTAAATCATCAATTGGAACAGCAACTGGGACATTCAGGCCAGAAAAAAGCCTTCACTGATCCAAAACCTAAACTTTGACCCTAGCTAGACTATGAAATGTGTCAGAGATTCCATGAAAAGATTACAAAAAACACTTCAGCTGGAGATGACAAAACATTGGATAAACATGTTAAAAGTCTGCAGAGAAAGGTGCCCTGCTCATATCAGACATTTTGCAGGTAATAAATCCCAGTGGCTGTGATCCTGGAAGAAAACACTAAAATTTGTAAAATTCATGACACTTCACTACATAGAAGAGAGGGTTTTTTAACTTTTCTTTTAATTTAGCTGGAACAATGTCTACAATACATTGACTCACAAATCAAGTGAAGGTATGAAATCACATTCTTCATACTGAGATGGGACATTCTGGACTGGCTTAACACCCTCACAAGAGGGGCAGAATTCTGCACGTCCAATGAACACCTTTTGAAACAACCAGTAGGTAGGAATTTAGGTTTTAACAGTGATGAGACGAGTGGGCCTTGTCCATGAAGATCAAGATGCTTTGCAGAAGAGGGCAAAGCTCAGAGCCACAGGAAAAGGGAGGGGAACTGAGGCACAGTGCAGTGCAGCGACTCCCAGGATGAGCAGCAGGCAGCAGAGTTGGACACGAATCCCAGCTCCGGCTGCCAGTCAGTTCCTGGCTGGCCAGTCCAGTGTTCCAGTGGAGTGTGTGGGTGTCTGTGCTCTAGCGGCTCCAGGGTTATACAGGCACCTCTTCCTTTCCCTCCCTTGCTGTCCCGTTGGCTCCGTTCAGTCCTGCCGGCTCCCTGCCTTCCTCCTCCTCATCCTCCTCCTCGTCCTCCTCCTCCTCCCTGGCTGTCCCCACGTCCTGGCCCAGGATGGGCAGGTGGCCGAGGAGCTGCCCTTCCCGGCGGGACTGGGCCAGCTCCTTGGCACAGCACACAGGCGTGTGGGTCTCATAGGTGCTGTGGAAGCTGTTATAGTCCACCTCGTAAAAATCCTTCTCCAGGGTGAGCACAGGGGTGAAGCGGTGTCCCCACAGCACCTCGGTGTCCATGTAGGAGCTGCGAGCCTGGCAAGTCATCCCTGGGTAGAAAGAGAGGGATGTTAGAGGCAAAGCTTCCTTGTGTGCTCATCCAACCACGCCTGGCACTTAAAAGCACTTTTGTGTCATTTCCATACCTGATTGCTCTGGGACACAGAAAAGTCTTGGCTTAATAAGCCTCACAAAAGCCTCTATCATGAACAAGCTGAGGACCCAAAGGGAAAGGGATGCATTCACCTTCGAATCTTCCACCTTCTCATGCTTAGGGGTTTGCAGACTGCGACTTCTAAGCAGCTTCTCTCTGCCTCCCCCTGCTCTGCTGAAGTGTTGTGTGTGTGGCTAACACCAACAGGTCGTGGTGGATCCTGCTGAAACGACCCGCAGCCATGTAAGTGATGCCCCAGTCCTGACCCACACAGCCCAGAGCACAGGGAGCCTCTGCCCAGCCCTCCTCCGGGGCTGGCTGAACCCTCCTCCTGTGCAGCAGTGCCACAATTCCCCTGCAGCAGTGCTACAATTCCCCTGCAGCAGTGCCACAATTCCTCTGCAGCAGTGCCACAATTCCCCTGCAGCAGTGCCACAATTCTCCTGCAGCACTGCCACAATTCCCCTGCAGCAGTGCTACAATTCCCCTGCAGCAGTGCTACAATTCTCCTGCAGCACTGCCACAATTCCCCTGCAGCAGTGCCACAATTCCCCTGCAGCAGTGCCACAATTCCTGTGCAGCAGTGCTACAATTCCCCTGCAGCAGTGCCACAATTCCCCTGCAGCAGTGCTACAATTCCCCTGCAGCAGTGCCACAATTCCTCTGCAGCAGTGCCACAATTCCCCTGCAGCAGTGCCACAATTCTCCTGCAGCAGTGCCACAATTCCTCTGCAGCAGTGCCACAATTCTCCTGCAGCAGTGCCACAATTCCTCTGCAGCAGTGCCACAATTCCTCTGCAGCAGTGCCACAATTCCTCTGCAGCAGTGCCACAATTCCCACTGCACACAGCTGCACACACCTGGATGCTCAGCCCAAAATGTGAGAGGTTCCCAACCAAGCTAGCTTTTAAATTTCCTAGAAGGGTTCAAGGCCTTGTACTTATGGATTGTGGATTGAATGAACAGTGGCTTACAGGGAACTGTTACTTTCAAGGTGCTTCTCAGCCCCATGGATCAGAGCTTATTTGCTTTGGAAAAGTTTAAGGAGAAGCTTTGCAGAAGAGGGATAGGCATACCTGTGAGCAAATCCTCTTGAATCACCTTGCAGTGTCAAGGCTGACTTCTCTTCCAAACATTTGGCTTCTCTTTTTCCTAAGTATCTTTTGATTTTGGAATTAATTTCCAGTGAAATGCTAACCTCACAAAGTCCTCCCACTGTTCTCTCATGGAGGGTGAGGGATTGGCCTGGCTGGAATACATTCAAAACATGCACTTGATCCAGTTTCTGGCCAATACTTTCAAGTCTAATTCCTGCAGCCCAGAGCACAGGGGGAGAAATCTAAAGTAATGAATAGGGAGGAAAAATTCTCAGTGTCAGATGTTTCAGGGAGGAGAATATCACATATTCTCACTCTGTGAGCTCATAAGTGACTGAAATATCAGAGCAATCAGAAAACCCCTTTCCTTAAAAAAAAAAAACAAACAACAAAGAAAAATCAACTTTGTGAAAAGAGAGGGATATTTTATTCTTATAATTGCTACAGACCATTAAAAGACACCCACACAGGCAGGTGCTCTGCAAAGCTGAAAGTCTCTTACTGCTTTCCATGGTTTAAAGCTACCAGGCCAGGGGTATTTTGTTCCTTGAAAGGGGAAGAGACAGTGACACACACACTGCTGAGACATCTGCAGTTCTGTAGCACAGACTGAAAACCCGATCTTTCCCCTCAAGATCTGCAGGAGTGTTTGCTTCTGGGCAGGAACAACAAGTACAGCGTTAGTCACAGTGTTCCGGTGTGCTGCTTCCTGGGCTGGAAGGAACAGGGAAGCGCAGGGGCTGCCATGAAAAACAGCCAAGGAATTAAAAATCACCCCAAGTGCTGCTGCCTTAGGAGAAGCTCTGTGGAAGTTCAGCGTCTTTTCAGGAAACTCTCAGCTTTTGCTTTAAAGAATAGGGTGAGGCCACTAGTGATTTGGTTGCTCTACAGTGTGCAACATCACCAGCCCTTGGGGTGCAGAGGGTCAGCCCTCCAGCCCTGTGCCAGCGCCACACTTCCTGGAAGTGTCCTGCTGATTTCCCAGTCCTGCTACAGGTTTTCCCAGTGGAGCTGTGTCACTGGCACTGATCCTACACTGACCTCCCTGGACAAGGGCTTTTATTCCTCTTGTTTGGGGGGTCAGGGCTGCAGGGCTAATCCCATTCCAGGAGGTTGGAAACCAGCAGCTGGCTAAAACAAACCAGTCCTTTCCCCTTTGCACAGAGCTGGTTTGGCACCAGAAATCCCAAAGGCCTCCAAGTATCTCCTCTAGAGCCAGCAAGGAGAGCAGGAGAGGAGACCCCGGGCTCCAGGATTGATGATTCTTATCCTGGTTTTCCAAGTGCTGCCTCAAGGTACCATGGAGTCCCCAGGGCAAAGATGGGGCATCCTTGTGATATGTAAGGGCCTGGGACTCTCTAAGGGAACTCCTGCCTTATAATCTGGGCCTGAAATAGCTCCTTCCCTGGGGGAGCACCTGAGTGAGCCTGAGCTCCTGAGACACGGTCCCAGTCCCGCTCTAAGTATTCAATTAGGGCAGGAACAATGGAAAGCTTTCAGCAACCAAACACTGCTGCTGCCAGCTTCCTGCAGGAGCTGCTTTCTGTAACCCCAGGGGGACACTGAGCCAGTACAATAAGACAACTTGTAATTGCTCCATAATCCCATTCAAATATTCCTTTTTAGCACATGTGCAGTGGTGTTTAATTGCGTGGGGACACACTGCTTGGCAACTCCCACATCACCCAGTAAACAACACCATTGTCTCTGCTTCAAATTCCATTAAGTGCCTGCTTTGCAGGCTGCCCTGTGCTCTCCAGCCTGGTTAATTAATGCATCTGTAATGTCCCTAGCTAATTATTGCCTCTGTGACTGTGAAAAGATGACAGAAGAGGTGTGGAAACAATAAACCTTATTTTTATTAAGAACACATGGATGCAGCCACTTGCCACTGGAACACAATGTGCACCCTCCGTGCTCGGAATATCCCAGTGCCACCTTGCAGTGGGGCACAGCAATCCCCAGACCTCTGTGCATCCCTGCAAAAATCACCTGTTTAATCACAGAATTCTGATTTATCTGAGTCTGTGGGATGTCTTTGGTATAGGGAATCATTTGCCATATGCTCCCATCCATCAAGTAGAATCAGCATTCAGAATATCCTGAGCTGGAAGGAAGCCACAAGAATTACCAAGTGCAACTCCTGGCTGGAAATAGATCCACATCTGGGTACCACATCAGCTGTGACATTACTGCTCTTCTACATCACTCATGCAACCCTGAAGCACTGACACTTTGGGGAGCACAAGAACTCAAGAGAGATTCCAGACTCTCTAAATTTCTTGCAGAGTTAACCATAGTGTGTATGGCCCTGATAGAGGCTGTTAATCCTTTCCTTAAAGAATATTTAACTACACATGTTGGGTTTAAACAGTGCAGATATAGAGAAGTGGGGTTTGGGGGTTTCATTTAAATAAACTTCATGCCAAAGAATACAGAATGCCAGAATGGTTTGGGTTGGAAGGGACTTTAAACATTTACACCTTCCACCATCCCAGGGTGCTCCAAGCCCTGTCCAACCTGGCCTTGGACACTTCCAGGGATCCAGGGGCAGCCACTGCTGCTCTGGGCACCTGTGCCAGGGCCTCCCATCCTCTCAGGGAGCAGTCCCTTCCCAATATCCCATCCATCCCTGCCCTGTGGCAATTTAAAAGCCATTCCCTGTGTCCTGTTCCTCCATCCCTTGTCCCCAGTCCCTCTCCAGCTCTCCTGGAGGCCCTTTAGGACCTGGAAGGGGCTCTGAGCTCTCCCTGGAGCCATCTCTTCCGAATAATCCCAGTTTTCTCATCCTTGCCCATTATCTTCATGGCCCTATATCCTCATTTTCCTTCTTTCAGTCCAAGTAGATGTACTTGAAGTCATAGACATATATTTTTCAACTCTGTCATGTTTTCTGGGTTGTAAGATCATTAGAAGTTTCATTTTTTCCTAAACAATCTGGTTCAAAAATGAAAAAGTGTGTTTAATATAAATGTGTGCAATCTGTCTGTTGTGGAAGACATGGAATGATATGAGAAATCTTCAGATGTCAACTTTTAGTTGCAGCTTTCTCATCTCTTAATGCAGCAGTTCAGCTTCGTGTTGCAAACAAAACTCAGTTTTAATAGAAACCAAAGATAAAACTTGTTCAAAGTTAGAAGCATATGCATCAAGTTTTCAATAAAGCTGGAGCCAGTTCCAGGATTTACAGATGCTGGAGACCAGGGCACTGTGTCCTGCTTCAAGTTGTGCAATAAACATTTCACAGAGTTTGAATGATAATTTCATTATAGCAGAATCCTAAGAAGTGGATTTTTTTTTTCTGTGGGTTGGAGTCACAGATCAATAACTGAGCTGTGCCTGTTCCTGCTTAAGGCAGCCAGGGATCCTCCCTAAACAGCCCCGTTCTGCTTTCCAGCAGATGAAAAATCCAGAATAGATTGTGATGTGTATTAAAGCAGGTGTCTCATCACATCTGAGAGCAGAGGAAACGCCGGGGTGTTACACAAGTGCCAGGGAACTCTCCAATAAGGATCTTTCCTGTCATAACAGTCAGTTATCAAAGAGCTGGGAATGTCTGGGAGTGCTGACAGGGAGCAGGAGGAGCCGGCTCAGCACAGGGCTGGGGATGCTCAGGCTGCACGGGCAGGATACCGCTGATCCTGCACTGGGGCAGAGCTCTGGGCTGCCACGTGCTGGGAGAGGGGACAATGCTCCTGGTGCTCAGATAAAACTGGACCTCACTGCCCCAAATCTGCATCTGCAGCTCTTTGTTTGCCACCAAAGGCTCTCTCCAGCTGTTGGAGGATCTGATTTTTGGCAAACATCCCATCCCAGTCAAGTGAGCTCACTGGAGGTTTAATGGGAGAGCACAGGGGGGACACAGAGGGTGCTCTGCCAACCCTGAAATCTCCCCAGGCTTCGATGGGATCCCATCCCAATCAGAGGTGAATCTTCCTCCAGTGCTCTCCATGGCCAGAACCTCCTCAGTGGGCAGAGATATCCCAGCCCCTGGGGCTGTCAAGACAACATTTTTCGTCAGGCTAAAATTAACTGTGCTCATTGAAATGCCAGGGAGCTCAGAGATTATCTGCTGGGAAATGTCATGTGGCTGCCTGGGCTGGGCCAGATCTGCTTGGCCCCCTCTGACATGGACACTGCTGGCAGTGATCTCCCTCCTTTGCCCTTGTTTTCCCATTCTGTTGTGTCTGGGGTGACTTTTCTCCTTCTCCTGGATGCTCTGAAGCTGTGGAATTCCCACTGCCCAGAAACTGATAGCCTCAGATGTGCAATGGCAAAGATGGAAGCTTATGGGTGGCAAGGAAAAGGTATAAAAAATTTAAGTTCTATTGCTGTAATTAAGCAATATGTGTCTTTCAATTTGCACTAGCAAGTGGGAAGTTGAAGAAGTTATTAGTTCCTCTGTGTTAATTGGACCAAAGAACAGTGTAACCTCCAAAAAGTCAATATTCTTCCAACTTGAAAAGGAATATTAGAAGATAGGAGCATATTCCTCCAATTATTTGTGCTTGTCTCCTTTAGAGGACATGGCTGGGCTTGATTCACTTTGATATTTATGCCAGAGGAGAGTAATAGGATTTTAATTTGTCTGAATGCTCTCCAGGCATGCAAAATCTCCTAGGTACTGGGCAAAATATAATAAAAGGACTTTATGACGTAAATACCTTGGATTCAATTGCCATGTCTCTACCAGGTGCAGCCCGAGCCAAGCTCACACCAGGCAACCTCTTCAGGGTTTACAGTGACTGCAGAGGCACCTCAGACACCACTGCCAGGCTTTGCCTCCAGAGGACAGTCCAGCTCATGAGCACAATGACCTGACACATCTCTTCCCTATAATTTTTTAGGCAGTTTCTGTAACACTTCTGCAAGGTCCTCCTTGCAGAAAACTTATTTATATGCAAAATGCAAAACAACACAAGACAACCCAAACCAGATGATGAATGCCCAGAAACTCCATTCAGTAATTTCACCCTTCCTTTGTGCTCCCATGAAAATCATGATTAATTTCAGCATATCTTTTGTTGTGACTACTCCATTTGGCCTTACAGTTATAGCCAGGAAACTGTACTCTGTCCTCTGCAAAGGTGGAAAAATTGAGGTGTGAAAACTCTACTGTTTGCCTACACTCCCACAGGGACAGGATGGGTTAATTACTTCTAATCATTAAATCCCTTTTTATCACACTGACTCTAAGCCAGAAAAATATATACTGGTACTTACATAAGAGTTCATTAAAACTTCATTTAGTGACTGGACTAATCAGGCATCTGGAGTATCTCTTGTGCCTTATTTAATTGTGCTGGGAAAAAGAGGCAGTGAAAACCAGGGAGGACCAGGAGTGGAATAACAACCTCTGCTACCTCCGTGCCCAGGGAGCAGCAGTGTTGGATGCTGTGCCTAGGGAATGAGGGCAGCAGGAAGCTATGGAAAAAGCAGGATTTGGATAACTGTCAGCAAATAGCAGAGGAAGGTAAAGCTGGAAAAGAAGAGAGTCCCTTCAAATTACCTGCCAGGAAATCTTGTAGGATATGCAGAGTGTGTCAGCACATGGAGTGATGGCTTACAGAAAAAAACGGTATTTAAAAAAATTGAACTTCCTAAAGTTCCCTTACTGGATCAGCCAAATCCTTCATCACAACCCAGCTGACTCTGCACCATGTGGGAGGGGGGCTGGATCTCCCCTGCTCCTCTCTGTCCCAGCAGCTTTTGAACACTCTGTTCAGTTTGGGATCAGCAGGGGAAGGGCAGTAGCTTTGGCCAGCAGCAGCCAGGAGCTGTCCTGTCACCAGGGTGGCCCTGAGATTTTGGGAAGCAGAGAGGAAGGGAAAGCAAAAATGTATTCACTGTGCAAACAGATTTTCCACCTTTGCTTTTTTCCCTTTTATTGCAGGTCAGATTTGGGGCAGCTGATCTTGACAAGGGTTCCTTCGTGATAAGGCAAAGCTAATGAATTCCCTGAGGTAATCCCTGTGCCCAATTCATCAGGAGCACTGGGAGTGATGTTGCTGCCCCCGAGACACAGAGCGGCTCTGGGAGTCAGAACACTTGTCAGCAACATTGATTTTGTTTTCACAGTGCTTGTTTCACCCAGCAATGACCACAACAGATCTGCCCAGAAACTCACTCTCCCTTTGGCCTTTTCCATCCACTTGTGAAGCCACAGTGCCTCACCCATCCCAAATATTGATGGGAAAAGCTATACCTGGCTTTGTGCCATGGTTGGCTCTGGGTCACTCAGTGGAGCAGCCCTGGGTGCCCCAGAGCTCTCACTGGAATAACAGCAGGTTTATTATCTTTTTCAGCCAAATAAACTCACTGCATTTTAGGCTGGCTGGTGAGGTGCTGTTCTTCTGTGTGATATTCTTCAGGCCCTTTGAAAAGCCAAGGCAGCTTGAACACAAAATCTTTGTTTTAAGCTACAGTGTTTCACTTTGTGAAAAACCCAATGACTTGAAGAGTCTGAAGTCCTCAGAATTTACTTTACACATTCCATTTGAAGTTATTTACCGTCTTTGTCTTGCACTCGGTCAGAATTAAACTTAAATGTCAGTAAATAGAGCTGCTTGTTTGAGAGGAGACAATATGTTACGTTTGTAATACGTGTGTGCCTGGTTAAATCTACTGAAAATAGCTATCAAATCACTGTCCCAAATTATCAGTAAAAAAATTCCCTCTTTAAGTCATGCTTAAATTTCTGTAGTCATTGATACGTTGCCAATCACTATTCTGACCTGCTTTCCAAACACTTTGGAAAACAGAGCTGTATATTCTGACCAGTGGTACCTCTGAACTCTGAGGGTAGATTCCTAATTTTCTATAGGAGTTGCTAAGGGAACAAATGCTCTGTTGTATTTTACACTGCCCTGAACCCAACCAGGCTGTGACAGTGTCAGGATTTAACAGAAGTCCTGCTGGGAATAAATATCACACTGTTCCTGAGAGCAGATGGGGCTTGAGCAGTGCCCAGGCCGGGAAGGACCTGAAGAATTTGCCTGGAGCAGATTTTAAGGTGTGGAGGGAGAGATTAATAACCCCAAACAGATTTATCAATATTCCCAAGTGTGAGGACGAAACAGGAAAGCACAAACACTGTTTCTGCAAGCCACTCCTCTAGTGACAAAATATCCCACCCCTCTGGCTGCCACAGGTCACTCAGGACCCATCCGAGCCTCCAAATCAGATCCTGGAATCATCCAAGGTCCACTCAGCTCCGAGTTCAGCACAAAATGCCTCCTCCATCTCCAGTGTGGGACTTCCCAGGCTGCCTTCTGAGCCCAGGATAATTCATTTCCACAGATGTATGCTCCTTATTATCCTTACAGCCTGGCCTGTGCAATCCCTCTGAGAGAGGAGCCCATTTGTAAGGCAATATTATTCCTCTGCCATGCTTTTAATTCCGAGGTTGTTATTGATAATGACTTCCCCTCACACATCCCCAGCAGAGGCTGAGCCTTCCTGCGAGGAAGGCAGAACAGCAGGGGTTCAAAGCATTTATAGTGTCACTCTGTGACGAGTAAAGAGGCTTTGGACAAACAAGGAGCTGCATTCCATGCCCAGATTAGGAGGCTCCAGCCTCTAATAAATGTTTAGGCTGCAGAATAAGTCACTGTTACAAATCCTTGCCTTTGACAGTCTTTTCCACCCACCCCTTCCTTTGCCACATCTCTACAATTCTCTGCTGGGGAAGAACATTTCCCTGGAAATGCCAGGTGAATTCCACTCCTGCAGCATATATTCCAGCCCAAATGGAATGTAATTTATCCATCACCTCCCATCACCTCTGACTCAGGAAAATCCGCTACGGCTGATCACCTAAAGGGAGACTCTGGGAGATTGAATTACCTCTCTGGGCAGCTGCCTTTGGGAGCAGAGGTTTGGGAGCAGGAATCTGAGAGATTTTTCCTCCTCCGATTGTTGAGAGACTAATGAGCAAATCTCTAGGAGGAGATAATATCAACAGTCAGCCAGGGTAGAATCTGTGAGACAGGGTGCTGACAACCACAGAGTACTTGTAACAAGCTGAAAACCCCTGCTAATGACTCAGAGAGAACCTCATCGAGATGGGAAACAAAATCCAGCTACCACCCACAGGAAAACCCTGGACTCATAACTAAAATCCTGAAACACCAAAGTGGAAAACTGTTTATAAAAGCTTTTATTGCATCTCTGACTTTGTTTGTCCATCTCTAGCCTGCAGTTCTCTCCTCAGAGCTGACTGCAGCCCTTTCCCCCTGCAGACCCTTGATTCCATCAAGACATTCTGCCCACGTGGAAAACCCTGCCTGAAGGGGACCTGAGCATCTCAGGGGCTTAGACACACTCACTGTGTCAGAAGTGCAGCAGGAAGAGCAGCCAGCTCCTCCCCAAACCTGGAACCAAGGGATTCATGCAAGTGGAAATGACCCACGGTGCCATGACTGCCAGGTGCAGCCATGTGCCCAGGCAAAGCTCTTGTGGGAGACGCCTTTGTGGGAAGGAGCCTCTGTGCCCATCCCTCTCCTCAGCTGCCTTTCCCACTCCGTGGAAAGCTAAGGCTTGCTGCTTTCCCAGATTCACTATACACGGACTCAGAGTTCTTTTATCCTGCCTCAAATACACTCCTAGGAGGAAACTGGGAATGGGCTGAGGATATCTTGTAATCTCCCATTACCCAGCTTTGTCTGAGCTGTTAAGCAGCTGCAGGGCTGCAAGAGTCACAAAGGCAGTTTCTGTATTTTTCCTCTTTGAGCTCCTTCTGGGAATATGTGTCCTGCACCACGTGCAAGTCATTCAGCCTCAGCACGTGCTGCTTTATGGGATACAGTGAGACTTGGGCACTTCATAGCCCCCATTAAAATCAACACTACAGCAGTACCTAAAATAGCACAGTTACAGCCAATCTTTAATACAGAGGAGAAAAGGGAAAAGATTTGCACCATGAATTTTGATTACAGGAAAAAGGACCACCAGAGACTTCAAGAAATCCTTTAATCCATTGCTTGTTTTCTCCCCTGGATCAGTTCTAAGTGATTATGGGCAGCTCTAGGGCTAACGCCTTCACCTCAGTCCCAGATTATAAAAGAGGGTGAAACACTACAGCATGAGCTAAAGGCGCCACTTTGCACTACTGGTTATTTTAGACACCCCACCTGAGTCAGGTGTTTAATTGGCACTACCTAAGGACAAACCTCACCGTGTTCCCAGTCCAGGTGACATAGACAGTGAAATCCTAATGCCAAACTGCCCACAATGCATTGTGCCCCTTTCCTTCTCAAAACAGTGACTGATTGCTGACAGATCCTTACCTGTGGCTTCCACCATTCCTTCCAGGATGACCACAATCTCAAACTCCTCCTTCTCCAGCTGGGTGCGGGACATCTCCCAGAAGGGGCTTTTCTCATTGATCTCATGTGAGATGATGAGAGGGGACACCAGGAACAACCTGTCGTCTCCAGTGTCAAATCCCACATTGATGTCTGTTTGATTCAGGGGAATAAACTCTCCTTCTTTGGTCTGTTTAGACTTAATCAGTTTGGCTCGAATGGAAGCCTCGACAATGTGGGAATTGCGGAGGTCTCCGACCCGGAACATGAGGCAGAGCTTCTCATCCCTCATGGAAATGACAGCGTTGTTGGAGAACATGAGGGTCTCTGCCCTCTTCTTTGGTTGGCTGATCTTGACAAACATGCATCCCACCATGAAGGCGTTCACAATGGAGCCCAGGATGGCCTGGACCAGGAGCAGCACAATGCCCTCGGGACACTTCTCTGTGATGACCCTGTGGCCGTACCCAATGGTTGTCTCGGTCTCGATGGAAAACAGGAACGCTGACACAAATCCACTGAGGTTTTCAACGCAGGGGATCCAGTTCTCGTCTTCCAGGTGGTCCAGGTCTCCCCGGATGTAGGCGATGAGCCACCAGATGAACCCAAAGAACAGCCAGGTGATGGTGTAGACCATGGTGAAGACCAGCAGGTTGAAGCGCCACTTGAGGTCCACCAGGGTGGTGAAGAGGTCACTGAGGTACCGGTAGGTCTCCTGGACATTCCCGTGGTGCACGTTGCACTTGCCACTCTTCTCCATGTACCGCTGTCGTGGCTTCTTGCCCTCAGCAGAAATGAGCCGGGTCCTGTCTGTGGTGATGGGGACATCATCCCGAGCCTGCTTGGGGATCTTCTTGGGCTCCCGGGATGTGACCCCAATGTCCATGTCTTGGTTCATGAAGATCCGGGAATCTCCAGCCATGGCTAGGCTGCACAACAAAGCAAGACAGTTTCAGACATAAGGCAGAGAGAAAAAAGCCATTTTGTTTCACTATTTAGACCATCAGGATGTTGGTTTTGGAGGGTTCACACTTCTCCCACAACAGCCACTGGTTAAACACAGCCCTGCAGTGACCCAGCATCAAAGACTGATTTATAACACACTGGCCCCTCAAACATCGGCCACTACTGGTGTGATGGGCATGCTGTGGGAGCATGGAACAGTTAAACTTTGGAACATTTTTGGGTTTTCTTATTGTCCTTAGATTTTTTTACACACCAAATTTGCTTGAGATCACAACTCAGAACAAAGTAAAGATATATCAGCATCTTTTCAGGAGGGACTGGAGCTTTTTCATGCCCCAGGTTTTGGGTGCATATCAAGAAAAAACTTAGAAATTAAGAGAAAACACTGAGCACCACTGTCTACCTAAATCACACGAGTCTAAATTATGCATGAAGGCTTCCCTTGCAGTCAGCAGAGAAAAGTATCTCTAGGGGTAATTCAGATTTCAGGAGTGCTGAATCACCTTCTGGAAGTTTATTGTGAGTCTGGGCTTTAAACATGAAATAAACATTTAATTGAGCATCTTGAATCCCAAGTGCGAGGGTGTGATGAATCCAGGCCTGCTGTTAATGAGATCTATCAAAGCTCACCCCTTTGCTCCATCTGACATTAGACAAAATCTCTAGGCACTTTTAGGAATGCATCAGAGAGCTATTAAAAAGCCCACTGTTGACATTCAGAGTTATGCTTACCAGGATAGAAATAAAGAACACGAGATGAAAGCGGCAATGCTTTCTGCCAGTTATAATGTAACATCCTGTTTACTGAGATGATTAGATACTCCTTTAAAAAATGAGAGTCTTGACTCTGGATGCAGGGCACAGACAAAATCTCTGTCAAAGACTACCTAAGGAGCCTTAGGGATATCAAAGATAGAGCAGCAATATTTTCTATGGCGTTCATTCCCTGCATTGTCCTCTGCAAATCCTATTAAAACCTAACTAAATCTATTACTGCTCCCTCTATCTTTAATCTTCTTATGCTCCTGTGAATGAGAAAAGGTGTAGAGATACAATTAAGAGTATCTTGGGAGAGACAATTTTTAAGACTGAGCAAAGTAGCTTCATCTTTTTGGTATTAAAAAGCACAAAGGGTGGGCGGGAAGGAAGCAGAGGCAGGATGAATAAATGAAGCAACAAATTTTCACTTCCATTTGGCTGCAGCCAAGTCTGGTTAATGGCAGAGAATACCTCGTGGCCCTTGTCTAAGTCACCATCAATCACTGCTCCAACGAAGCAGCCGAGCCTGTTGCTGGAACCAGCCCCGCTGGCTCTGCTCCGCAGGGAGCCCAACCATCTGTGCCCAGCAGAGCCCAGCACTGCTGCCTGCTGCCACAGCCGCCTGCTTGGCAGGGCCGGGGCACTGCTGAGCCCTGCAGCCACGGCAAGGGGCAGGGAATGGGGATTTGTGGCGCTGGGATGGGAAATCGGTGGGGGGATCAGGTTTGCCACTTGCCCTAGACATGGGGTAGACAATCCCAGTGCTGTGTGTTCCCTTCCTCCAGTGGAAGCAGGCAGCATTTTGACAGGAGTGTCACTCCTCCTGTGTTTCTGTCCCTCCTGAGAGCTGGCTCAGAGTGTATTCACACACATTTTCAGCTGCTCTTCACTGCCTGCTGCAATGAAAACCTCCAGACCCACTGGCCCGGCTCTCGGCACTGTGAAGTTTGTCTCTTTACACGTGTACAAAGTGCTGCAAGATGCTGAAAATTGACAAGGGCACAGCTTGACTCTCACTTCCCAACGTGCGAAAGCACGTGGCAGAACAATCACACACGTTTTTCCCCTCTTTAATAGGGAAAGAAGCCTCCCATCCAGGGAGTGAATCAGGTAGTGAGGAACCTCTTCGCTTCCTTCTTACAAATAATATTCGGGATGTATGTTTGCATTGATTGATTAATCTAAAATTACTCCATTTGGACTAAAAAGCTTGTCATCAATCTAAGTGTAAATCCAGGCAAGTGTTGCATGCTTTCAATTTTAAAAGACTAGTTTAAAGATAATTTGGTTATAAAAGTAAATTTGAAGCTATCACTGGCACCATGAGAGAGAGAGCAATACAGTTCCAGACTTCAGTCTAGAGTGGAGGATTTCATGTTCTAGATTCACACCAAAGAGACCAAAAGGATCTTAAAACTTATTACAAAAAACAGAATAGAGGAAAAGCAACCAAAAATCCTAAATCCTTGGAAAGATCACTCTAGTGGAGCAGGTTTGAGGAACTGCCCATTAACAAATGTACAAAGGAACATTTTTAACTAAAACACTGACAGGGCTGGCAAAATCTCTGGTGGTGCTACTGATCTCCAGCAACAGCTCAGAAACATCTCTGCAAACCTTCAGGAACACCTTCAAAGGGATCCAGTAAACCAGAAAAATTCCTGCTGGATGAGAAATTCACTGACAGCTTCAGTGGCATTACAATTCCTACCAATATTTTATCTTTAACTCTCCCATTGTAGTATGAGCATAACCTCAGCGCGTTGTTATTGAAATTATTTAAGCATATAAATTTTTGCTTCAGAGTCTTTAAACAGAATGCTCCTGGTTAGCAGTTTGAGCACAGCTTGGGATGGCTGCACACTATCCAGCTTTCTGTTCCAAGTGATTCTAGGTTTTTCCAATTCTGAGCAAATCACTGCTTTTCCTTCTGCCTAAATTCCTCAACAGCAAAATTTTTGATATGGACGTGAATGGTCTGTGAGATCCTAGGCATGAGATTCTTCTAGGAAATTTGTTTCATTCCTTTATGATTTTAACTGCTCTTGGGAACTTTAGCCCAAATGATAAGATGCTCTGAAAGGAGCAGGGTAACTGTGTAAAGATCTGGTTAACCCTTCACTGTGTAGTGCACAGCCACTGCTGCCAGGCATACACATCTCTGCCATATCATGGTAAACATGTTCATGCATCTTCCAGAGATATCAGCTGCTGTCTGTAAATCCCTGCTCCCTCCAGCACAGAGAGCCATGAGGTGAAATTGCCTCTTATAGTCACAGGCACAGTTCTGTTTCTTTGGCATTTACCATCTTTGGTTAAATGAGGCCAGGATAATAAAAATGTCACTTCTGTACAAAGCTGCCTTCCTTTAGGACAGGCTACTGCATGAGGAGCTGTGAGTCAGTGCATTATCAGCCTTGTGGAGAGGTTTTTATCAGCCCTGCTGATGTTCAGCTCTGCCCAGATGACACACGCGGGGCAGGTGGTGACATTTAAGGGCTGGGATTTGCTGCACAAGAGTCAGGCTGGGGTTAGGTGAGAATCTTCAGGAGGCAGTGTTTGGCAGAGAAGCTCCCAGCCCCTCCTGACAGAGCTGATGTGTTCCTGGTAGGTCCAGCAATTTGCCAGAGACATCAAGGAAGGCAAAACTATAAAACACTCAAAGAAACTTCTTTGCCTGCTGACCAGGGGACTTTTTCCATTTGAATAGTTGCTGATCTGGCTGCAGTAAACACACAAATTTCCATGGGGATGGGATTTGATGCTGGAAAGGACTAAATTGGCAGACAGGTGGAGTTTAAAGACGTGAATTTGTCATCAGGTTGGTGTAAAAGCAGACTTTTTGTTTCTTTTAAACCCAATGCCTGTGTTTTCTCACATTAGGAGAATAATTGAGCAACTGTTCTTTAGCAAACCTCCCACACCTTCCCAGAAGAATATTTTTTTTTCACGTAACACTGTCTTCTTTTTTTTTTTTTTCAGACAACAAGTCCTGTACTTCTCAACAAGCAACCAGTAATACTAAACAGAGATTACTGAAAAACCTGATTTGGTTCTTCTGCTGCCCATTGGCCCACACCACATAAACCAGGTTACTATGTCCGGGTTCCTCTGGGCCACATAATTCTGCTTTAGGTTACACTGCTGCAAGGGAATGAAATTCTTAATTGTCAGACAGGAGCAACACAGGGAAGTAGGTGCAGGAATAAAGGAAATTAAAGCAGCAGCACTCAAAGAGAATAAAATCATTAGCTGCTGAACACTGAGTGCTCATGGGAAGATGGAGGAAGGAGAAGTCTTAGAAGATGACCTTTGACAATCTGAAGAAAAATTACTTGAGAAAGGCTTTGACTGAGGTGGAACTTTGATTTCCCTGAGAAACCCCTGCATCTTTCCCCCATCCTTTTATTAACTGCCTGTGTGTGAGTGATACTGAACAGTCAACTCCACCAGGCTGCCTTTCCACACACATCTGCGCATGCAAGGTGAGGAAAGGCAGGTGGATTTAGGGTAAACCATGGAATATTCAATCTTTCTGACTTTATATAAATAGAGGTTTGGGGTTATGGTGGCTGCCTCTTTGGGCAGCACCTGGGGATCCACAGGTGGAGGGGAGGCTGCAGAAGGGTTGTGCTCTTGAAAGCCAGGGAAAAAATTTCAAAGAGACTGCACAAAATTGGAGGCGTGGCACTTTACAAACAAATGTGGTTCAAAAGCTCCCTGACCCCAGTAACTGCCTCTCCAAGTGTCACCTCACTCAGCACTGAGGTGGGAAGGTGCCTCTCATCTCGGTGAGTTTTTGGTATGTCTCAGCAACACTTTCCTGACACACAGGATGTGACAGCAGATTTCTCTGGGGCTGGAGGACACCTCACCTTGCCACCAGGTCACAAAGATGGGTGGCTGCTGGTTCACCTGAAGGGCCAGGGTGGCTCTGTGCTTGTCACAGAGCTGGGCTGTGACAGCTTCTGTGTGCCCAAAGTGCCCCTGGCTCAGAATACCCCAGCAGAAGGTGCTCAGTCTTAAAAAAAAATTATCTCTGGCCAGGGAGCCAATCTGAGCCCAAGGAAAGGTTTATGGACATTTGTACTTTCCTTTTATCTGTGAGTTACCTCCTAATCCATCCTTCTCCTCTGATATCCTGGGGCCCTTCCATTGTCAGTTGTGAGGAGGGAACGCGACTCTCCCAGGGTATCCAAGGGCTTCACAGCACTCAGCATGGATATCACACTCTGCAAAATTTTATTTATGTATTTTCTGAGATGCCTGGACCAAGGAAGGGCTCCATTTCCCATATTTCAGGATGGAGGAGTCACACACAAAGACACTTAGTTCTCCTACACTCAATTGGGAGTCTGTGGCAGGGCAGGAAATAAATTTAGCTGTTCCAAAATCCTAAATGAGCACCTGGAATCACTGTAGAACTCTTTCCTCCTTCCCCCTCTCCAGCAGCAGGGAATGCTGTCCCTGTCTGCTTCAGGTGTGTCTGAAGATCGCTCTGCAAAGCCTCCACAGCCTGATCCATCAGATGAATAACCCAGTGAGATTATTTCCAAAGCCAATAAAGGCAGTTTCTGTTCTCTCAAATAGCTACAGGTTTCAAATACATTTTCCCCTCAACTATGGATTGAAGTATAAAACCCCCCACATGACACAAGTTCACAGCTACATTAAATATAATGACTCCAGGCTGACACAGAAAAGAGTGGAGAAACAAAACTGTGTTGAGGAGAGAGACTGGGTGTGGTTTTTTTAACAGAAAAATAAGATGAAAGCTAGAAAATGCTTTTTGAGGCATCATTCAGACTTTTACCACTTGTTAGAGCACAAGGACTGGAGAATATGAAGTTTCCATAAGATTGGGAATGTCTCCTATGGCATAGTTCCACTGCACAGGAAGGATGGGAAGATTTAATCCATGTAACTCCCAGGCAATTCTCTTGTACTTCATTGCATTAAAGACCTTGAGCATGACCATTCCCCGTGCAAAGGATGCAACCACAATATTGCGTGTGCTCTTAGGTGTTTTCCATGATTTGGAACAGTCAAATGGTGTTTTCTCTACCAACAACAAATAAAGCCTGGAAATAAATCCGTTTGATCCTTCCCCCTCTAAGGAAGTGACTGTGCCTGAGGCATTCTGCAGCCTCTCTGTCCCTGGCCTCTCACCCAGCTCTATGTTAGGGACACCTTATGGTGTCATTGTCTTTCAACCAACACAACTGAACAAAGACAGGGACACCTTTGTCCTGATCAGACATTCCTGTTTCTCCTGCTCCTGGCTGTTTACTCTGAACAGCAAACACTGAATGTTGAGAAAGTAGAATCTCAGCTCTAGGAGAAAATCCTGCCCCAGGAGCAGCAGTGTTCCCATTCTCCATTGGAGAATTCACCATCTCAGCAACAGAGAATCATTTTGTAATCTGCAGCTGCTTTAAAAAATACAATAAAACTGTTGAACAACTTCACACTTCTGCAGTACCTTGCATCCAAAGAGTTCACAGATGGATTTACCAAACACAGGCTCTTTTTGCCCCAAGGCCTTCAGCAGTGCTTGAACCCAGTGCAGAAAGGGGTCAGGAGTCACAGAGGGACAAACTGACCTCACACCAAGCTATTGGGCAAGGGCCAGTGCTCGCCCCAAGTGTCCAAGTGCCTCTCCTGACCTCAAACCCAACAGAAAGTGGGTGACTTAAATAGTAGAGTGTGGAGATTTGCCTTGGGATATTACTCCAAAGCTCTGTTTGCCTTTTTTCTTTGCAAATGATTAGGCTGGAACTTTCCAGAAATGGAAAATATTCTGCAATGGGAATCAGAAATGATCCTGATCCTTTATCTCCAACTGGGTAAGAATAGTGAGGCAAAGAACTGAATCCCAGAAGTAAAATAACCCCCCCAGCGCAAACACTGCCCCACACACTCCCCACCTTCTTGGAGAGATCCTGGTTGCTTGGACTGGACAGAGAACCAGTGAGAAAAACCAGTTTTGGTTTTCCCCTGAGCCCCTCTTCCACAAATCTGAGATCTGCTTTAAAGTAAAAGAGTGCAGGAGGAAGAAGCTGCTTAATGACGATCTCCAAAATCCAGAGGTAAGTTTTTTGATACAGGGCTATTTCCTGCTGGTTCTCAGCTGGTTCCTGAAACTCCTTGCTCAAACCCAGGGGAAAGATGATGTGTAAAAGTTAACCTGGTGCTCCCAACCACCATGTGCTGGCACAAAGAGAACCCCAGGCGCCTTTCTGAGTGATGCAACAGGACATAAAAAATCAGTCAAGCTTTTACCTCCCAGAGCCATAACCCCTGAGGGATTCCCAGGGCACTGCATTCCCTGTCCCCTCCAAGGGCTGAATATGCCACTTCCTCATCTGGACATTGCACTGCCAGGGCTCTGTAACTCCAAGCTGACTGGCAAGTATCCTAATTATGAAAGAATTTCATCTTGGACTCCAGATAAGAATTATGGAGTGGCTCCATACAATTCAGGGCTGCTCACTGATCAGTCTCCTGGTGCCCTTTGCGTTCCAATGATCTCCAGTAATCCTGTATCTGAGCAGTTCCTATTTTTTAATGTCTTTTCCTGCATCACACCTTCAGATCTGACAGCGCTTTTGCCCAAGATCAGCATCCAATCCCTGCCTTCCCAGAGTTTCGTGGCAGCTATGAGTTAGGCAGGAGCATGTCCACAGCTCATACCGGGGCAGGTTTGGGCACCGGAGCCTGGCATGCCACCGGCCCAACAGCTCCGCGTTTGTCCTGCTGGGCTCCTGATCCTTTGTAGCCAGAGAAGATCGGGAGTGCCCTGGAATAACAAAGGAATTGGTAACTTACTTGCTACGAGCGGCTCCGCATCAGTGTGGCGCCTGGGCTCCGGGGGGTAGCTGGCCGGAGGCAGGACCGGGGCTGGCGGAGGCTGCGGGAGCAGCGGCCGGTCCATGCCATCACCAGGGAGCCGGGATCGTCCTCGGAGCCCCGGGCTGCCTCCTGCCTCCTTCCCGCTGCCTGTTCGCAGCAAACATCGATGTGGCACGGAGGGTGCCCACGCCCCTGTCCCTGGGTATCCCTGATCGCCCTGCTCTGCTCCAAGCCCTCACCCTCCGCCGCTGCGGGGCCACTTTTGCCTCTCCTTTGCCTGCCTTTCCCCGCTCCTGCCCTCGCCCCCTCCAAGGGATCCGTGGTGGTCTCGAGCTTTTGAAGGGCTGGGGCAGAGGGAGGGCGCGGAGGCTGCGTGTGACGGCGCCTTATCTGTTCTCAATGAGCGCAGGGGCGGGGGGCGAGGGAGGGGTTTGGGCGCTGCCGGGAGAGAGGGTGGGCAGGGGGAGAGGCGAATCCCTGCCTAGGGAGCTCGGGGATGGCAGGAGCTCTGAGCTCGGGAAAGACCTACGAGCTCGCCAGGGTGACCAGCGAGGGGCTCCCGGGCTGCTCCCCCTGCACCGAGCGCTCCCTGCTCCTCCCGGGATCGCCTTTCCCGGAGTGCGGGCTGGGCTGGAATCCTTCGGGGGGTGTGGGCTGTCCGAATCACACAAACAGAAAGCAGTTCCTAAAAACCAGGAGGAAGGAAGACCGCGGAAGCCGCGCATTTCACACGTGTGAAGATCGTCACCGGCACGGTGGAAACTCGGCCGGGCTGGAGCAGGAACTGTGGGGAAAGTGGGGAGAGCATGGTTCCCCTGGCACGTTTCCTTTGCCTGTCGCCCATCGGGCTCTGCCATGGTGTTTGCTGACGGAGCAGTGGGGTTTGCTTGGGATCCAGCCAGTCCCCGGGAGCGCTCTCAAAACGCTTCACGGCTTTTTTTCGTCTTCTTCTTTTTTCTTCTTTTATTTTTTTCTCTTTGTCACTGATAATGCCACACTGTCTCCCCAGCTTAGTGAAATATTTCCTTTTCTAAAAAGCAAATGTCAGGCCAGCTGCATCTCTCAGGCAGATCTGCCTGGTGACTGCAGGTTACCCTCAGGCTTTGTTGCCCCGTTCCCATAGTCCTGTCCCCTTGTCCTCCCTAATTCCCCATTTCAGGAGCACAGCCCATCAGAAAAGCTTTCACAGAAGATTTGCACTGTGCAGGTATTGCAGGAATCTGCAAGCTACTTTTCTTCTGCTTTGAATGATTTTCAATTTTTTCTTTTTATAAAAGTTACGTTATCACTAATAAAATACATCAGCATTGGAATTATATTTTTATTTTTCTATATAGACATTTTGCAATTTGTTATTTACATTCAAGGTTTTTTTGGGTTTTTTTGGTTTGTGTTTTTTTTTTTTTTTTGGGTTTTTTTGGTTTGTGTTTTTTTTTTTTTTTTGGGTTTTTTTGGTTTGTGTTTTTTTTTTTTTTTTGGGTTTTTTTGGTTTGTGTTTTTTTTTTTTTTTTGGGTTTTTTTGGTTTTTTGTTTGTTTTTTTTTTTTTGAACAGGGACAAAAGGGAACTAAAGGAACTTCATGTAGATCAGAAAACTTGATTCTTAACCAGCTTAAATCTAGGCCACATAACACCTTATTATGGAGGCTAGACTGGGAAAATCAAAGACAGACATGCTGAAGAAAGGGAAATAACCACAGGTTTGAATATTATTAGTAGTCACATCGTATATATGCACACACATATTGTGTGTATAGAAAACCCCATCTCTGTACACACACTCCTTTTATCAGTGCTCCGGTTCTGGCTCTGGTTCTCTGCTCTGGATATCCTGTCCAGATGGGACAGGATATCGGGAGCCAGACCAAGGATTTCAGCTATCAAAACCCAGTTTTGCAGATGTAATTTTGCTTTTCCACGTGCTAGTTTGCATTTACCACTCCAGCACAACGTGGGCAGCAAGCTCAGCCCAGCTAGCCTGGCTCCTGATTCCTCAGCAGCAGCTCAGGCCCAGCAAGGCTGTAACAGCTCAGGACTGAATTCCAATCAGCAGCAGAACCACCTGCAATGAAAGCCAAGGCCATGGTAATGAACTGTTGATCAAATCCTGCAAAATTCCATCAGATCTTCTGCCTGCTCATAACTGCCAGGAATGTCTTTTCAGCAGAATTACTTTTACCTTTTAGGGGTATGTCTATGATAACCTTATAAAAGTACTGTTTGGGGAGTACAGTCACAGTACTTTTAATGAGCATTCAAACTTACTTAAAAAGCACTAAAGAGTAAATTCATCGAATGGGAGAGTCAGCACCCCTAAATCACAGCGCTGGCTTTAAGAGCAGGTCCCTGGATGCTGCTTCCCCAGCACTAAGGACAGTGCCACCCTCAGAATGGCATCAGCTCTGCTTCCTCCTTCATCTCATCTCATCTCATCTCTGTTAATAAGATTTGGAATGAATTTTTGTGCAAGGAAATGTAGAAGGAGCCTTTGTGCTGCCCAGCCAGCAGCCCTGGAGGAGCAGAATCTCTGCAAGGCTGGTGTGTCATGGCCAAGGCTGGGGGAGCCTCCCTTCCACATCCCCAGGCTTATCCCGTGTGTCCGCACTGGGAACGCGTGGATGGGGTCCCGGGAAGCAGGGTGGGCTCAGGAGGGGTCCTCGCTGTGGTGGGTGGGTGTCATGGGTGTCACGGCCCTCATGGCAGTGGAGCACGAGTGGCTTCGTGCCTCGTGCATGTCACTGACACCTTTCCCGGCTTGGGCAGATTCCCGGGGCTCCCGACAGTGGAATTCTGATCTCCCGACAGTGGAATTCTGACAGGCACTGCCATCTGCCGGCACCGCAGCCATCCCTCCACACCAGCCCCAAAACCACGACAGAAGCGAGGTTACTCCAGGGGTTAAACAGGGGTCTGGATTTTCACATCCCCCCGTGAAAATCCGAGTTTCCCCAAGATTCTACATGGATTCTCCAGCTGGGAAAAGAGGCTTTTCCCCCAAGGACGTTTGTTCATGAGCAGCTGAGTGATTTGTACCCTTGCCCACATTTTGGGATTACACAGCACTGTGCCCACCCTTCTGTGCAGGTGTCAGCTCAGAGCAAAGGAGAACTCCCGAGCCCGGATCCATCCAGCACATCCTGGGAGTGCCTTTCTGTGCCTGTTCCAGGGCCTGATGCACCAAACACCTCACCAAGCACAGCCGAGGTCACACCAAGCTGGGCTCTTGAGAGGCACTAATCAGCACTAAAGGCCTTTTAGGAGCATTTCTTTAATCACCAGGCAGGAGGCACCTTCCCCCGGTCCGTGTGAGTCCCTGCTTTTGCTTCCTTATCCCTACAATGCAAACTCTGCTTTGTTTCACATATTATTTCAACAGACATCTCCCAATTTGTACTGGTTAAAGACCAGACAGACCTGAGAGCAGTTTTTCAGCTGCAAACCAACTCCAGTGACATCACTGTGCCCCTGCTAAGGTGGTGAAAAAGTTGTCAATGGCCTCACAGGTTTGAAATATGTTCCAGACCAGGGATCAGCAGGCTGCAGAAAGGCTGATTTAACACCAAATGGCAGCACAGTTTGGATATTTTGGGGCTGGGATGGAAACATGGAAATGCAGAGGGATTGATTTCCTGTTCAGGATGGGATTCACCTCTGGCAGTGGCATTCAGGATGCCCTGGTCTGAGACTGAACAGCCCTGCTCCTCTCTTTCCAGCTGATGCAGAGAGACAGGTAGGAGCAAGAGGCAGCCAAATTAAACCTTGTGCTGGAATGGGATGAATGATCCGATTCCAGGAGCATAGAGGTACAGATTTCACATCAGTGCAACATCTTGATTTTCCTGGGGGTGCTCATAAGCTCTAACAGCTATACTGTTCAAAGGACATCTAGAACTGTGTACAGGGGGGGATTTATGGCAACTGTGGAATGCCGAACTGGAACTGCAAGCAGAACAACAAGCTGTGAAAGAACAAGCTCTAATCTCATTTTCATATAACTAAATTGCTCTCTGAGGATCTTACCTATATCAAAATCTTGCCTAAAATGAAGAGTTTGTATTTTTGCACATTGCTGTAGAACACAGCTCCGTTTTTGATCTGTCAGGGACCCAATGGGGAGTTATCTGCATTTCCCTGAGGTTTCACGGGGTATCAATGAGCCATCACCCCTGCTGAGCCCAGACTGGCCCTGGCACTCGTCACTCGTCGGGACAGTGAGCCCCTGTGACAGAGGGTACCTGCTCTGCAGTCAGGGCAGGCTGTGGCTTTGAGAGGAGAGGGAGCAGCAGTGCCTCGAGGGAGCGTTTTAATTTGTTGTGCAATTTGATCTCTGGAATGAGAGATGTCTCTTCCCGTTTGTCAGCCATGAACCGACCACGCCACTAGACGAAAACAGAGTTGTAAGAGCCAGTGCTGGAAACAGCTCCTAGGATTGCTCATCCACCTCCAGCCTTCCCTGGTACCCGCCTGAACGGGAGCTGAGGCTCTGAGAATCCTGACGTGACAGTCACCCACTCTGTCTCGAATTCTCTTTTGTGTTTGGGGCTTATCCAGCCCCCAAGATCAAAATGAAACTTGGGAAGCAGGCACAGAGGCAGGCGAGGGGAAGTTTCCTCAGTAAACTCCCCCGCTCCTCGACGCGCTGTGGAGGAGTCAGCCTGGATGTGCTTTGATGTGATAATGAGGATCCCGTCCAAACCCGGGGAATGATGCGCTCCTCTCCCAGGCGCACCAGGCTGGGGCCGGCCACTGATTCCCCCAGCCGGCACATCCCGAGCACTTGGATCCTTTAACTTCGAGATTGCCCGCGAGTGGGTTAGTCCTGTTCTGAGCGAGCTGCTGTGGTAATTAACACTAATTAAGCTCTTGTTTTGCAGGTGCAGCAGCAGCACCTAAGGCTGAAGGGCGTCCAGAGACTGAACTTCCACGGTAGCTGCAGGGCGAGGACTCCCTGGGAGGGGCACAGTGTGGGCTGGGACACATGTGACATCTCCTCTGTGACACCTCTTCTGTGAATAAAGCAGCATTTCAGAGCCTGGATTCTCCCTGCCAGGAGCTCAGGAACTACAGAATACACCACTCAGAGCACACTCTGATGATGGCGAATTTAGGAAGACAATTTCCTTGTTTGGCTGTCAGAATTCAATAAGGTTTCTGACAAAAGCAAATGCCTCAGTTCTTTCAGGTGAGAATGTTGTTACATTTAACACCTCCTAAAACACGCAGCCTTCCTTTTGCTGAGCGGGATGGGATGGGTGGATGCATGGTGTAACCTGGAAGGTACGGTCTAGTTCTCAAATCAGCCACTAATTAACCCCTTCATTGAAAACAGATTTCACCTCCAGCTTGTGGCTTTCCCAGCACTGGCAGGAGAGAGGCAAGAGGTAGAGCCAGCAATTCCTTCATTTGCCTATGAGGAATCTTCGAGGGGATTTAATTGGTTCTGAGAAGCTCCACAAATGTCTCTGCATGAGAGTGTCATACACTGAATGTAGCCTTTGGGCACTGGAAGCAGCTCAACCAAGTCTCTGTGTGCTACCTCCTAGGGCCTGGATTGTGTCCTCCTGTGAACAAAACATCCCCTGGATGGGGATCAGGGGAACTAAAGGTCCCCTGGATGTGGATCAGGGGAACTAAAGGTCCCCTGGATGTGGATCAGGGGAACTAAAGGTCCCCTGGATGTGGATCAGGGGAACCAAGGATCCTCTGGATGTGGCTCAGGGCACCATAACCAGCCTCTTCCAGCACATCCTGTGGTCACTGAGCAGAAAGCACAATCCATGGAGCAAAAGCAGTAATGAGAGGCCCTGCAGCACCAATTTGTGTAAATGACATGTTTTATTACTCTTTGCAATCTGTTCTCAAGAACTAAAAGCAGATTGGCCCTTGCAGCTGGTCTCACCCCGCCTTGCTCCCAGTTCAGCCTTGCCCTGGGATCCTTTAGGTGGGAGAAGGGTGGTGGGAGGGTCCACATAAGAACCAAAATATGAATTCCTGCTGCCATAACAAGAGCACAGAGTGGCTGCTGGGCACAGCATTCATGGCTGCACTCTCTTTCCTCTGTACGGGCTGGAAATGCTCTACAGGGGAATTTTCTTCTTCGTCGCAATTCCAGCCCTTGGGCTGGGCACTGGATCTCCTCTGCAATTAAGTTTTATTCTTTTACACATAACAGACCTTCAAGCCAATTTTTGAGATGCATCCACAACTTCAAGGGAGTCTTACAGAACGAAACAAATAATTCCATTTGTGCCCAAAGTGTCTGTGTCCAGTGAGGAATCTACATGCACTGCTTGAATTCAAACCCCATCATTGTAACCGTTCATTAGAAAATCCCAGGAACAGTTACGCAACTTGGATTTCCACATAGTTTACTAAAATTAGCAAGATTTTCAGCAGTGTTTCAGTCATTTGTGAGCTAAAGAGAACCATTTCTAGAATTTTATTTGCAGACCTTGCAGCAGCATTCAATATTTATAAGGAATTCCCTGTCTTGGTAGCAACGACTGACAGTTACAAAAAATAAGTACATTATAAAATGCATTAATATTTTAAGTCTGCCTGAGACTGCTGCAGGAAGATATTGCCAGCTTTTGCCTGACTGGCTGATATTCAGTTCACACAAGTAACTGACAAAAGGAGACATATCTAGGAGGGAAAAGAGAGGGTGTGTAAGAAACTGCAAGAGCTACAGTGAAAGATTTGTCTATGTTTACACAATAAATCAGCAGCAGAATGAAGAAAAGACCATTTTTTTTCCCTGTTTTTGTTCCAGCCACTCATTCAGTGCTGTCGTGCACTCAGATATTGCTTTGGGTTCTGAATAAAACCCTTCCTGATTCTCCAAATAAAATGTTGAGGATGTGCTGAATACAGGTTTTCCCACAAAAATACAAATACCTCATTTTTAATGATGCAGCTGAGAGAAAAGATAAATCTGGCTGTAATAAAGTGCTTTTTCTTGAACCCTCCTGCATGCTGGGTGCAGGCAGTGCTGGCCATGAGCCAGCTATTTACAGTGCCAGTGTGGCTGTCCCACACTCCTGAGCATCTGCACAATTTGTTCCTGGCATATTTGTGTGTGTGGAGCCAGCTGACCTTGAAACTCTCATCAGAGGGAGAAAAATAATAATAATAAAAAAATCAGCAGCCAGGAGCTACCACCCTCCATATATTCCAGTTATTATCAGAATATTTTTCCTCTGTTCAGTTTGCACAAAAATGACATTCAATAACACTGAAAATGTTCCCTCTGTCCCAAGAGAGGCATGTTCAGAGTGAAACCAGAGGAAATTAAAGACTTCTCCAGCAATCCCCCAGCATGGGTTCATAAATATAAAACTGCAGCAGTGACTGGCTCAGGCACTGAGGACAAAATGCACCAAAGCTCTGGGGTGCCCCTGCTCCAGCCTCCCCGAATTTCTGGCTCTGCGTGGACTGGGAGGCTCTGTGTCCCTCGTTACTCCCACAGGGCAGAGAGGATGGAGACTTTGCTGTGGGACTCAGGTGCCTCCGAGCCTATGGCTGTGACAGGAGGGCCTGGCAGCCCTCTCCACACACACCCTCCTGTCCTCCAGGCTGGGCTGGAGGGGGGACACCCTTGGGAGCACACTTGTGCGCCCGAGAGAAGGGTGCTGTGGGATCTGAATTCCCTGGAAAAAGGAGGGATGCAGGCACTGCTGTTCAGGCCTGCCAGACCCTGCCCCTCTCCAGGTGGGAGAGCTGGTTGTTCCTCCTGGAATTCCAGCTGCAGAGTGGCTTTTCAGAGGACCATGGAATATCCCGAGTTGGAAGGGACACCAGGATCAACAAAGTCCCACTCCTGACCCTGCACAGACACCCCAACAATCCCATCCTGGGCATCCCTGGGTGTCCAAAGGCTCCTGGAGCTCTGGCAGCCTCGGGGCCGTGCTCATTCCCTGGGGAGCCTGGGCAGTGCCTCACCACTTTTGGGGATCCCTTAATGGGCAGACCTTCCTCAAAGGAGTGAACAGATGAGTTTTGCTGTGACTAGCGTGAAACCTGATGCAGATCAGAGCCAAGGACCTTTCAGAGAGTTCTTAGAATGAGGCTGTGCTGCTGGGAGGCAAAATGGGTCCTCTGCAACCTCCACTCCTCCTGCAATTATATAGGATTTAATGGCACTGGAGGGCTCCCTCCCATGCTGTCCCTGAGCAGCAACATCTCTCTAAAACTGCAGCAAAACTGTAGGATTAACCCCACAGTCCCTCTGTGGAACTTTCTTTTCTGCCTGGATCTGCCTGGGGCTTCTTCCTGTGCCATTCCACGCACCAACTCCAAATTTTACTGCTGCTTAGTGCTAAAATTGTACGAGATAAGATGCTTCACCCAGATGGATGAAATTTACTTTACTTTCTGGTTAGTCATGATTTTCATCCTCTGTTTGATGTATCTGAGCCCAGGATGAAGGAGATCAGTGTAATCTCAGTTTTATAAAACCTTCTCAGCGTGCAACACAACCACAGCCATAACTCAGCCAACTCCAGGGTCCCTCTGCTCCGAGCTGGAACAGACATGAGGAATTATTGACTGGATTTCCCAGGACATACCAGTGTAAATGAGGCATAACACCAGAATTGTAGACATGTCAAAAAGCATAAAAATAAGCTTTCCCAGGAAATATGATGCCATATGGACATGGTCTTTGTTCTGGTGAGGCTTCTTGCAGTTCCCCAGGCGTTTCCATGTCAGAATGTTTCCAAGCAAGAGCACTGGGTTATGTCAGCTCAGCACGGAAATTGCCTTGGGCTGTGCTGTTTCTACACAGACAAAACCACTGGAACCTGTGGATTCTGCACTGTCCCATTTGTGGAGAATTGATTCATTTGTGCTGATAGCCTGCACACACCTTGTCACCCAGTAAAGTCCTTGAGTTGCCAGAAAGGCTCTGATTGTTACTTTGAGTGATTTATCTGAGGCTTATGCAGCACTCTGAGCTAAGGCCAAGAAAATTCCCTGCTGTGCCTGGACCAGATGCTGCTCTCATCTGAGCTGTGTTAAATCTGAGATAAAATTGCTAAAGGCAGCAGACAAGGAGTGCTACCACCACCCTCATTTCGGCTCCCATATGTGGCCATCCCATCCCCAAAACATCAGCAGGACAAACATATCTGCATGGAAAGTTCAGCCCCTCTGATTCCACCATTTGCTGTGCAAAAGGGTTTTGACAAAAGATTGAGTGTTTTTTTAAACTGATGACACTGGCCCTATTTTGAGGAGCAAGATGGATCTTTGTAGGGCTCAGGCAGGTATGGAATGAAAATGCTAAAGTATTTCCTGCCCAAAACTTCACCTTCCCCCTGCTCCCCTCCACCTTTATTCCATGTTTTCCGGAGGTTTTCCCACCACAACCAGCCAGTGTTGCCTCCAGCAGTCCCCGCACAGCCCAGCAGAGGGGAGTGGGCCACCACACTGGTTTTTCCTCTCCTACCCAGTCTCGGGGTAAAGCCACACATCTCTAGGACATTATTTAACCACACGCTCTATTTGCAAAGAAAGATGAAGCTTGGTGGGGTTTTTTGGTTAAGCATAACTTTTCTAGTGGAAGATTCTCCTGTCCATGGCAAGGGTTGGGATCAGATGATCTTTAAGATCCCTTCCAACCCAAACCATTCTGTGATTCTAAGCATGAAGAAGAAGCTTTACTGAAATAAAGTCTTTGTCCATAGTTTGATGGCAAAGACATTCTGATTTTAAATTTTTTACCCGTATATGAGGCCTAGATAAGAGTTCACAATTTTAGAAAATACTGTGCAGAACAAACATGCTTGGGTACATCTACAGAAAAGGTTGTGCAGGGTCAAGTTTCACCTCAGTATGAGTGATGGAGATCTCCCAAAAACCTTGGTATTGAAGCTGGAGATGCCTGCTTGGGCATAAATCAAGTTCCTCTTCAGAAAGAGTCTCTATGGAATAAAAACTTTGTACAGGGGAAACTTTGGCCCAGAGATCTCAGGGTATGGGCACACTGTAAGAGGAAGGGCAGAGGAGTGTCTCATCTACCCATCCTGGTAGGCTTTTATCAGGTTGATAAAGGATAAGGAGCCAACCTGACTCAGAGCTGGCTGAATTCCTGCTTCCCATCCCAGCTGGAAGGCAGAGACCCTGGAGCCAGCTGCCTCCTGAGGGAAGCTGTTTGGCACCCAGAGCAACTTGGCCCAAACTGAACTAGGAAGAACCACTCTGTCACTGTCCCCGTGGTTTCTAGAACCTTCTTTTCCAGCCCCCACCAGTGCTGATGCACATGGAGCAGGGTGACCTGATACCTGAGGGTGCTTTCTCTTACCCTGGGTGGCAACAGCTCCCTGCCTGTTGCCAGTGACCTCTGCGGTGACTGCCTGGATGGGCTCACTCATCTGGAAATTAGCCATTCCTTTATTCCTCAGGTGCTGACCTTCCAAAGCAAAGCCTGGGTTTTTGCACAATGCTCTGGGAAATATGATCCTGCAAAGAGAGCACTGAGGCATCTACAGGCATCAGCTGAGGGAAAACACCTACTGGATGCTCCATGCTTTTTTCTTCTGATAACAGCAACCATGCACAAAAGGAATGGCAACTTTTCTGGGAGCGGTGTAGGACTGTCAGCCCACTCTGCTGCCCTAAGGAACAAGGACAAAGCTGCCATCCAGCTCTGCTGTTCCCGGGGTAAAGGGTTGGGGAGCTCCTGAGGGAGGCAGGAATTCAGGGGTTCCAGTTCCCCTTGGCACTGCCTTCATGGAGCACAAACTCCTGCTCAGAGGTACAGGCTTGGCTACTGGATCCAGCTCTTCCTACAGAGGCTTTGCCTAAATCTCACAATGCCAGGCCTGTGAACTACCCTCAGACACCAACCAGATAACCCTTTTCCCAGGGAAAGAGCAGAACAAAGGGCATAATACATATGAAGGGGATGTGCTGAATTCCTCACTACCCTGTCCTGTGTCTTTGCAGCCTCTGGGACCTCACTCCTCCTCTTGGGAGATGACTAAATAAACAATCATTCCACACAACTTGCTCACTTCCTCACTCTGCCTGTCACCGTGGGCTCCATCCCAGCCATTATCTGCAGAGGGAATTCAGCAGGGCTCTAATTCCTTCACACAATGTGCTCTCACTTTCTTCATGGAGAGATGAGTGCCTGACTTCAGTGGGTCAGGATATCAAACCAGGCTTTCTACCTTGCTTTGCCTGTCTCTGCCTTGGTTATCTTCTGTGAAAAATAGAACGGTGAATGATTCCTGCCTCTTCCTCTCCCTCACCTGCCTTCCCAAGGAGAGGGTGAGTTTAATTTATTAATGCTGATGGAGCCCTTGGGGACCTGCAGAGAAGGAGACTCAGCATGAAGTCAGCAGAATGTTGTACCTCACAGAAGGATTGTGCTGCACTGTTTCTTTCCAAAGCACCTACTGACACTGTCCAAAGTAAAAGCAGCAATAACAATCAAACCCAAGTAAAACCTGTGAAATGCAACTGAGGCCTGCCAGGCAGCCCATTTAGGGAACAGATGGTATGAATTCCTGAAGGTGGATGGAAGGGAAGACTAAAATGGTCGATTGGGCATTGACCTTAGAGTCACCTTAGAGACATGTCCCAAGGAGGACAATGATCACCATCAGTAGGTCCTGCTGCAGAGGAAACCAGAGGCGTGACAATATCTGAGAACTTCTGAGGAGCAGCAAATCAACCCATTGGATTGTCAAGGGACTTCGGGAACAACAGTATGAGGATTTGCCACTGCTGAGCAGACTGAGGCAGGGTTGTAGCTACACAGAACTCTTCCTTTCTTCATCTGGGAAGTACAAGGGGTGGAAAAACCAAGGCACAGAAAACAGATTTACCAGAAGTCTGTATCTGGTTCTCCAGAACCTGTTCTCCAGAATCAGAGTACATATTCTGTTCCCAACTGAATTTTGCTGGTGATGTTGAACACAGACAAGTAGAAGACAACTGAAGTAAGCCAAATATACCCTAATCTGCTCCTTTACTGTTTGGATATTTTCCCTCTGGCAGACAGGAGACAGCCCCCATGCCTGGCTGTGCCACCCTGCCCCTCACCCAACTCCCAGGTTGGCAGGATATCACATGCTGCAGAAACCTGTGTGGAGACATCTCTGTGCTCCCAGCAAAGCTGGATCTGACAGCCCAGGGGCTCTCTGGTGTTGGTGTGGGGACAGTACCCCACAAATGGCAATTTAGAAACATCTCAGGCCCTTGAGAACAACTTAAACTTCTCTAAATGCCCCTTTTAGAGCTTCCAGAAGTGTATTTATTTGGAAACCAGGCAGAGGATGAAATGAAGTGTGAGCTCATTTTAAAGCTTCAGAGTATTTGACCAATTGCTGCTCAGAAAAAAACTTGGTAGGTTGTGTGTACCTGGGACATCTGTGCTCCTTCTTCTACCCAATTAATTAACTTCGTCACTTAGTTGCAGCTATTAATTAACACTTTCATTACCATCATGTACACCAGAAGAGTGAGAGCTCCAGTGTCCTGGAGAAACCTAATGGTACCAGCCAAACTCAGCTGAAAATCTGGAAACAAAACTTTGGTGACTTCAAACACTTTCCTACACAGAGGACTTCAAACTTCTGTTTTTTGAGCTTCAAACAGAAGAAGAGATTTCAGATACCTCTGTGTCAGGTGCCAGTGCCTCTGTTCAGAACACTTACTCATTTTTTTCCATGGATTCCTTTGCTTAGGAGTGCAGGGAAGGTGACAACGACACGGTTGCCAATGCAGGAGCATGGTTCTGTATCAGTACAAGCCTTAACTTTTCTTCTGGAGACTCAGCTTAACTCTCTGAAAGGAGGATTCGGTGACTAGAAAAGGGAAGTGATCCTGCTGTTTGTGCAGGGGGCATTGCACACCCTCCACCTGAGGTGCCATGAGCCCCTGATTCTGCTCTCTGCTCTGATCCCTGCTCTGATCCCAATCCCTGCTCTGATCCCTGCTCCGATCCCTGCTCTCCTCCCTGCTCTGATCCCGCTCCCTGTTCCTGTCCCTGCTCTGATCCATCCTCCAGTTCCTGCTCCGATCCCCGCTCCGATCCCTGCTCCAATTCCTGATCCCGATCCCTGCTTTGCTCCCTGCTCCGATCCCTGCTCCAATCCCTGCTTCAATCGCGCTCGCTGCTCCGTGCCCCATCCTGTGCTGACGGATTCGCTCTGCACAGCCCAGCACTCCGTGCTGCACCGCAGCTGAGTCCAGTCACCCTGGAGAGAGGAGCCTTTGTGCAGTGCACCCGTGCCCTACATTTCCAGGGGAAGCAAGGACTTCCCTAGCACTCCCTGCTCTGCCGAGCAGCTGAGTTACAAGTAAACACAGGTAAGGAGCTTTGCTCCTTGCAGCAGAAGTCGGGATAATTCCCTCCGTCAGCAGAGTTGCATAAGCCCCACTTTCCCCAGTGGCACTGCCAGCAGAGGAGTTGTCCCCTCAGGCCTTGCCAGGGTCCTGGGGGCATTCCAGATCACGATTTTCAGAATTTTTTTATGGCAGCTGAGCTGCTCCAGTGTAACAACCTAAAGATAGTGCTAAATTCTCATCATCAGTTCTCTGAGAATCATAGAAAAATGAAGTGCGTGAATGTGTCAGAAAGACACAAAACATCTCGGTTTGTTCAGCCTCTAGAGTAGGAGGCTGAGGGGAGACCTCAGAGTGGTCTTCAGGATCCTCATGAGGGGCAGTGGAAGGACAGGTTTGGACAACATTCTCAGGCACAGGGTGGGATTATTGGGTTGTCCTGTGCAGGGCCAGGAGCGGGACTGGATGATTCTCATGGGTCCCTCCTAGCTCAGGTTATTCCATGATTCTGTGTTTCCGTGATAACTCACCAGGGCATCTCTCATGCTGTCAAGTCCGAGGAGGGATTTCCTCTCTCTAAGCCCATCCTCAGTGCTCTGTAAAGAAGAGAGCAGATAACACAAGGGCTCTGCTGCTGTTTCTGACCTCCAGGAGTCAAATCCCACTGGTCTCTGCCTTTCTGGGTCCCCACATGCACTGCCAGCACTACAAACCAGCATTTAAACAGCCTTTGCATTTAAATTTTGTCACTAGACTCAGCAGAGGAGGACAAGGCTTCACCAACCTGCTGCCTCAGAAAACACAAGGCTGAAGTGATTACAAACCCTCTACTTTTATTACTAGCAAGGCTTGAAGGTGCTGCGAGGGATGAGGGATATAATTTACTCCATCTGTAAGACTGTTCTTCCATTGCCGGCACTCAGAGATTTACACTCTGCAGGCCTGCCTGCCTGCCTGCGTGCTGGGTTTATTTAGGGAAGGCTGGCGGGGAAGCCAAGAGGAGCCAAAAGCCTGCTCTCACATCTCTCCGGGCTGTGACGACGCTTATTCCCGGAGAAGGAAGTTTGGGAGTGACTCAGAGGCGCTCAGACAGCAGAGCGAGTGCTCAGCCCTCCGTCACTGCTGCTCTGGCTGCTCCACCACGGGCTGGAACTCGCTCAGCGCGTGGCTCATCCCCGGAAGGATGGAATCATCTCTCCCGGGACTGTGCTGGAGCTCAAATTCCTCCCGTGCTCAGCACACAGTAAATAAGGACTGGGAAGCTGCCAGGATTCCTGCACTGAGATTAATGAATAAACAACCGCCTGCAGGACTCACTCACCTCCTATTTTTAACATCTATATCTTTGATTGCATCTTCAAGAGACCTCTCCATAAATAAGCATTCCCAGAGATAAAAGCATTGGATGTTTCCTTTGACAGAACAGAGATTATCAGCGTTTAGACAGAAAAACTGCCACTAGGCAAGCAGGCTCTTGCTTTTTACAGAAAATATTGCCTTTATTGTGGCAAGCGGAACACTGAAAGACAAGAAAATGCAAATATAGCAAGGGACATTCTGGAAATGGGAGCCCAGTCATGCCTTGTTTTCCCTATTTCTTCCTGATGGGAGATGCTCCCATCACACGCATTTCCAGGAAAACAGTGAAGGAAGCTTAGAAAAGTGGGCAATGCTGGAAATTAGAACTGTCAGCACACCAAGGTCGCTGCTGAAAATGGGATTTACTTGCTTGGTTATGGATGCAATTTTGGGAATATTACCCGAAGTGAATAAAATAAATGGTTTCACAAACACAACCCCTTGGATTTCCGAGAGTGCTTTGGGTGGTTTGGAACGTCCAACATGAGAGACAAGGAGGAGAAATCCTTCTGCACTTTGTGGGAATCCCTGCCATCCAAGGGGGCTCCAAGCACCTTGGAGTCATTTGTCACTTGTGAAAATCTAGGTCATTTACTCCCCTCCTCCTGCTCTGCTTTTTTTCATGCTAAATATAGAATGTGTTTTCTGGCTTCAGACTGAATAAAGTTGTTAATTACACTCTTTCCTAAAACCCTGCAATTGAAATTCACTTGGGGAGTCTCTGAAAGCTGGGGAAGGCTATTCTTTTTTATAATATTCTTTTGACATGTCTTAGAGGAAAAAGGAAGAAAGCCCATTTGCTTTTAATTTCTCAGTTTTGAGGATAATATTTAACAGAAGTAAATCCCTTTAAGGGCTCAGCTATGCTCTTTGAAGCTAGAGGGGAAAATCTCATTGAGTTTCAGCGCAGGAGAACCAGCCAGATGCTTTGGAAAATGATGTTAAACAATCTGCAGTGTGTTAAGTGATGCAAGAAAATTAATTTGTGTCATCATGAACTGCCATAGGTGAAGAAGATGAGAATCCTGAGTGTAGTTGGTAGGGTATAAAAATAACCAGGTTCTTTCAGGGTGTACCTCATCAATCAGCTCCAGGTCTGGAGCAATTCCATCCTCAGTTCCTGGTGCTGTAAAAGCCCAAAGGTGTTGGTGTAACACACCTGCCTGCCAGGAATGTCAGGAGGTGTAACAGATGGATTGACATGCTCTGCAGATGAAAAGGGCTGCCTGAGTGCAATCAAATTTGTTATTAATTATGGAGCTATTAAAATGAAGGGGTGTCTAATAACAGAGTTAATTCCTTGTTCCAGTGCTTTTGTCTTCGGAGAGCTGCGGGGAAAACCCTTCCTCCCTGAGCCACAGAGCTCCTCTGGTTCAACTCTGAGCAGACCTGGCTCCTCCCAAGTGTTAAAGAACTGTTTTTGAACATACAAATCCTGTTCCTCAAGCCTTGGAGGATCCCATCTCCAGCTGTCCCTGGCGGTGGCCAGAGGCACCGGGTGCTTGTTGCTCTATCCCCAAGAGAAGAGCAGATTCCAGGCTGTGGGTTGTTGAGGGAAGGACTCATTTATTTACAGTAGGGCCTCCAAAACTCAGGGATACAACTTGCTCCAGCCATCCTCTGCTTATGGAGAGGGATGGGCACCTCTACAAAGCAGCCTTGGCACCTCTCTGAGAGGGAGGAGATGCCTCCTGAGATGAGGGGAACCAGAACTGGCTTTACCAGACATCTCATTTCTGTGTGTCTGCAGGTGAGCGGGATGATCCCAGGCCTTGGTCACTTGGTCCCTCAGGATGCAGAGGACTGAGAACTACAAAAGATGGACATTTCTTTAAGCTCCAAAGTGGCAACAGTGCAGAGAGAGAGACAGCAGCCTCAGTGAGGTCACTTCTGCACCCCACAGCAGTGGGGTCACTCCTGTGCCCCCCCTCCTGCAAAGGGCTCAGATGGACTCAGGGGTTCAGCTCAGATCTGTGGGGGAAGTTAGACCAGGAGTTTGGGCAAGGACACAGCCAGCTCACAGAGCATAGCCCCATTAAATCAGGCTGCAGGAAGTTCTGCAGCATAGGGGGAGCATCGAGGCGCCTGGTTCTTGCCCAAGCCATCTCCCATGCAAAGGAAAGGCCTGAAGCTCACAGGTGGACAAGGCACTTGTGCTGTGCCTGTACTGGAGGGGTGGGACACAAGACTCGGGTGCTGCTGGCACCAGCAGTAACATCAGCTCCTCCAGGTAATGCTGCATTACTTTTTAACTCTGGCAGCCCAGCTCTTCCGCTGACTTTCCATCCATCCTGCAGCCCTTTCCCCTGCCTTCCACATGCCCTGTACAGACGAGGTCCAGCATTAATGAGCCATTGCATACAGATGAGCTGGCAGCCAGTCTGAGCTGCCACAGCCACACATAAAAGCCAAGGAGGGCCTTGGGTTCTCTTCCTTCGATGCACGAGCTGCTGGACCCAAGTTCTGTGGAAATTCCCTGGTCTGGGGGACACAGCTCCTCTCCCATCTCCCTTCTGCAGGCACCTGCGCTGGGTAAGACACAAGGTAAGGGGCTATGTTCTATTGTTCCCCACATATTTCTCTAGGGACTGTCCCTTCTGTCTCCTTGCACAAATTTGCCATGTCAGGACTACAGCAAGGGAACCAAAAAATCCTTTTATTTTGTGGAATAGCATTGTGTGAATTCTAGTCTGCCTTGTCACTGGCTCACCTCTCCTTGGGCAGTCCTTTGCCAGTTCTCTGCCTCCATTTCTGCTCCCACTAAGCAGCTACTGAGGGGAGCACTGCCAAGAAAATCTCTGCATCTGCTGGAGTCACCTCAGACACTGAGTGCAGATGATGGCAATCCAGGCATTGCTCCTCTCTGGGAATGCTGAGTGGATTTCTGATAGTGACATGGGGCTAGAAGGGCCTTAAACCTCAGCTCTGTGAAAAACTGGGGTGGGATAAGCTGGTACAAGCTCAGAGCATGTTAGATTTGTGCGGGAACTGCCAGCATTGCTGTTTAACCCTGTGTTAGCGGCAGCCACCTGGGCTTCAGAGTGACTTGAATAACTGAAGGGCTAATTAAGTGTGTGTAAGTGGACAGTTAATGAGCATCACCTCAAGGTTTCCACAGCCCTACCTGAACTGGGAAGTGTTTCAGTCCCCCAGAACCAACAGCTCAGAGCAGAAGTTCCCCCAGCTCAGCTGCAGGAGATTCTCAGAGCTCCAGGAACAAAGTTCTCAAAACTTCTGAAGTTAAAAAAAGTAACCACCCTTAAATTCTCTTCCATTTTGGGCATGGCAACGTGTAGTGCGTGGTTAAGTGAACTTCCTTAATCTCACAGTCAATTGCTTTTCTCAACCCCTATAAACATCAGCAGGGAAAGAGAAAAATCTGCATATATGTTAGTAATAAATTTAAAAATCAGGGCATACCACTTAAGGGTTGACTTGTCAGAAAATGGTAATTAAAAGTGTTCCAGCTGACAGTGCTGCTTTAATGAATTATTAGTAATGTTCTCAGAGAACATTTGATGAAAGACACTCTAAGAGCTCTTGCTTAAACAAACCAATTTTCTGCATCATGCAACTTCAGTGAACAAGAGGGGGAAGATCTCCCTTATAGAATTACAAAAATAACCAGGTAATGGTTTGAATGATCATGAAGGAACAAGTGGCCTTTCATACTCAGCCCGTATTTCCTATACTACAGCCTTTTCCATAGGTGCTTACCTGAGAGGTGCCAGTCTTGAGTTAAACTCTCACCCAAAAGCCCAAAGAGGTGCAGTGGAAGAGCTCCTCACAGTTACAGGTGCTCTCCATGCACAGGGCAGTGTTCCTGAGACAGGGACAGAGCATTTGCCTCTGGATCCCTGACCACAGCTGGGGCTGCTGAATCCCAGCAGGCTTTGCCTGGCAGAGTCTGGGGCAGCTGGACAAAGCAGCACAGAGCACATGAGTGAGGAGCTGGAGGTGGATGCAGAGGGCATGGAATTCTAGGGCTTTTAGGACTTTAGGACTCTTTGAGTACCTAAATCAATTGTCCAGTATCTCTTTGCTCTTTTTACTGCTTGGCCTCTGCTACAGCTCCTGCAGGAGGTCCTTAATTCCAGACAGAACCCATTTTCTTGCTGTGGGATTCTTGCTGGATTCCAGCTCCATCCAGATTTGTTGTTTGTCCTTGACAGGAGAAATGTAAGAGTGAAACTCTGAGAATTCACCTCTCTGGCAGAAGTCCCGTGGACCCACCCCTGCGTTGGTGAGCAGCTCATCTGGGGAACTACAGGGTTCTTGCAGGGGTGGAGAGGGAAGGGCACTTCCCAAGAGGAGTTCAGAGCTCCAGAGGGCTGTTTTGGGTTCAGCAGCTCACCCCAGCCCCCTTGTGACCAAGGCACATCCCTAAATCTCTGGATTACAGCAGGATTGAGGGCAGTTTGACTTGGGAATGGAACTTCCCCTTCCCAGCCAGGCTATCCCAGGAGTGCCCACTGTGTGTTCCCTGGGCATGCGATCCCAAAGCTGCACCAGCACCACACACCCTGCCTGGACTGCAGCTCAGCCTGCCTGCTGAGAAAAGGAGCTTTAGAGCTCAGTTCCAGTGCTCTGGGTGCCCCCAGAGATCTTCAGGCATCCTGTGCCCAGAGCAGGAGCAGGGAGCAGCACGGGGCCGATGAGGGCACACCCTCCCTGCTGAGCCTCACTCAGGTAAGGCTTTGTTCCCTTCTTGCTTTCACCAGTGTGGTGGTTTGAAATAGCTTAGGTTTTGGTGAAGAAGAAAGCAGGGCTGGGATATGGGAACCTGCTTCCTCTGTAGCATTCCATGAGAAAGGCAAGGGAACTTAACTTGGCTCAGGCTTTAATAAACTTTCCCAACCTCTTTCTGTGCTGTAGGCAGAACTGTGCACAGAGGAACCTATAATGGGTAACAAGCAGCCAGGTGCTGCTCGAAGCCCTTGGAATGCCCATCCCAAAGGGAAAACCAGGCAGTTATAGAAGTGATATGTGCACCACAGGGCAGAGCTGCTGCCTGACTGGCCATCCTGTGTGTGGATGTTTGTTAATATCAAGAAGAGTCCATCTCACTTCTCTTTTTTTTGTTTAAACTGGGGGCTGTGTCTAATCTTGTCATCCTGGGTGAGAGGATACGCCCTGAAGAACAACTCCTTCAGCCCTCAAATATAAACTGCAGCTCTGGTACCTCCCTTAAATGAGCTGCCTGGACTCTTCAAACATTTGAAAGAGTAAGGTGAGGTGAGAGAAAATCCTTCATGGGTTTTACACTACTTTAGAAGAACTTTGGAGGGCTCAAATAACATCCCGAGGTTTGCTGCATAATTGAATCCTACATGAAGTGGCACAACTGATACAAGATTTTTAAAAGCTCATTAATGGCTGAGGACAGAGCTTCAGTTTTGGAAGTAATTTAGTCCCACTTTCAATTTGGAACAACTAAGTTGTTCTTAGACTTAGAACAACTAATTTAGTCCCAGTTCCAACTTCTTAACAGAAGTAGAAACTTAAAATAGGAATCTTGGTACCTAGAACTGCTCGTGTAGCCGATGATCCAGGGAAGTTTGAAGCAATACACTTTGTAATGCCAGTTTCTGAGAACTGAGAGGAATTCTGATGCACTGGAGTTGCTTAAGTTCCCCAGGTTGGTGGAATGAATCACCAGCATAGAAAATTCCATCAAGATTTAGGCTCCTAAATGAGTAGGAAGGATGTGAGATGCCTGGACAGGTTACGTTGTTTTTCCCTGGAAATTAAACAGTGGGATATATGTAAAGGAAGTCCAAGATGTCAACATTGCTCTCACTTTTCTGTCTGCTTCTGTCTGGAACATAAGGACCTCCTGCAGGAACTACATTAGGTGCTGAACAATAAGAAGCACAAAGAGCCACTAGGCACTTGGTAATGGTGTAATTTAAATACAAAGCCTTGCACAGTGTGGGAGCTCATCATAAATCTAAACTTAAGACTTTAATTTGCAAAAGGATCTGCAAATCAGCTTTTTATTTGTCCCCCTCTAAAAAGCATTGAATATTTCCTCTGTTTCACTCCTTGCTGAGAACATTGAGATATTATACACATTTTCCCTTCACAGATAACAATCAGGTGCCTACCAATATAGCAATGGGTCATCTCTTATTGAGACTCTCCTAAAATCTGTGCTCCAACTCTGACTACAGCAAGCTGATGCTGTTACCAGTCCACAGCTCCACACTCAAGAGGTCTCAGAAGTTTGCAGTCATTGAATTTATCCACCCAGCCGCCTCATTCCTCTTCCATCTAATAAGCAGATGGGGAAACAGGCACAAATAGGAGAATATTTGTTCCATAGTACACAGAAAAAAAGTGGAAAGTTGGGAATTCAGCTCAGCTATTTGGACTCTGGGGAATGCTTTATCACTTGACTGCACTTCCTAGGTCATGCAGCCAGAAGCCATTTGATTAGGACAGATTAGTTTGGTTTTGGGTTAAGACAGAATCTGCTCCCTTAGTTTACTCCTTGCTGTGAAATAGCAAGGAATGAATGTACTGAATGCTGGTCTCTGACCTTGGTAATAAGTTGATTTAATTGGATTTGATTTTTCAAATGTAACATCTCAAGTCAGCCATAAACTCTGGAATTAACATAGCACATCTCGGCACAGGAGAGATTTTCAAGCAGCAGAAGGAGATGAAGTCCGTGCCCAATGAATTTCAAATTACACTGAGGATGAACTCAGCCATATGCATGTCAAACCCAAATTGTGCAGGCTCTGAGTGCAGCAGGCAGCACAGTTATTAATGGCTTACATTTGCTATTAGGAATGCAAAGTAGCTGCTTTGCACCCAGTTTGTTCTGACGACTCCTCACATCAATGACCCATGTGACGGGTCAATAATTCACTCCGTGCACTCTGCAAGCCAAGAATGTCTTGCAAGTCAATTACACTCACAGAAATAATTAGGAGCACAAAAGTAACTGTAGGATTGGGATAGAAAAAGCCTTGGTGGTGAAATATTGCCTATCCCAGGCAAAGCAGAGTGTTCCTGCCTTTAGATCTGCAGCTCGTGCTCCCCTGCACCTTCCAAGGGCACTGAGCATGCCCCTGAGCATGGCACTGAGCAGGAAATGGCCTGAAAAGGGGCAATTTTCAATGCCAGTATTTCAGGGAATAATCAGGTTCCCGTGTAACTAAAAGCTATTTTCTTTCTGCAGGAGAGGTATAAAAAAGTAGGACATTAGGCAAATAGCTGCCTGCTGAGATCTGATCCTCAAAATTGTTCCTGAAATTTGTTTAGCTTCCATGGCATTAAATTGTAATAAATCCCAGGAACATTTTAACCAATCTGCTGGGCACAAGCAGACTCTAATCCATATGGACAAAATCTGCTTTGTCAGACCCTGTATGAAAGAGCACAAAATGCCTTTACCAGCTCTGAGTTCAGCTGGGAAGTTTGGAAGTCAGGCTTCTCACAGCCTAAATTTTGGTCTGAATCTAAAGGTCATGGCAGGGGCTCCAGGCTGTGCTGTGCAGCCCTGGAATTAGGGCTGTTATCCACACCTTGGGGCGGGAGCCAGGGAGAGTTGAGGGATGGAAATGGCTGAGGTGAGACTGGAATGGGACTAGATGTTGTTGAAAATCATGGAATCAGGCCTCAGGAACCAGTTGGGAGACAAAACCCATCAGTCCCAGTCTGGAGCACATGTGATGGACAGGAATCTTCCCAGCCGCTGGTATCTGATCTGTGATTGTGCAGCCTGGGCTGGTTCAAGGTGCAGCATCAGCCAGCAGGTGCCAGCCTGCCAGGGAGCTGCAGCACCTCTGGAGAGCAGGGCCAGGGAGCAACAGGGGAAAATCAACAGGTACTGGCTGATGTGCTTCAGTGTCAGCTCAGCTTGCCACATGGGCAGACACTTAAAGGAATTCATAAGGCAGAAAACCTGTATTATCCAAAGGAAAAGTGCATCTGTTCAGGAATGCAATGAATCCTTTCCCTTTTGAGCAATTCTGTGGGGTCACCAGCAGTTTCTTTGCTTTCCGGATGTACAGTGAGAATTAAGAGGCTGCGTTCTCCCCCCCCAGATGCTCCCATTCCCCGTGGTGCCAATGTGGCCCACCTGGCTTTTACTGCAGCTATCAGGGAGAGTCTTTATGCTTCTGAGATAAAAAGTGAGTTTGAAAGCTGAAGTCCAAAATGTCTCTTAATGGAGAGCAAGTCTGGAATGATGTTCCTTTCAACACATCTGCTGGGAAACTCCTGAATGAGAGGCAGGACACTTTCAGAGGAACTGAGCACAGGATCATGAAGCACAGGATTTGTTAATATTCCTGTCTAAGAGAAGCCGATCCCACATACAGAAGTTCATGATACAAGGACAACTTGATTGGAAAACAAAGCCAAATCCAAGGAACAGCAGAGCCAGGAACAGACAGAACAGTAGCAGAAGAACTAAGAGTAGAAAAGCCCTCTGTAAACGATGCTTTTGTGGGATTTACTATGAGAGTATTGTTATTTAATGAAGGGGATGAGAGGTGCTAAGTAATGAGCAGCACAGACCTCAGGCTGCAGTGCAGCCTTTAATCCCTGGCAAGTAAGACAGGCAGAGCTGGAAAATGCTTCACACACAGTTCAGTGATGTAAGTGATCCAAGGGAAGAGCTCCACACACACTTCGATCTTGAGAGAAAGCATTCCTCACTTTGTTCTGTGTTTACATGAAAAAAGGGATAAAATGTGAAAGTACTGCCTTCTGTGGGAAACAAATAGCAATAAATTCTATTTATAGCACACCAGTGCTCCTGAAAGATCTTTGAATCCCTGACAGCTGTGCCCAGGGATCACTGCAGTTACGACTGAAGCAACTATAGTACTCTAACAGGGCAGGGCAGAGGGTGCTGGGCAGTAAAATAACACCTGGTGAAACCCCAGCCTCAGCCTTAAAATAACCTCACAGTTGTACATAAAGTAGAGAAATGATTCTTATTTCCTCTGCAGACAGGGACCAAGAGTTAGAGATGGAAACATCTGAGCCCACAGATTCAGGGCCCCAGCTCAACAACTGCTATTTCCAGGCCAGTGAATCCTCACATGAACAGTCTCAGGGGGGCTAGGGAGTGCAGCTACCACCTATCACATCCTACTGTACATCTCCAAGCCTTTCCTCTCCAGTCCTGCTGCCTGGGAAGTGCTCAGGGGCTGGCATTCCCTATGGAAACCTGGCAAAGCAGGGTTTGAGGCTGGCTTATCCAGCCCAGTGGGACAGACCTCTCTGCTCTGCTTGGATTATTGGCACCAAACCAGCACAGCACAGGGCTCGTTTAGAAACCAAAGTCACCTTGATAAGCACCAGAGGCTGGGCTGCTGGAATTACAGCCTAAGGTGAGGACAGTGCTCTTCACATTCCATGAAAATGTTCCCTGGCTGACTGGGGTTTTCCCTGGTGCCATAAGCAGAGGAGAGATGGCAGCAGAGCAATGATCCCCAGGGTGACATTCACACCAGGGGTACCAGCAGCTTTTTGGAGTCTGCATCCTAAAAACACAGAGCAGCTTTTCCTTCTGCAGTCCCACACAAGGCAGGGGTTTATTTTCCTTTCCCTTGCCTTCCTCAGGCTCACACAGAGGGAGTATCTCAAATCCTGCCCCCAAGGATGCAGTTTGGCCGTGGTAGGGCTGGCCAGGCTCTTGGGTGTGTTCCGAGGTCCCCTTCCCTGTGTCTCTGCTCCAGAGCTGGAATTGGCTGCTCTCTGAACTACCGTGGGGAGAGTTTCTGTCACACAGCATTTGCTGTCTTGTTTTTGTCCTTGTGCAGGGCCCAGACAGAGGAGCTGCAATGCTCCTCCTGTGCCCTGAGTAAGGAGAACCCTTTCCCAGCCCACTGAGTTCCCCAGTGCTGAGTTCTCTGCCCCCTCCCCAGAGCTGGGGCCTGTCTGGGGCAGCACCGCAGCAACATCAGCTTAAACTCATCAGCACTTTGGAAAGAAAGCCTGAAAGGAGCAGAGCTTTTATCTGACAAGGCAGTGCTGGGTGCTGAGGTATCCTGACAGCAGAGCAGGGTTAGAGTGACAGTGCTCACAAGTGGCTTTGCCTTGGCAAAGTCTGTCCCCTGCTATGTCCCCAAGCCCTGAACCAGCTGCCTTTGGGCTCCTGCAGCAACTGGTGACTGACACTTGACATTGCCAGCCTGGAGAAACAAAATGGGAGTTAATGATTCAACCCCTTAAATGCCTCAGCAAAGGACACCAAAATGGGGAATGTGCAGAATCAGCTCACATGACTCTGCCCATTTTCCCTGTGGCTTTTCGGGGGTGTTTATGCAGCATTTGCCTTCCAGCCCTCACTGCATTCAGATCAATTCCACATGTCCAGGTGAGAACCCATTTCCATCTGCCCTTCTCACACATTCACAGGGCACTGCCTTTGTCTGGCAACACAGAGCAGAAGTAGCCACACAAAACCCACTTTTCTCCATTAAAAATTGCAGCTAAAAGCAAAAAGCTTTATGTTCAAGGCTTCTCAGCCCATCAAAATCAATTCTCTTAAAGTAGAACACAGATCTAGTACAACACTGAGGCCTAGTTAAATCCCTCATATTTTTTTTTCTCATGCAACCACATGTCACATACAACTCTTCTCCAATGAGAATTATTTGCGGGGATTTTTTTTGATAAATCAAAAATCCCAGAAGATATCATTTGCTTAAGAAATCATTTCTCCTAGACAGCAATTTCCTACTAAAACACAAATATTTCTAGAGGAAACCTATTTGTCTGAAAATAGAAATTAGTCCTGTTGAGAAATCCTGCTGGAAAGACACAGCTCAGCTCCCAGTGCTTTGTGTCCAGAGGCAACATCCCAGCGTGGCTGCACCCTGAGCTGGTGCCTGGGAATTCTCTGTCCCAGCAGAAGGTGTAGTGGGAGGTTCAGTCCAGCTGTGGAATTAACCTGGCACTGCAAAAATATCTAGTAATGATGTTTTCTCTGGTGCCTGTGAAGAGATCGTTGCTGAATGCTGGCAGATGGTTTTGTGCAGCCAGAAATGTTTTCCAAGTGCCACATTCCCGGAGGGACCGTGGGCCAGGACAGGAGGAAATGCTGCTTCTGTTCCACTACCAAACCCTTTCCAGTGTTTGTGTATGGGATGTGTCCTTTGCTCTCAGTCAGCTGAAGTCTTTAACTCTCCCCCAGCAAATGCAGCCCTGGATTAATTTATGTGCAGCACTAATTACAGTATTATTAATTGCTAACAATGACAGTAATGTCTTTATTGCTGTAAATTCTTTATTTATACGTCTGAGGTAAATATTTTAACCTTTGAGGACCCCAAATACCCCTAAGCTTTCAGAAAACAAGATTTGCTTGAGTCCCTAGTGCTGCAATGCCTGTTCTTTAATTTATTCACTGGCCTACGTTCCCATGAGGGAATTATTTCTTCCCCTCAGCTTTGTGGAGGGGACTGCAGCCCCTCCTTTCAAACCATGTGTACATGGCACAACATTCCTGGGTGGAATTAGTGACTGTTTGTTATCACAGAAATGTGATTGAAAGGTGGCCAAGGGGCACCCAAATCACACTAGGGCTGCTCAGCTGCAGCACGTCAGGTACCAAACCCTCCAAAACCGGTATGAAACACAGTGAGAAGATCTCATGTAAGGCAGAGGGGCAGAATCCCCCTGGCAGGGCAGGGCAGCACTTCTGAGGTGACGAGTCCCCTGAGCAACCAACTGCTCCAGTAGAGTCCCTACATCCCACAGATGTCAGACCTGGCATGTTTCTGTTCCTAAAAGCCAGGACATGAGGAGGGGAAGGGAGGGGACAGTGCATGTCCTGGTTATGTTCCTGCTGGGCTGGGCCTGCCCTGCTTCATGCAAGTCTGAGTCAGGAGGATGGGACCTCCTCCCTTCTCCCAGCTAAGGAGGACAGTTTGGCACTTCAGGGATTTCTTCACTGGGTGCTCACACAGAGCTGTGTGCTCCCACAGAAATCTGGGGTGGGAGACACTTCTTCTAAGGATATTTCCTTTTCTCAGTGGATATTATGGACTGATACGCAGCCCCCAGGCAGGCAGGCAGGTTTTCCTCTGCCACTCCTGCATGGAAAATGGCAGCTCGGGCACGTCACAGTAATTCTGTTTAGCAGGAGAGAGGGCAAGGCAGTGGATAAGATCCTTTGGGGTATCCACTTGAAATTCCACTTGGGCTTTAGGCAAATGCACTCATTTGGGCTGGAGCTGTGACAAGACTCCAGCTTAGCACTGAGCCGGATGGAAGGATCACATTTCCCACATGGAACTGGCATTTCAGGCAGTTCTGCAGGCACAGCCACAGTGCTCAGCACTCCAAGCTGCTGCCAGGGATAAATATTCCATGGTGGTGTTGCCAGGACCAAGACAGAACCTTGCTAGTGCCAGCAGGTCTGGTCCCTTGGCAGATGTGTCCCTCAGGAGGATGCTCAGAGGATGGTTCAAATCAGGTTCTGTACAGGCAGACCCCAAGGCACACTGGCTCCTTTAGGGACCTTAGCTTTTCTTCCACTCCCAATTGATTCTGCTCTCTGTGACAGTCCTTGATTCTGATTTTGATATCAACAACAAGACAGAATGGTGCAACTGCTATCCCCTCCCAACAGGCTCATTCTGGCTTCATCCCATCCCAACAGGCTCATTCCTGTTCTCCATCCCATTCAGGCTCATTCCTGCTGTATCCCACCCCTTCCAGGCCCATTCCTGCCCTCCATCCCCCCCCAACAGGTTCATTCCTGCTCTCCATCTCATCCCAACAGGGGATGCTCATTCCTGCTTCATCCCATCCCATCCAGGCCCATTCCTGCTCTCCATCACATCCCAACAGGCTCATTCCTGCTTCATTCCATCCAGGCCCATTCCTGCTCTCCATTCCATCCCATCCAGGCTCATTCCTGCTCTGCCCAGGGCAGCTGGCAGAGGGCAAGTGAGCTCTCCTCCCCAAAAAGCTCAGTAGTGAAGCAGCCAGCAGATAATACCCCATGAGAGTAAGTGTTAGAGTTTGCTATTCTAATAAAAATGGATTTGATAAGGTATTAGGAATTGGATATTTCACATACTTTGTTCAGAAATAGTTCAACAAAAAGAAAAACACAGAAAGGACTGAAAGAAGATCTGAGTTTTGCAAAGAACTGAACAGGACTGAAAAAAAATTTAATCCTTTAACTCTGTATCCCCTTTCTTCTACATAAGCTGCTTAGAACTTCCTCTGAATCCCTAACAAAGATGCATTTCTACGGCAGGCTGCTGGCTCAGGGAGCTGCTCTGTCTCCTCCTAATGATTGTGCCAGCTTGGCTCCCGCACCCACTGCTGCCAGGGAGGAAATGAGTGTGGAGCCACAGACACCAGAACTTCAGGGAAAGAGCAGGAGATGGAACCTTGTTCTTGTCATTCCCCCATCAAACATTCAACACCTTTTCCTTCCTTCCCCCTCTGATCTCCTCCAGAGCTGCACGTGGCTGGGATTAAAGCCAGTTCCCTGGACTGAAATTTATCCAAGGAACAATTGAATGTCATTATTCCCCAAATCCAAAATTGTTCAAAACGGACCAGTTGAAAGGAAGTAAGAGCAAAGAGAAGCACTCAATAACATTCCTGAGGGAGCAGAGGAACTCCATCTGCTCAGGAACTGCAAGAATTGGTGTTATCCACTTGCAGGGCTGCGGAGAACAGGCAGAAATACAGGTAACAGCCCTCAGATATTTGGGATTGAGGAAGTGCTGGAGTGCTTGGAAAGCTGAGAATGGAAACTTGAAAATTTCTGCTTCCTCTGGTTATCACTGGGAAATATGAGACTGGGCCAGGAAAGTGGGACCTCCTCGTTTTCACAGCTAACCTTAACAGGTCATGTTTATTCATGGAGTTTTTATTGGTGAATGTCCCCCTGTGCAGGAACTGGAGAAGTGCACCCTCTATAAACACTTTCTGCCTGAGGACAGCAGCACCTTCCCCAGGTCTCACAGACAGACAGACAGCAGTGCCCTGTTTATTTGGGCCCAACAGGAAACATATCCTGGTAAATATTAGCTAGGATGTAGTCAGGCACCTTTGCTGATTTGAATTAAAAGGCCTTTAATTGCTGTATTATGTAACTTGCTTTATATAATCTTCTCCAGACAGTCGGTGATATACTCACAGCATGCTTATCCAGAAGGGAATTTTTCTCCTGCTGAAGCAAATCAACACACTTCAGCTGTGCGTAGGGGCAAGGGATTTGTTGAAAGGAGAATTCCTTTGTCATCCTGCCTGAGGAGAGGTGTAATTCTTCTGCCTCTTTGATCTGCTTGCGGGTAGCTTAAGTAGGGCTTGTAATGGAGCCTCAGAAGGGGCCATGGATGATCTAAAGAGGCAGGAGAAGAATGGTGGAGCTGGGAACCTGTTTTTCAAGGACCCAGGCTGAGCATCTTGTTCTCAGCTCTTCTGTGGTTGTTATCTGTTCAATTGCATGTCCAGATCCTCGCTCAGATTCCAGGAGGTTTCCAGTGGAGGCTGGATCAGAACTGTGATAGTAATTTATCATGACCCCTGCTGGGAGGACATGGGCAGATTAGAAACCAGAATTCCTGCAGATTTTTCCCCTTCACACCGATTCTCTGAGGTTAGAAGCCCCTCTGTGCCTAAGGAGTGCATGTGCAGCTCACAATGTACAACGTGAGGCATCCCAAAATTTCACCCTGCCATTCTGGTAAAGGCAATGTTCACATTCCTGCAGAAAAGGACAAAATTAACACAAGGGCTAGATGAAGTTGGGTGCTTTTGCACAATAAGTTTAAACCCTGGAAAATTTCTTGGAATAATGTGTTACACAGGAATATTTTATTTCTGCTCAAACTATGCATTAGCACGGACATATTAAAAGAGCATCAGGAAAACAAGACTTGAGAATTGTTCAGGAAAGTGTGACCTCATTCCCCTTTCCTCGAATACAGGCTTAAAGTTTAACCTCTGTTAGCTCCATTTGCAACCAATAAATTCAACAGCAAAAGGCTGAAAAGGTACAGTACAAAGTGACCTTCATTTTTTTCTTTTATTGAGCAGGGGAGGAAGGTGATTCAGTCCAAGTGCAGAAAGAAGGCAGCTGTAAGAGACACAGAAATAAGTTTATTCTTAGGGCTGCTGATACTAACAAGGACATTAAATAATAGAATTACTTCTGGCTTAACAAAATGCAATTAATTTGTGCTTAGACTCCATCCTTGATAATTTAATATTTTCTCTTTGTTACTGATTGACACATGTGAAGGTGTTTTGTGGTGCCTGTAACTGGGTCCAATGGGAGGATTTCTGGTTTAGCCAGCTGAGACATCAGGCAGCTTCTCTAAGTTAATGTTACAGGGTAAAGGGACATTGCCAAACAGCAATTCTTGATTTCACAAAGCTGTTGTGGTTGCAAGGAGACTCTCAGAGGGGACACTTGGTCCTCTCCTGTGTCAGCTGTACAACTGGCATGTATACTTCTCCAGTGTCCAAATGGCTACAGTTAAATGAGACAAACTTCACAATAAAGTCCCACTAGTGTCTAATGGCTCACTTGGGATTATCCTCATTTTGGATATATGAAATGAGAGCTTAGGAGAGGTAAACAGCTCTTGCCACAAATACTTAAGTACACAAAATCAAGCAAAATTTGGGCAGTCCACTTGCCATGAATTTGAGCCCAAGCATTATGCTGCTGACCAAAAGGAAGCCTGGCTGGGCTGGTGATAGGAGGCAGGGTTTGAGATAAGGATGTAGCATCTTTAGCTTGCTCTAAAAAAGTCATTCCTAAGGCTTGCTTTACTGTCCCTTTCTACTGGGAAGGTAAAATAACAATAGAAACACAGAACCCTCAGCATTTCCTGATTCCAGGGGCACTCACAGGTTTTCCCTAAGGAAGTATCCTCCACTCTGTGTGGCTGGGGATTCTCCTTCTCAGAGACCCAGCAGGCTCAGAACACCCCTGTGTGAGTCAGCACTGGGAATATTTTCCCCTCAAGTTCTTACTTTGTTTGGAAGCTGCAGCATTTTGCCCCAGGACACATGATCACAGCACACAGCTCATTCAGCCACTTGAAAAGGATTTTGTTCAACAAAAGCTAAATAAAAAGGCACCCATGGGTCCAGGGAGGGCTCACTGTGCACTCTGGCAACCAAACACATTTTATACTTCAAGGGTGATAAACTCAGAAATCAATTATTTCTAAGAACTCCTAAGTTTTGGGTCAAAATCAGGCCCTAGGATGGTCCCTGCACATCCCAGGCAGTGTCTGACCCTGCAGTGCACCAGCCTGTCCCCAAACCTCTGTGTCTGAGTAACTCCAAGGCTGGGAATTTTTCAGATGTAGGTTGATCCAGATTCCAGTCTGAACACATCTGTAGCATTTTCTCCATCGAGGACTCTTATTCCCTGGGCCTCTTGTTAACATGTTCAGTCATAAAGGACAAAATAAGAGGGACAGAGAGCTACACCTTCCTTTAAAGAATCAGGTTCAGAAACCCATTCTTAGTCTTAGCATCACCTTTGTGGTGAACAAACACCCAAATTCTCCAGCTGGAGTTTAATCTTTTCTTTTCTTCTCACTTAATAATCCTATTTGAGATGCTTGTGTGACTCCAGGGTCTGAATTTCACACCTCCAAACCCTGTCTCTAGCTACACTAAAAATAACTGCATTTCTGGCTTAATTATGCCTTCTGCATCTGCTCCCCTTTGTCCCTAAATCTGCTAGTCACATTTCATCCAGGGTTTCCGAGTATCGAGACACACATAAAACTGCATCAACAGACCAGGATTCATCTCCTAAAAGGCAGAAAGGTCTTCAAACCCAGCAGTTTTCCCCACACACATGCCCACGATGGAGTTATTGCTGCTCCAGGCTTCACTTACACAACTGGGCACAGGACAATATTAACACTTGACTGACTCAGAGTTTATTGAGCAAGGCTAAATGATTGTTTTTTGCTGGAATGCTCCTTAGGCAAGGAACTCTGAGTTTCCTCAGCAGCTTACTGGAACTCTTCCCCACCAACTGTGGGAAAAGATGCAAATTATATAACTTTGTCCTAAACAAGTGTCTTGAGCCTGTGTCAGAGTTTGCCCCTGGCCTGCAGGTAGAGATTAAACCCCACTGGTTGTGGTTCCTTGCCCTGCAGAGCCCTGTCAGCAGCGGGAATGTTCAGCTACCTCCGGGAACGTTTCACCAGCCACCTCCGGGAGCGCAGCCGGCGCCGGGCCAGGCTCGTCTCCAAGGATGGGAGGTGCAACATTGAGTTCGGCAATGTGGAACAGTCCAGGTTTGTCTTCCTGATTGACATATGGACAACCATCCTGGACCTCAGGTGGAGGTACAAGATGACCATCTTCATCTCTGCCTTCCTGGGCAGCTGGTTCCTGTTTGGGCTGCTCTGGTACGTTGTGGCCTACATCCACAAAGACCTGCCCGAGTTCAACCCCTCCATCAACCACACCCCCTGTGTGGAGAACATCAACGGCCTCACCTCAGCCTTCCTCTTCTCCCTGGAGACCCAGGTGACCATCGGGTATGGCTTCAGGTGTGTCACAGAGCAGTGTGCCACTGCCATTTTCCTGCTCATCTTCCAATCCATCCTGGGTGTCATCATCAATTCCTTCATGTGTGGGGCCATCCTAGCCAAGATCTCCAGGTCCAAAAACCGAGCCAAGACCATCACATTCAGCAAGAACGCTGTCATCAGCAAGCGTGGGGGGAAGCTCTGCCTGCTGATCCGCGTGGCCAACCTCCGCAAGAGCCTGCTGATTGGGAGCCACATCTATGGGAAGCTGTTGAAGACCACCATCACCCCCGAGGGGGAAACCATCATCCTGGACCAGGTCAACATTGAATTCGTAGTGGACGCTGGCAATGAGAATCTCTTCTTCATCTCGCCCCTCACCATTTACCACATCATAGACAAGAACAGCCCCTTCTTCCACATGGCAGCAGAAACCCTCCTGCAGCAGGACTTTGAGCTGGTGGTGTTTTTGGATGGCACTGTGGAGGCCACCAGTGCCACCTGCCAGGTGAGGACCTCCTACATCCCCGAGGAGGTGCTCTGGGGGTATCGCTTCGCTCCCATCGTGTCCAAGACCAAAGAAGGGAAATATAGAGTGGACTTCCAGAACTTTAGCAAGACAGTGGCTGTGGAAACTCCCCACTGTGCCTTCTGTCTCTACAATGAGAAGGAAGCCAAAACCAAAGAGAAGAAAGGTTATGACAATCCTGGCTTTGTCTTGTCTGAAGTCAATGAAACCAGCGACACAAAAATGTAGTGCCAGGTATTCATGGGACTGAATTTTCAGAGAGAATTAAGTCTTGAGAGGATTAATAAATAACTCAGTAAAACAAAATAGAAGCACAGGTTTGGGTTTGCTCTAACCCAGTATTTGTTTTCTCAAAAGCCTCTAATCAAAGAGGAGCAGCATACCAGTGATCACTATTTAACTACACTATATATATTTCATAGAATTTATATTTTTATATCTATGGGACATTTAATGACGCTGCTATGTTGGAATGTCCAACTCACCGAAGTTTTCAGGGGCATGCAAAGGCGTTAAAAAGCCTGAAAAGATGGAAAGAAATTTTAGGATGTTAAAGTTACACAGCTGCTGGAAGGAGAACATGAAAAGGCAAGACAGAAGGCGAAGCTAAAGAAACCTAAGAGACTTAGGAGCCAAAATCTCAAAAAAAATTCTGTTGCCAAAGTCCTCTATGAAAACAGACTCTCTGGCTCTGGAACATGAGCACCTTTGAATGTTCTGAAACAATTCTTTCCCTCTTTCTTTGGGGCTAGTACAGCTGCAGGACAGAGCAGTAAAGGGATGAGACAAGCTTAGCAAAGAGAGAAGACGGAGTTTGGGCCAGGCTGCTGTGTCTCCAACTCCAAAATGTGACTTCTCCCATCTGAAAGCCTTTGACTTCTTTCATGGGAAAAGAGCCAAATGGAAATGAAAACTGAAAAACCAAGGAGAAGCAGAGACCCACTCTAGGACAAAATAAATTTTTCAGCTTATTCCCAACTGTCCCAGCCTTCAGCTGCTTTTCACTGCCCCAGGAGCTGCCTGCATGGGGAATAGGGAAACATTTGAAGACAACTCTGCAGAAAGGTAGGGAGATGGAGAACATATTGATTCCTTCACACCTGGCAGATAGCACTCCACTGGGAGAAGAGAGGACATTCCTAGCTCTGGATGTATCTTTCCAAAAAATCCCCAATGCAAACAAAGATTATCTTCCCCTTTGAAGCACAAAGGTCTTGTTCAAACAAAAACACAGCCCAGGAGCCTCCTACCAACATTTGGCTTCAGATTTGGTTCCAAACTCTTCATCCTCCCACAGCCAAACGTACATCCCTACAGGAAACAAGTCCTGCTCAGTGGGAGCTGAGTAGTGCTGAATATTTTCTCAGGATGATTTTTGACATAAATGAAACAAGAAGCTTCAATACTTTTTTAGTGAAATTCTACTTCCTCGCAGTCAGGTTTTTTTCCCCTCAATTCATTCTGTTACTGAGAGTTCTAGTGGCAGACCAAAGAGTTTTTGGGAACTCTTCCCAGTGATGTAACTCAGCTCATCAATTTTCAATGCTGTGGTAAAATGGAAATAGTGTTAAAAGCTACTGGACTAAGTGGTTTTAAAAAAAGGGGGGAATTCAGCAGTCAGATGATGATGAGAAAGTTGTGCTGCAAATGAGCACAGTGTGAGTATGGAAATCCAACTCTGGGAACCAGGAGTGTTCAGCTCCCAGTCCCAGTGTAGTGTGAACTCCTCTCTTGGGTCAGAACAAATCACTTTACTCTGTATCTCCAATTTGCCACCTGTAACATGGGACATAAACACTGACATTGTACAGAGAGCAATGTTATGAATAATTATGCCACTAAAGCACTTTAAAAGCCAATTCTCAGCTGTGTAAATCTTTCCTCAGTGCACCACTGTCACACCCTTCTCCACCTCTGGATGGAAAGGTCAGCACACAAAGTTCTGCTCTTATCACACATCAGAGCTACCAAAAGTGGCTGTACCAGGGCCAGAACTGTGAATAGAGAAGCACGAGTGAGACCTCTGAAGTAACTCACAGACACTGCCTGATAGTTTAATTGTGCTGGATTGCAACCTTGCAAACCAACAGTGTAAAAACACTTTACAGTCCCAATTACCCCAGCACCTTAGTGCCCCTCATATAATCAGCTTGGAAGGACAGTTTTGACCCCAAAAACAAACACCAAGAAATCAGTGGCTATGCACAGAAATCTTGTAGGAAACAGGGAAAAGAAATGGTGTGTCCAGAGTCCCAGAGTGGTCTGAACCAAAAAGCTGCTCCATCCTTCCAGAGCTGCTGCTGCATTTCCTCTCAAGGCTTCCTGTACAGTTCCCTGGGTGTAATGTCCCCAGAAAGCAGCACTGTCAGTGCTTAAGGCTTACAAGATACACCTCTCACCTCTGGGAGAAGAGATCATCAAGATACCTTTAACAGAAGCAGAAGAAGTGTCCCCGCTGGACAAAAAGAGCAAGTCCAAGGGAAGTGCATTCAAAAGGTCAAACCCAGCAGTGCAATGAGGAATCAGGGAAGATTCCTACTTTAAGTACTGGTTTGGGACGTTAGTGCTAGTGGGAAAAATAAATCAAGTGCTCTGCAGTGTCTGTCCAAGAGGTGGTGCACACACTCCAAAGCTTAGAGGGTCCTTAAACAATGCACTTCCAGGTACTGCCCTTGGAAAGCCTCCTTAAAATCCTAAACCTCTACGCTCTTCCTGACCCACCGATGGAACCTTTTGCCCTGTCTCTGCAGTGTGAGCATGAGGATGTGTTGTTCCATTTCTAGGAGTATGAGGTGCTACCACAGCTCAAAGAGAAGATACCTGACCCCCTGCAGGGGTGTTCCCTCTCCTGACAGTCACACCTGCCTCAGAACCTGCAACACAAGGAAGCTGCACCAGGGGAAGGGTTACTCTGTTCTTTTGAGTTTTTTGGTGTTACTGGAAGGTATCCAAGACCTGAAGAAATTCGAGGGGTTGGATCCAAAGCTGACAGGGCCATGGCTGAGCTATCAGGCTCCCTTAGAGCGGGGTCATACTAAGAGCTGACTGGGAATCCTGGAGTGAGCCTCCTGCTGGTTGTCACCCCAGGAAGCCCTGCCAGCCCCGCAGCAGCAGCAGATAGAGCTGAGGCAGAGCCCAGCAGCAGCACAACAACGAGTGGAATTTCCTCTGGCTGTCCAGGGAGAGCTGTTTGTCACCCGGCAGATAAAGGCCTGGCCGGGAAGGAGGTTATCGAGGACAGGCCACTCGGGACACACTCCAGAGGAAAGCTATTTTGGGGGCTGTCACCCCTGCTGCCATTAAAAGAAAGTTCAGTTAAGAGGATGAAAATAAATATAATCTTGCTGAGCAGAAGTGGCTGGAGGGAACCACAGAGCTGATACTGGAAGACAAAGGCCGGGTTCTTCACCCTGACAGGGCTTTGCTTCTCCAGCTCTGCTCAAGCCTTGCAGGTTCCTGCTCCCTCTGGGTGCCAGTCCTGCCTTTAGGCCTTCCCACAAACTGGGACACACCATGGAGCTGACAGCCTGGTCCATACCCTGCAAAGGCCTAAGGAGAAAATCCTGCCCCTTCAGCAGAGCAAATCAGACCATTCCTGCTGGATTAAGGCCTAAAGGATTTCACTGGGAAAGTCAAGCAGCCAGGCTTGGGAATAATGTGTCTGCAATAAACTTAATTTATCTTCTCATTTCACAAACAACATGTTTCTTCTACTGTATTTATTTTAAACATTCATTCAAGCTGTGCATAATATTTCAATCATTTTGAAATGGATTAACCCTCCTCCTGGCAAATGAATAAGGCATCCTGCTGACTGCCATGAATTAAAATAACTGCTTTTGGTAAACTGACGTGCTGGTTTGCTGTCTGTCTGCACACATGCTCTTGGAGGAACTGGTGAAAAGACACCCCTAAATAATAATAACAACAATAATAATAGCCACCTCCCCCCCCCAGCACACTGTTGGGATGCTCCCACTGACTTGCACTGCTGGATTGTGGCAGACCACTGCTCACAGGCTGCCAGCAAATGCCTGGATAGTTCCTGCCTGTACTCAGTTCCCTGGAAACTGCTGCTCAACCACAAACGAGTCAGCAGTGAGCAAAGACACAAGCGGCGGCAGCTGAGGTGTCCCACCCCCTTCCCTCTCCCCAGGCAAACTGAGGTGGTCATACCCTTGGGAATTCCGCTGGGAATAGCCAGGATTTCTGCCTCATTTTTTCCCCCTAAAATCACCCCTGCCTTGATCCATGGTCGTGGTTCTGGCCCAGCTCCTGCTCCCCACAGGAGCAGGGAGAAAACACAGCACCAGGCCTGGAATATGAGCAGAGAAAGGGAAGCAGAGAGGGAAACTGTGCAAGTTCCTAAACTCTCTGCTGAGTTCTCCTGCTGCAGCCCAGGGAACCTCTGACACCACCAGCACTGGCCCTAAATCACATTTAACCCTGTGACAGCATCACTGGAACAAGGGTGAGGAAAGCTGAAGCTCTCTCCGTGGCTGCTCGAATATACAAAAGATAATTATTGAGGCCAAGCTGACATTCCTGTGGTGGAAGCATCTGCCTGGAGACACTTGCACTTGAACAAACTCACTGCTGCACATAAATTCTGCCTGCTCAGGGGAGGTGGATGAGCAAGGATGAGACAGACTCACTTGGAGGCTCCTTTTTTTATGCTGCTGGCCAAATTTAAGCACAGAAAACATTAAGCTCTTGCTCCCCTGGGTAACCACATCCCAATCAGCTGTTCAAAATCACCATGTTAATCTGTTGTGACAGCCCAGCACAGAGACAGGTTGGGATGCTAGAGAGCACAGGGGTGCAGGGGGGCAGAGGGATGCAGGGGGGCAGAGGGATGCTGGGGGACACAGGGGTGCAGGGGGGCACAGGGATGCTGGGGACCATTGGGGTAGCTGGGGGGACACAGGGATGCTGGGGGACACAGGGGTGCAGGGGGGCACAGGGATGCTGGGGACCATTGGGGTAGCTGGGGGGACACAGGGATGCTGGGGGACACAGGGGTGCAGGGGGGCACAGGGATGCTGGGGACCATTGGGGTAGCTGGGGGGACACAGGGATGCTGGGGGACACAGGGGTGCAGGGGGGCACAGGGATGCTGGGGACCATCGGCGATGCGAGGGATGCAGCGATCCCCGCGGTGTTTTCTGTGCCGCTGCCACAGGATGGCATCGCTCACCTGCGGATCAGCAGCTCCAAACTCCGCAGGGCGACGGCGGCAACCTTGAAAAGCAAAGCAAGAATTTATTGAGACTGTTTCGTGTTTTATTACACAAAGTTCAGTGCATTTAGTGGCTCAGTTTTGGCACGGGCCGTGCTAGCAGGATATATTTAGTCCCTTCACAGAAGTTTTGGGAATTCTCGGTGGTGAATTCAGAGGAGATGTATGAGTGGAGTGCTGGGGGCTGTAATCAGTGACTGCTGCTGCACCCAAAGTGGAGCAGGGGGATCAGGAACAGCGAGTCTGGGTCTGGAGAAACTCATATTCCATAGGGAACCCTGCTCTGGAACGTCAGACCAGACGCTACTCCCTGCTTTGTGCCTCAGTTTCCCCAGCTGTTAAAACCCAACAGCACAGTGGTGCTAGGTTAATGCCTGGATTCCATGACCTCAGAGGGCTTTTCCAAACTCACTGATTCCATGATTCTATCACAGACCACCTCGGGACTGCCCCGAGTCCTCGCTGTGTTAGTTCTGCAGCAGCACCCAAAGTTCCTGTTCGGATGAAGCTCCCCCGTGCTCTGGAAGTGCTCCTGGTGCAGCAGGGAGCCAACCCCTGCAAGGAGTCACTGTCACTGTGGCAGAGCCTGCAGAGCCATCATATCCCTTGGGATGGTTCTGAAAGCCCAGATCCCATCCCTTTGTGCTGCTGTACCTGGAGATCCACAAACACTGCCGATGGAACCAGTGCAGAATCCCAGGATGGTCTGGGCTGGAAAGGAACTTAAAGCTCATCTCCTTTTACCCTCTTGCCGGGCCCCCCTGCTCCCCTCTGTCCCTCATAGAGCAGTATGCTGCTCCCCAAATTCCCACAGCAAGGCTGGGATGCCGGTACCCCTGAGTCTTCAGATCTTGGAATGTGCTGGCTGAGGACTTTTGGGTAGCTGCTCAGCTCGCTGTCAACCTTGAGCCTCCAGAAATGGAGCATTAAGGCAAGTTTTAAATCCTCCACANATATACTGTTCTATGAAATATGCATAAATCTACATGGAGTCACAGAGTGGTTCAGGTTGAAAGGGTCCTGAAAGCTCATCCCATTCCACCTCCTGCCATGGGCACTGTCCCACGTTGTTCCAAGCCCCATCCAGCCTGGCCTTGAACACTTCCAGGGGTGTGGCAAGTGTATAGGTAATAGATGTATATATGTAATATAGAGATGTAATATATGTAATAGATGAATGGATGGATGGATGGATAGATGGATGGATAGATAGATAGATAGATAGATAGATAGATAGATAGATAGATATGTATTATACGTGGGTCCTGAGGGGNCTCCTGGTGCAGCAGGGAGCCAACCCCTGCAAGGAGTCACTGTCACTGTGGCAGAGCCTGCAGAGCCATCATATCCCTTGGGATGGTTCTGAAAGCCCAGATCCCATCCCTTTGTGCTGCTGTACCTGGAGATCCACAAACACTGCCGATGGAACCAGTGCAGAATCCCAGGATGGTCTGGGCTGGAAAGGAACTTAAAGCTCATCTCCTTTTACCCTCTTGCCGGGCCCCCCTGCTCCCCTCTGTCCCTCATAGAGCAGTATGCTGCTCCCCAAATTCCCACAGCAAGGCTGGGATGCCGGTACCCCTGAGTCTTCAGATCTTGGAATGTGCTGGCTGAGGACTTTTGGGTAGCTGCTCAGCTCGCTGTCAACCTTGAGCCTCCAGAAATGGAGCATTAAGGCAAGTTTTAAATCCTCCACAGAAACATCTGCACCAAGCTGAACCTGCTTCTTAATTTGTTTTACCTTAACACTACACTATCAAATATGTGTATATATAAACACATGATTATATCAAATATGTATATATATATATATATATATACTGTTCTATGAAATATGCATAAATCTACATGGAGTCACAGAGTGGTTCAGGTTGAAAGGGTCCTGAAAGCTCATCCCATTCCACCTCCTGCCATGGGCACTGTCCCACGTTGTTCCAAGCCCCATCCAGCCTGGCCTTGAACACTTCCAGGGGTGTGGCAAGTGTATAGGTAATAGATGTATATATGTAATATAGAGATGTAATATATGTAATAGATGAATGGATGGATGGATGGATAGATGGATGGATAGATAGATAGATAGATAGATAGATAGATAGATAGATAGATATGTATTATACGTGGGTCCTGAGGGGGACAGAAAACCCAGGGAAGGTGTTCAGGTTTCTACAGGTGTCCTCTGCCAACATTCCCAGCACAGCCCCCTTCAGCCACTGCACGGAGACACTGGGAACGCCACCCTGTGCTCCCAAGGGCTGGAGATATCCCTGCCCAGCCTGGCATCGGCTGCAGGGAGGAGGCTCTGCTGGCCTGGGCACAGCAGTCGCAGCAGCTGGGAGGGGAATGTGCATCCAGCACTGGACTTTACAGCTCCGGGAGACAGAAACTTAGGGAGAAGCCAAAGCAAGTAACAAGTCTGCAGCAGTTCCTGGAAAGGAGGGAGCCAGCTCTGCTGGTGAAATTGCACCAAACTGCCAGAGCCTCAGGCTCCTCATCCTCCTTCACCACTGCAGCTTCAAATAAGAACTCCAGGATTGAATCCTGTTGTGGCCGCCCCTGGTTAGGAGCAGCAAGGTCCCCTCACCCTTCACCTGGGAAACCTCCCCTGCCCAAATCCCTTCCTGCTGCAGTTATTGATCCAGCTCGGGGTAGCTGCTCTGCTGCCAACCCAGCTGTGCCCACCCCCAGCCTGCACGGGGCAGATCCTTGGGGTTCCTTGGGGCAGCTCCCCCACTGTGGGCTGCAGGGTAGATGGTCTTATTGCTGTCATGGCCTCAAAACTGCTCTTTAGTCTTCACATTCAGTGGGTTCACAAGCAGAGGTGTCACGCTCTGTTTGCTGCTCTTGGAGCCTGAAGAGTTGATTTTTGCCAAGGATCTCTAATTCTATTCTGATATAATAGAAGAATCTGAGCTTCATGTGCAGGGATTTCTACCTCTGTAGTGGAGAAAATCTTAACACAGAAGCTAAGTTACATGTTGTCATTCCCATGTGACCTTAATCAGAGGTCTCTCAATTCTTTTCTGATATGACCTTAATCAGAGGTCTCTCAATTCTTTTCTGATATGACAGAAAGGTCTGAGCTTTATTTGCAGCGAATTCTGATTTCACAGATGAAAATTGTCATGTGTATGTTATGCTGGGTATTGTGCAAAAATATACAAATAAGGTCTTTGAAGTGAATTTATAAACGCCAGCCCCTGATGTGCCCCTGGACTGCAGCTCTAATTAACACCAAATGCAGCCACGCTCAGTTTGATGTAGGAGAACAGGCTTTGGTAGGCAGCAGGCTGAAGTCTCACCAACTAATTTCACAGAAGTTATTAAAAATACTGGATCGGCACAGCAAAGCAGCCTGTAAAAACTCTATTATTGTAATAGGATAATGAAGTAAAGCTGGCTGCTTTCATTCAGCATTTACAGACTGATGGCTCTTTCCCTGTGACACAGGGGTGGGAAACAGCAGCTGGGTTCATCCCTCCTTTGAGCACAAATCTTCAGGCCTGGGCATTTATTGCCATGGATCTGGATGAAGCATTGCTGGGCAAGTCCAACCTCACACTAAATATTTACATCAACAGAAGTTATGGTAGATTTCTCCCATAACTGATGTTCATTTGGGCTGTAGTGCACTTGTTGGGCATGAGTGTGAGAAATCTGTCTTTGTCTTTACTAAGGGAAGGTCTTGGCACAGGGAAATCCCTTTCCCCTGTCCTGGCACAGGGAAATCCCTCTCCTTTGCCACAGCACTCTGTTAGAAATCTGCAGCTGTTTGGAAGATCACCCTCAGGGCTAAAATACAATTTTTAGTTATATAAAGCAGGAAGGCACCAGTGTGCACAGGGGGAGGGTTCTGGCATACAGGGATTCTGGACAGGAATCCAGAATCTTGGCTCTGGAAGGATTTGTTATCTCCTAGTTTAGAGTATCTAACAACTGCTTAAGCTGGGAGTTCCATCTCCCAGTGGGGGTAAAAAACCTGCTTCAAAATCCAGTTCAAAACAGGTTCTAAACCTGCTGGCTGTAATTAAGCAGGAGGAAATCCTACACACAGAGGCAGGACCAGCTCAAACAGAGAAAAGCAGCACAGAGATCCAGCCAAGAGAGCCAGAGCTCTGAGCCTGTAAAGCCATCGCTGATTCTACTAAATGTACAGGCTGCACTCTCTATTTATAGACAGAGGAATGTAGAGTTAGTTCCAGTTTGGCACGTTTGAGCTAGACCCCACTCAGGGTTTGAGGCTGGTGGAACAGAAATCCTGGGGAAATACCAGATCCCTGGAAATCAGCAGTTGAATTCACCCTGATTGCAACAGGAGCTGAGTTTCCTGGGAAGCTCTGAGTCCTGAATGTCGATGTAGAGAAGGTTTTCTGCTGCCCTTGTTGACTGCCAGCTCACAGCCATGTGATCCCAGCCATCTGTCTGGTAAACTTTCTGATTTAAGCCTGAAATGCTTGAATTCCATCTGCCTTGTCCTCCTGGGAAAAGCAGAAAGTAACATTAGGGCTGTCAAATTCCTTGTGCCCCAGAACACTGGGATGGGAGGGGAGATCCCCCTGTTCCCACCCTGGTGCTTCCAACGCTGCAAAGTCCGGCCGATTTTGAGGGGTACAAATTACCTACTCCAATCTCTGCCTTATTACTCTTTCTCTGAGTGAGGAATGTAAATTGTTAGGATCTTATGAAAATGCTCTAAAAGATGCCTGGGAAGTGCCCCAGCAGTGTGAGGCTGTCTGGAACTCTGGGAGGGGATCTCCTTGCTCTAAGATCTCTGGATTCCAATGGGAATGCCTGGGGTGGGAGGCAAAATCTGTCCAAAGCTAAATATTAGCAAATACTAGAAAAAATTAATGTCTAAAGCTAAATACTGGTGAATACTAGGAAGGATTAATGCCAGCAAGTACCCTGAAGGGAAGGATGAAAGGAGGCAGAGAAGACCTGAGCTGGGATGCTGCTGATCACCTCCTGTCTCAGGAGGGCTCCTTTAACACACTGGGCAGCCAGAATCAGATGCTTCATAAATTGTTGGTTATTTTCAAATGTCTTCCCCCCTGCCCCAGCCTCAAGGTTTCTGCTTGCCAAATTTTGCTATCAGGGACATCTTTGCACTCTGATAACCTTCAGATTCTGCCTTCAGATGCTTTTGTGCAATCTCGTCTTCTGATTTTCCTATTACTGGCAGGCAGGCAGGACACGGTATTCAAATAAAATACTTGATATTTCCACTGATGCTGCACAGCCAGAATTAATCTCGCTGGTGCTGCAGTGGAAAACAACGGAGATAAGCAACAAACCACTTGCTCTTGTGACTAAATTGAGCAACTCTGGTGGAATCCACAGACAGAGCAGCTCTGTGGTGCTGGAAGTGGCCCTTTTCCCGGGCCAATCAAGCTTTGTCCTGGCGCTCAGCAACAAAAGGTTGTGTGCAGGAAGGAAGTGCTGTGCTTGTGCAGCCCTGGCTTCCCAAGGCTTTATCAGGTCTGCAGGAGCTCCAGATATCTCTCAGGACCACTGTGGAAAACTGCAGGAAGTGCCGCAGCCTGACCTTTACCCACAATCAGAAGATTCCTTGGCAGAGCTTGTTTTTGCAGCCTCCACCTCAGGAATGCTGTGGAGCACTGCTCTCCCTGGGGTTTGGGGATAGGTGGGAAACAGGAGCAGGCTGGGCACACACTGACATTCCCTGGGGGCCCTGGGGCACCCCAAGAGCCACCTTGACACTTCAGCTTCTGAGCTCTGACTGCCTTTCCACTTTCTCTGTCTCTCCATGGACAAGAGCCTAGGTTTGGACAAGAGCCTAGGTTTTAACAAGAGCCTGGGTTTTAGCCTTTCAACAACGAAATCAAGTCTGATCAACTCTGGCAACAATTTTCTGGAATGAGTGGTCAATACTACAGGGATTAGCATGGGTTGCCACTACTGTGAAGCTGCTTGCTCTCCCTTTTTAGCTAAATTAATTTCAAGTGCATTCAAGTGTGAGAGGGGAGGGAGAGAGTGGGACAATGTGAAGCCACCATTTATTTTGCCACTTTTTTTTACATCATCTTCTTCATACAACTATTTCATTGCAACATTAATACATTTAAAAAAAAACACCAAACAACCAAAATAGCTTGCAAAATTATATATATATTTTAATATCCAAAAAGTACATTGCATATATATAGTAGCAAAAGCCCCATTTCCATGGGTAGTTCCTTCATACTTAAATTTTGTGATTATTGCAGAAATGTTACTTAAAAACATCCTGAAAGCACTAAGACCTAACTGTATTAGCTTGATCTTCTCTTACCACTTTGTTAAATAATGGCATCAGTGCTTGTGTTTAACGTTCTGAGCAGGCTCCAACGCTCTGGTTTCAGACTCCCCTCCTGCAATCAGATGCACATGGACCAAATCCCACCCCCACAGAGTCCCAGGGGTTGGTCTAGACTAGATAGTTGTGATCCTGTTAATTGGCTGCCACTTAATACAAGTCAGCTAATGGGTTGTACATGGAAATCTCACCCCCCAGACATCTGTTCCAAACCCCAAATGCTTGTGGTTTACCCTCTGTTTATGGCACCAAACCACCGCTTGTGCAGCATCACATTCACATGTGCAAAGCTGGGGATGGCTGAGAGTTCTGGAAGGGGTTGGATTTCCACAGAACCTCCCAGCAGAAGCCATCAAAAGGAGGCTTTTTCATCGTTTTATCTATGAAGTGGTTAAGATCTTCCCAAAGTTCAGGATTTGGGTGAAAAGCGATCCCAGAATATTGCAATGGTTGCCTTGAGATGTTGGGCCTGTTTTCAATCAGCCTCAATGCAAACATGGGAGTAAGTGGAGCTAATTTGCAGACAGCCACAACAGACTAATACAGAAAATCCTCTCCTCTAGACAAACCCAAGGCAATCTGGAAGGTTTCTGGCCACTTTGGGGGTCAGTCATGAATCCAGTTGCAGGACCAAGCCTATCTCCAACAGATACATTACTCGTGTCTTATTTTTTTTTTTTTAGCAAAAAGTACAAAGCTACAGCCCAAATGTACAGATTGAAAAGATGTACAAATTACATTAAAAAAATAAACAAAAACAACTGAGCTGATAGTAAAAAACAAACCTGCATTTGTGACCGAGGTCAACTCGTTTTATTTACTCTTTCTTTTAAAACTGTGAGATATAGGGAAAAATAACTCTGCATAATTTATACAGTAATTTGCCTTCTGGTTTGTTGACCCTTGTTTTGACGGTCTGACAAACGCACAGCGTTCGCGAATCGGTGCTTCCAGAGCCCCGTGGCTCGGGCAGAGCCAAGGACCTGCTGTCGTTTATTCACTTCACTTCTGCTTTCAAGAAATGTCCGTGCTTGACTTTGAGTTATGCTTTGTTCTGGTTTCTGCTGCTTTCTCAGTTCACACACAGTTGAATGAAGTTGTACTCTAGAAAAGTTCCTTCAATGCCCTTCTTAAAATATACATGTACATATATATATATATATATATATATATATATATATATATAT